>JARFJB010001443.1:1492500-1591122 GCA_036346205.1 Vesta saturnalis
GCACAAAAAGTTGCAAAGATTTAAAGTGGTCGAAATGGTTGCTGGCGCTCTAGAAACCACAACTAAATGGACCACAAATTTGAATTTGTCATCCCTAAAAACCCGTATACGAAATTTCATGAAATATTTCGAAACAGTCGAAAGATATTGAAGAAAACGCGATTTTTTTTCAACTTTGACACTGTATCTTGGAAACGAAGCATTTCCGGACCCATGTACATATGAACTTTTTTGCTTAGAATGATGAGTTCTAGTACTTCTTTAATTTTGGCGGATTAGATAAGATTCACCCTATATAGGGCTTTTCGTATAATTCGCGTTGTACGTCATGAATTTACGTAATAAGTGCCAACGTTCTAGATTGTTTATTTCTCTTTTTGTATCGTGTTTACGAACGAAATATCTATGTAGATAATTTGTTGGATCTAGCTAAATAAATATATGACATGCTACGGAACTTGTATGAAAAACACAATAGTATAGTAGTTGCTCAAGTTAAAGCTATCTACAGACTTCTATTGCTAACATAAGTGCTATCTATTAAGCTCCAAAATTTAACGGCGCATAATTATTCCATACGAAAGGATTTATTTTCAACGGCGGATAATTGGTGCATGATTACTCCAAAACACTAAATTAAATTCAAGGCATTCTAAGATGAGTATTGCCGATAAAATGGTGGGATTACTTATTCTATTTGTGACCACAAAATTTAATCTATTTCTACATAGATCATTGGAAAATAACCTGGATATTGTGTCAAGACTTCCTATTAATATATTTAAATCTTAATCATTATATCAATTATTCTTAACATTCGTTATTATTTTCTTCGTCTAGTCAGACAGGTATATAGTGGTTCCCATTTTGTTAAAAATACAGTGAATCTTCAGTCACGAAACAGTGAGCAACATTAAAAGGTAATTTGCCCATCTCTCTTCCCTTAATTATACATAATAATAACAGATTAATGATATTTTTGATGGAAGGTTCTGGTTGGTGTGTTTCTTGATTAAGTACCTACTTTTAATAAAAATGTATTTCCTTTTCCTTGTACATACAGTTTCTCTTTAAATAAGGCAAAAATTATAAAGATCTGATGGCTTTTTTAGGTCAGTGATTACTATACTGAATTAATACTGGATTATAAAAGACACGTCTGGTGTATCAAAATATAATATCTAATTAAAATATAAAAATGAAATGTACAGTATAAATTTAAAATCATTTATGCTTCCTAAATTCCGATTAATAGTTGAGATGTTTGAAGAAAATTGAAATTTTCGATTTATTTACCAGCGCTATAATATGGCGCCTATAGATTTTTTGTGTCAACTCGAAGAAACCGTCATCAGGTCTTATATGTTATATGTACCCTTTATTGGACAGACCTGTTCACCCCAAAGTTGCGGAGATGTTTGAAAAAGAAAACGAAATTTTTAATATCGTTTTCGTTTTTTATAAACTTATTTCAAAAATCATCAACACGTTTTCAGCTCTACAATATGGTATGTACAGATTTTTGATCGCGGAGGAGGAACCATTTTATGTTATATGTGCCGTTTAGTATCCACCCCAACACTAATGATATACCAGAAGTTATTAATTTGAATAGAACATCAATAAAAAATGCAATTTATTTTTCAATATACCTGTGTAGGTACCTTGTTCATTTTCGAAAAATAAAAAGATAAAAGAGTTTTTACTAGTTTATTATACAAATAAAAAAATCAAACGAATGTGTTTAATTTTTAAAACTTTGTTCGACAAGTGTGTTTTTTTTGCTTGATTTGTTGATAAAACAATAATTGCCACAGTAAACTATCAAACGATTTGAGAAGTAAAGTTCTGCCCCGAATAATAATTGGGGAGGTATGTTTAATAAATTCAAATATTATACATCAACAATGTTATTTATTCAATTTTGAGGTTCTAAGTTCTAAGAGTGAATTAGGAGCAGTTAGGTCGAAAAACCTGTAATCTTATGTATTTTCCAATGTTCTTCAATAGCTTAGAAGCTTGCATCAGCAAATCAATTAATTAGTTAATAATAAATACGCAGGAAAAAAGTTTATAAATCACATAATATTATTATTACTTTTAAAAATTATATAAAATTCCTCCTTTTGGTGTTGCTGAAGAAAAAATGGACCTGTTGCTTAGCGTTAACTTTCTCTGAACACCAAAATTTACCAAATTCCATCTCAGCTTTTTTTATTGTTCGCAGTAAATCGTAATGCAAAGTTATGCCTTATTTTACCATATACATACTTATGCATAATGTTAATCAATTAATTAATTAATCTGTTAATTAATAAATAATTAACAGGAAATAAGTTTATAAATTACACGACACTAATTGTAAAAATGTCATTAAATTAAGCTTTACCTTACTGAAGTGGAGTCGTGCCTTTGTACTTGGTATTAAAAAGAACAGTTAAGTTTGGTGTTTAATACCTTAAAACATAAGTAACTTGATAATGATATGATAACTTTTTGGTTATAAGAGGTCACTTTTATTCACTAATCAGGGTGTGACACGTTGATGAGTCACGGAGAATTGATTGTTTTCTTTAAAACATGTGTTTTATCAAATGTCCGTGGCGTACCAGTGGGTCACGACTGTGCTTTATCGGGTGAGTGTGACCCATCAGTGCGCTTTTGGACTGAACGTGACCTATACAGTGAATGTACCACATAAAAAAAGTTGAAACACATTTTGTTAAAACTACATTTATCCAATATCTCTTTTCACTGCAGACCTGAATAAATGATATGAAAAATAAAAGTCTGTAATATCTTGCTCCAAAAACAACATTTGTGTTTTATCAAATGTCCGTGATCCACTGGTGTATCATTATCAATTTACTGATGGATTAAGGTATAACTAAAAAATTTAACTTTTCTTTTCAATATTAGGTACAATAAAGCAAATCCGTTTTGGTAAGTTAAAACCTAAACTAGAATTAATATTGTGTAATTTATGTAAACTTATTTCCTGTTTATCATTGTTAATTAGTTAACAGATTACTTAATTCGTTTGACTAAGATTTTGCATATATTTTTGGAGTCAAATAAGCCTTAAGTTTGTTGATTTTTAAGAAAGAATTATTATAATCACAGTTACACAAATCGATCATTTAATTACTATGAAAAATAAAAAGGTGAAATGGGAATTTTTTCAATCACATTAAACGTCTAATTAATTCGATTGTCGGTATTTAATGAACCGCCGTTAGATGATGATCCAAATACAGGAAACATTCATTAGTTTTTAAAACATACCGCTAGATGACAACACAGGCGTATGTTTCTTAAATAATTGTTTTAACGTTATTTCGATTTGTTTAAGATAGTTTTGTGATATCTGATATATACCTTAGATTAATGAACAGTTTTCGCGTTGCACGTAATCAGTTTTCTGAAAGGAGACAATTCGATGTAACGTTTTTTTAGAAAATTAACTCTAAATTTGAAAAAAAATTTCTGAAGGAACTATTAGGCAAAAAACCGTTGCAATGAGGTCAGAATTGTATTCCAGATGAGGTCAAATTTGAGCCTTTTGCAGTAAAAGGAGTTGTTTCGATGTGAAGTACTGTGTAGATCTGTATAGAAAGCCCGGTTTACGGGCAGCTGTTTTGCTGGCTGACAAAAGGTGGTCAACCCATGAGAGGTTCGATGATACGGACATCCCTAACATAGAAATAGAGTTTGAAAACTTGCGATCTAAGCCATTCATATATACAGCAGGAAATGATGTCACTGTTGATTGAGGCTTCCATTTTCACTTTAACGTCCTGACTGACTTGAGTAGTGGTTGATGGCTTTTTCCATGATTTTCGATAGAATGGAAGTGATAGTTATTAGTCGATAGTTTGAGGGATCGGTTTTGTCGCCCTTTTTAGGAATAGGTTGGACATTTGCCAACTTCCACGATGAGGGAAACTCTCCAGATGGCATGGAGATCAAAGAGAGTTTTTTAAAGGACGATAGCTGGAATACCGGCAGGGCCAGTCGCCTTGTTTGAGACAAGTTTATTGATAATTGATTTTGGGAGCTTGTAGCGAGAGTGTATTGGTTTCATAGTGTATGGGATAGATTTGGGCGTCGACACAATTTTACCAGAATCATTGAGACGTGAATTTGATGCGAAGTAATCGCCAAAGAGACTGGCTTTTTTAGCAGGATCAGCTACTACAGGTCCGTCACGAGCCGTCATGGGAGGAAAGAATGATGTACTAAAGTTTTTACTGATGGATTTAGCTAATGACCAAAATTTACGACTACTCAAAGGACATGAGTCTAATTCTTTGCATTTGTCTTCTTCAAACATCTTTTTGGCCTTGGTGATGCTTTTGCAACTATTCCTCACGGCAATATAGTCGGTGTAAATTTCAACAGATTTATTTCACTTCCATTTGGTATAGAGTTTATGCTTTTAAGATAATGCATCAATGCAAGTTTTATTAAACCAGGGTTGTGAACGGACATGACCCACACGATTATGTTTTTTGGGATACTCATCAAGATATCTTCAGTCATTGAAAGGCAATGTTTGAAGAGGAGGACCGTTTAAAGCAATACTCACGCCAGGGGAAGGATCTATAAAAATTTCGCAGTTCGCTGCAGTTAGCTGATTTAAAACACCAGATAGTTCTAGGTATCTGTTTATCTAGTAACAGTGGGATTGGGTACAGAGGAAGTTATTTCGATTAGGCAGTGGTTTGATTGACCAAGTGGGGAAACGACTCTTGTTTTATAGACAAGTGGGTTAGTTGTAAGGAATAGCTCCAGGAGATGTGGAGTATGGTTAGGGTTATCAAGGATTCTGGTTGGCTCGGAAATGATTTGTGTGACATCACAGGATACACCAAATGCTTCTGTACTATGACCTGCGCGATTAATGGTAGATGAAAATTGAAGCCAATTGCAGTTGTGGGCATTAAATCTCCCAAACTTGAAATATAGAAAGATGGAAACTGTGATAAGAGGTAGTCTATTTTCAGACTAAGGTAATCAAAAAGCGCTTGGAAGTTATTATCATTGGGAGACCTATACAAACAACAGTAGAATTTCACAAAGTGGGGCCCAGAATTTTTGAACCAAATCGCGTCTAATTTGTTGTTTTCCAAAGTGGACATCCTCTCGAAACCTTCGTTGTCCTTGGTATACGCACATACTTCGCCTTTAAGGCGAAAGTTATAGTGGAGGTTGTATATGGGAAATTGCAGATCAGGCGAATCAGTGCTTCCAGGGTAGATCTGATAGAAATAGAATATCCGGGTGCACTTGTTCAAGGTGTTTGTGAATAGCATTAAGATTCGACCTGATACCACGTATGTTGCAATAATGTATCCGGATGTTGGTACTTTCGATTACCGAGGTCGCTTGAGTCCTGCCTTCCCGGGCATTGGAAAGGGCAGATTTTTATTCCTGGCAGATCGTGTTCTTCTCAGTCTTGATTTTCAAGTTGACGAATTTATGTCCCCCCGCCCCCAGAATCCTTGGAATGGATCGGAGAATCGATGTGACAGTGTGGGCGTCTCATCGTACTCACCTGGGGTATAACGTCTGTTTTAGAACTCAACCCCCTGCGGGGTCACGAAACCTCTGCAAGGGAATCGGAGAAGGTTCCGAAGCCTCAGTAAAAGAAACATAATTCAAAAAGATATTTTTATTCACTTCAATAAATTCAAATACGTGAATTCAACATTAAAACAATAGCTTGCGATCGTCAAACGAATGCAGTACTGGCACCGTCGCCTGTCGGTTGCTTTTTTGTGAGTACTGCTCTGTACTCCCGCGACGCCGCCCAAGTGTCTATGTCTCACTCATTCATTCGAATCATATGCTCGTCGGCGGATTTGATATTTGTAATACAATAAAATACTTAATACACCACGCAGGTCGCAAAATATTTTTACATGGTAAGGGGGTCGCGCCATGAAAAAGATTTAAAAAAACTGATTTAGAGGATAACATTTTTGAATTAAATGTTTCTGATAAGAACGGTATTTTAGTTTTGTTTTGTTAAAGATATTTTAGCATATTTTGATAATTAATCGAATTTTATTGGTTTCTTAATTAATATTAGCAATTTACATCCTAACATAAAAATTACACTAGAGTAAGAACATAATAGACCCATTCATTTTCTAGATTTAAACATAAAAATTAATACGCAGAACAATTTTGAGTTATCCATATTCAGAAAATTTACACATACTACAAATGATTCAGGTCACCATAAAACACTAAAATTAGCTGCATCCAGATCATTCGTATATAGAGAAATGCCATTACTATTAAACCAAACAAATTTCATTAAAGAAATATTAATTATAAAACAAATTGCACAAGCAAATGGTTACATTTAAGTATAATCGCATTTTATTAAAAATCAAGAATACTAATTATCTATCAAAAACATTTACACAATTAACACAGGATGGACAGAAAATAAATACATATCAATTTCATATTTTGGAAAAATATCAGAAAATGTATGACACATCTTACAACAGAACAAGAAATACAAAATAGCTTTTAAAACTAATACCATTTTAAACGTAAATGGTAAAATGAGTAAATGTGAATATCGGTTTAGCGCTTATATTCGTACAGCTCATTCGGTTATATACCTTTCGCGTTATTATACAAGGCATTTATGCTAGAAGGTAAGAGGACATCTAGTTTTCATAACCGCGGGAGGTGAACTAAGAAGCACGCTCTACGTTATAAATGTTTTGAATTGTCACTAAAAAGAGATACCAATAGCTTAATCAAGTTTAACATTCACCTAAAAGCGTAATGCAGTAACTCTCTAAATGTTTTACTTATAATATTTTTACGTACATACAAAAATGAATTACTTACAGCATTGAAAAAAAAGCAATACTTATAAAACACATTTATGATTATTAGGAGGCCTCTACCTAATGTATTTTCAATCATACGTAGGTACCTACATGGAAACACTTTTGATTGATAATAAAAGGTAAGTTATCTTGACAAGTGCAAAATAAATGGGCTATAAGTACGTCATTAACATAATTGCGTCTGTCTGATGCTTATGAACGTATTGATTAATCGAAATTGCTTTATAGGAAAAGGTTATTTATATGAAATTTCCTGTGAACAGCCACAGAAAGTAATTGTTGTCTTTTTGGTGCACACAGCACAAATGAAAACGCTTATAACGTAGAGCGTGCTTTTTAGTTCACAGCCCCTTTACCTTCTAGTATAAATGTCTTGTACAAGAATGAGAGAGGTATATTAACGCATGAGCTGTATGAATCCAATATTCACATTTACTCGTTTTACCGACTTTTATTTAATGCCAAAGATTTAGTTAACAATATTTTAAAGTCAGGGAATTTTAATTGAACTGCACATTTTGTAATTCTGTTTATATTCGACAAACACTTAGGAACTTTAATATTAGATACAAAGAACACATTAGATGTTACAGATATAAACACAGACAAATCAAATTATACTAAACATCTAATCGCAAATAATCAACTTAAAACAATATTAAATGTTTACATTGTTGTAATAAGCAAGACAAATAGATGTATTGGAAGCATTCAAAATGTATAAACATAAACAGAAAGTATCTTTAATGAAGGAACAGGTTGATAGATTCACCTTTAATAGATACATTAAATACAGAATTATATTTTATCAATAAAATACTTATCTTTTTTGGGTTATTTTAATGGTGTATTTTAAATTATACAATCTAAACGTTTCGATAACACTTACAGTTATCTTTGCCATTAGTAATATCTGTTAAAATTGTTAAAGGTGTTTTAAACAATTGTGTCAAAGTTGAAAAATGTTTCATGTATATATTCCACATTAAATTATTTTGAACTTATTGAGAACAATTTATAGATTTATACAGGTAATATCTGTCCCAACTCCCAACCCTAACTTACATACTTTGGCGCCTAAAATCATCTATAAACTGATATATTAAAATTAGACAGTACAGGGTGGTTCATTTTCGATGTTTTCTTATGGGAAGTACCCTTTCTATTACAGATAGACAAAAAGTAATATGGGGTCCTTGTGCTCGATTTTGGTGTTAATTAAGATCCAATAGTCATAATCAAGATATCTCTGACTGTTATTGCGCAATTAGCCAAAATTGAAAAAATGGCGATTTTGAAAAACTTGAATAAATTTTTTATTTCTAAACGTATCGGAACTGTAAAAACATTCTTAATGCACTTTTTTAAGTAGAATCCGTTAGTGCATTCACATTTTAATACCTCCTTAATTTAAAAAGATATGACATAAGTTTTGTTTTTTTATAAGGAAACCATAGTTGGCAATGACATTTTTAAATGACATTTTTTTGTATGATTTTTAAAAATATATAACAGCTCTATGCTATTTTAATAATTAATTGATTTTTTTAAGTGTTTCTTAATTGGTATGTTTATTACGCATAACAGTTGGCTTAGAAAACCCGATATGAAATTGAATGAAGATATTCTACTTAAAAAAGAAATTTCACTTCCAGTAAAATATTTTAAAGACATTTTGTAACTCAAATAAGTCTAATTGTAATGTTCTTCTCGTGGAATGGTAACGAATTATAAATTCTAAAGATTGAATATAAAATTATTAAAAAATCTCAAATGTAAATTGAAATGAAATGAAAATAAACAATATAACATCATCAGAAATTATGAAAAGCTAACAGAAAATTAATTTTTACACGTATGTAAACATCTAATTCTATACACGAACAAAAATATAAACACAAAATATCAATATAAGAAATACACTAAAACTACAAATATATAACTATATATAACTGTGTGCCCTCTTTTTTGGATGCAGAGTTCGCATCATCTTCTAATTGAATTTGTAGAGTTATATATAAATAATGGTGTTAATTGTGTAAAAGCCACACGAACACTTTCTTTTAACTCATTCACAGTATTATTAGTTCTTTTGTATATAATGTTTTTCAAAAAAACCCATAAAAAGAAATCTAGAGGCGAAAGATCGGGTGAACAAGCAGGCCACAAAATTGGTACTGTCGTTCCCATCCAGCTATTAGGAAACCGTAAATTTAAGTAGTCACTAACTACACGGGAATTATGTGCAGGAGCTTCGTCCTGCTGAAATATGACACTGAAATATTGTGCTAAAGAAAGACTCTCTAGAAATTCCTCCAAATGAATTCGTAGAATATCGAGATATTTTATTGAGTTTAATATTCCTTCATACATGTGATAATAAAAACGTCTGTTTTTAATTCAGCACCACACATTTATTCCAAATTTCCCTTGCCTCCTGCGGACAACACTGACATGACC
Organism: Vesta saturnalis; assembly: GCA_036346205.1. Classification (NCBI taxonomy): domain Eukaryota; kingdom Metazoa; phylum Arthropoda; class Insecta; order Coleoptera; family Lampyridae; genus Vesta; species Vesta saturnalis. The sequence continues at coordinate 1,501,839 of JARFJB010001443.1, forward strand.
GTTAGTATCTGCCCAGTAAGGTAAATTGTGATTATTAAAAATACCATCACTACTGATATGCGCCTCGTCTGACCATGCAATAGAGTTTGAAGAATTAGGTGTATTTTGGCACTGACTTATATACCAGTTACAAAACTCAGTACGCCGCCTTCTGTCGTGTATAGTCAAAAAATGTTCTTTCCGAAATCTATAACAATAGTATTTGTGTTTCTTTAAAATTCGAAGGGCTTTGCTTCGAGACACCCCTAGATTAACCATTTGTCTAGATGAAGTTGTTGGCTCTGCTTCGACTTGTCCTAAGACGACCTGAATTTTCTTCAGAGTTTCGTTTAAAGTAAGGTTTTGGCCTGTGATTTTTAAAAGAACCGGATTCAATTAAATTTAATTAAGGAAGATATTGTTTTGAGCTGGCAAAAATTTTAATTTCTATTAACTATACCGTTAAAAAATATTTTTATTTGGCTGCTGCCTTTCAGGAAAATTTTGTAAGTATAATTCCGATGCCACATTCTTGTCACCTTCGGATAATATAAAACACTTTAACATGCAAATTTGTCTGAATTAGGCATGTTAATAACTAAATTCCAAGACCACTTTGTTGCACACTTTTAATATTTAACTTGTTATTAGAGATATAGGTATCATTTGTTTTTACTTAAATAAATTTCAGCCTCCTATGCCTACTGTATATTGTTAATATAAAACTTAAATAAGAGAAACTTAAAAAATCAATTAATTATTCAAATAGCATAGAGGTGTTATATATTTTTGAAAAGCATAAACAAAATGTCATAGCCAACTATGGTTTCCATATAAAAAAATACAACTTTATGTCATATCTTTTTAAATTAAGGAGGTATTAAAAATGTGTATGCACTAACGGATTCTACTTAAAAAAAGTTCCTTAAGAATGTTTTTACAGTTTGTCGATACATTTAGAAATAAAAAAGTTGTTCAAAATCGCCATTTTTTCAGTTTTGGCTAATTGCGCAATAACGGTCAGAGATATCTTGATTATGACTATTAGATCTTAATTAGCACCAAAATTGAGCACAAGGACCCCATATTACTTTTTGTCTATCTGTAATAGAATAAAACAGCGAAAATGAACCACACCGTACACTTGGTGACTCAAATACAAATATGAGTTCATGGTGTTACCGGTATTTTGCTTGATTTATTCGAATTACAGCTCATAATTGTGCACGAAAGTTGTGCAAAGGTAAGTTTAAATAAATATTTATTGAAATGAATACTAGCTTTCGTGTGTAATTGAAATAAAAACACGTTGGTAAAGTGCAGGACATATCCGTATGATTCGTTACGTTATACAGTAAGTAGTTCTTATTTTTGCTTCTTTGTTTGAGGAAAAGGAACTAACTACAAATGAATCTTCACACGTTGACATGTATGGCCATAAATATTTTTTTTTTAATTTGCACTTATTTAGCTACTATACCTGGTGGAACATAACCGTCCCTTCGTGGCTTACGGTTGATATATATATATATATATATATATATATATATATATATATATATATATATATATATATATATATATATATATATATATATATATCCCTGTCAGCTACGATTGGGACATACGAGCACCGGTCACTTTATTTCCATTTTTGCAAAATAAAAAATTATTGTATTGAAATTTGTGCTTTACTGATGGCCCACATTAAGTTCAGAAATAATAGAATCTAAAAGGAGTATTTTGGATACACCTAAGCTTATATGGCACATGTGTCCCATTAGTACTATGAAAACCAATTTTTCTGAAAAAAATCGTATTGAAAGGGTTAAATTAGTAAGTTTTATCATTTTTTATTATTGCTTTTATTCTGTACTTTACTTCAGCTCATATACAACGTGCCCAAGATAAGGATCAACAGCATGGGGATCTTGAAAACGGTAAGAGATACGAAGGCGGTTAAATTAGAGGAAAGTGGTATAATTTAGGGCATGTTCACATGTAGTTTGCAAAAGTTCATAATTGTTTATCGTTTCCGAGTTTTACAACAAAATTTCGTAATTCCTTCATTTGTTTTAAAAGATTTTTAAAAACCAAAGGTTTTCAAATTTTATATTCGATGTTTCGTCTCCGAGAAATCATCATCAACTTTATTTTTTATATCGCCGCAACCAACCTGTATTCGATAGTTTTTTTTATTATGAATTTAACCTTGTTTTACACATTATGGTTTTGAAGCTGAAAAATTCGGATTTTCATTTTTACATTTTTCATATATCAGTTAATATTAGAAGGTTTTGATAAAATAACACCTGATATTATATTTTAAGTTGTTTTTATTACCATTACTTCGTGAGTTGTTTTTTGGTTTTGTTTAGTTAATTTATAATCATAATTAATCAATAAGTGTATCTATGGGAAGACGAAATTTTATAAACGAAGAAAAGTTCGATATGTTAATATGCTACATCTTGTCCGACAGAAATTGTGTAGTTACTGAGCTGATGTATTTGGATAAATATCCTGAACGAAGGCAAGCTGGTAAATCCATTTTTAGACGTTTGGGATCTAATGTAAAAAATTTGGTTCATTTACAAAACCTGTCAAAAAGAATCTAATGACGAAAAAGCTAATACCGTTGTACAAACCGTTGTTGAAAACCCTGAAATATCGACAAAACAAATTGAACATCGCACTGGTGTAGCTAATTCTACAGCACAATTCATTTTAAATAAGAATAAGTTTCATCCATATAAATTTCGAGGTTGTCAGGAGCGGTGAGCAGATCTTGTGAATGGTATACTAGAAAAAAATAGTTTGGTCTGATGAAAGCATGATAACTAACAATGGAATTTTCAACCGATGTAACAAACATTATTGGGCAAAACAAAATCCTTATTTAAAAAAAGAATCAAGGCATCAACATAAATTTGGATTTAATATGTGGATGGGCATTTTGGGACGAAGAACAATGGGACCTTTTATTTACCACACCAATTTAAATGCCAAACTATATCTGAACTTGCTAAGGACTGATTTGGAAAATGCCTTAGATGAATTACCTCTAACACTTGTAAACAACTGTTGGCTTCAACGAGATGGTGCCCCAGCACATAACTCAAGAAATGTACAGGACTATCTGTCATTGCGGTTTACAGGAAAGTGGATTGGAACCTACAGTGCAGTAGCTTGGCCAAGCCGATCACCTATTTGAACAGTTATTGTAATTATTTAACTTTAATTAAATAGGTTTAAAAGATTGAAGTTGTACTTGTACATAAAAAAATATTATCAAATACTAATATTAATCGGAATTTTTCTTAAAAATTAGATTCAAAAGTAATGTGTAATATATGGTTAAATTCGTAATAAAAAATATTATACAATACAGGGTGTTTCGTTGGTTACGGCAATATACAAAAATTTCTCGAATAGAAAATTTTAAAACGCCATCTAATAGAATTAAAAAAGTGACCAATACCTTTGGTTTTTAAAAATCTTTTAAAATAAATGAAAGAATTGCGAAAAAAGAAAAACCCAAAAATCGCATTTTGTTTTAAATCTCGAAAACGATACACAATTATGAACTTTTGCAAACTACATCTGAACATTAAAAATTATTATTAATTTTATTAAATACATAAATAAATAAAGTTTAACTCGAGTAGGATTTGAACCTACGACCTATACTTTTAATTTTTAATTAACTTATTCGTTCATAACAAAACTTATAATAAATACATGTGAACATGCCCTAAATTATACAACTTTACTTTAATTTAACCGCCTTCGTATCTCTTACCGTTTTCAAGATCCTCATGCTGTGCATCCTTATCTTGTGTACGTTGTAGATAATAAGAATCTGATAATGGCTTCGCGTAAACGAAATGTTGCATCAAAAATCTGTCATTATCTTGTAGAGTTTGAAAAGTCAATCAGAGACATTCTTTCAGAAGACCCGAAAGAGCATTATCAATACAAGAATTTTATCAATTGTAAAACATTTACTACTTAAGTCCATAACATTGGAGTATTTCATTAAATCTACGGTTTATTCAGACTGACATATTCTAAAAGCATTCTTAAGAAGGATCAAGAATAGATTCATTCCATCTCAATCCTACAGCGTGAATACACTTAAATGATAAACTTCTCAACATAAAGCCTTTCTGTTATCTCCTTACAAATTTTGAATCTGTCAGTAAAATTACTTTTGGTCAAAACAATAGGGTTAATAATTACAGAGATAGGAACTAGAAGTTATTTTTGATTCGAATTAATACAAATATAGTATAAATCTAATAATATTAACTTGCGACCTTTTGTAACAAATATTATGTCACAAATTTGTCACAAAAATACCATTTTCCAAATTCTTGCGGTATTATGATTCTGATAAGCAACATAACCTTATTTAAAGTGACAAGTAAACACTTTAGTTTCCATTTTATGGAAGACAGAATCTGTCGCATTTCATTTATATTTTCAGTAAGTAATAAAGAGCATTAATATTTTTAGTAATGGGAATGTTGTCTCAATATGCCTTATGAGTAATGAGTATTAAATGTTTATTTGTTTATGAGTACACACACCACATTTTATGTTTTATTGAAATACAATAATTATTTCATATAAATATCTACAAGCAATAATTTAAAGGAAACATCTATTAATACCACTATGACATTAAAATGCTTTTAGCATAATTGTGGCATTTCCTACACGAATTTGTCAGTAATTAAATATCGATGGTTTAGCAATTGTAGATCTAATCACAATATCTTACGATAAACTGTCATCAAACATAAAAACAAATTTTTATTATCAATGAAATACAGAAAAGAAAACAATCAATATACAATAACGAGTAGGTTTAACATTATCGAAAAAATGTCTGTCTTTTTCGATATATATTTATTTCCGTTTTCTTTAACATTGAGTATTTTCACTTTCCATTTCAGGGTGCGTACGCTATGAACGAGGGTCAATTCACTATAGTATTCCCCTTCAGCCCCTAAATTTTCTCCCGCGCTTTAATCTGATTGGTTTAGACCGTCGGCCATTATAAAATAGGATGGGAAAGTTGAGGGGTGATGTTGGTGACGTCAAACTACCCTATTTATTCTAAACTCCCTTTATTTATAATTTTATGTATTATATGTAGTTACAATCAAGTTTTAAAATTCTACACTTACAAAAATGTTATGTATAAACTTTTCTTTTCAAAGTCTATTGGATGTGGGTTAGGTATTAATTATAATTCTTCAGTATAGTATTAGTATACTATAGAAAAAAATATTACCACCTGCAGATAAATTATATTTAGTTTAATTACATTTGAAATTTTAATTTCTAATAGATTCCCGATTCAAATAGTATCCGACTGTTTGTAACGGTTTTAAATTAAAAACATAAATAGACATGAAAACATCAAGAATTAGGTTATAAGCATATAGGGTTTGAGTTATTTAAATAAAGTTATAAACATAAGAGTCGATTAACTAAATGATTCTATGCAACTTAATTAGGAATATAGATAGCGATATGCAGAAGTGTGTAGATACCTAATGAGTTACAGTTAGAAAAATAGTGGAACTAGGAAAATTTGAGTTCGCTTACAAAAAATAATAGTATTTTGCTTAAAGAGAAAGTGAAAGCAAATTTTTCTTAGAAATAAGAACAAAGTCCATATGTAAAAAATTTAACATTTAAAGTTGCGTGTTTTAAAGTTGTTTTAACCGAGGATACACAATCAGCTCTGTAAATGTTCAATACAAACTAATCTTACAATATTATTATGTTAGAAGAGTATATTTTATACAATTTTCTCATTCGAACTAAAAAATATGTTATATATCCTTCTGATTTACGATTTCTTATGTATACGATAAATGACTATACTTTAAAACTCGGTATACACTAGAGCCAGAACAATCCTCACTTTTTTACATTTATGAGATCAATTGTGAAAGATTAATATCAACATGTTTTGATTCCACGCTTTTAAACTTTGCTTACTCTTTCTAATCCCTCAACAAAAATGTCTACCTTTTTCGTTCCCTCAAAATAATCACAAAAACTTAAATATTTGATTTAGTTTTACTGAACAAATTTGCATTAACATCAAATTTTGCAACAATGACAAATAAATTTTTAAATATTGTTACTTTACATAATCAAAGTTTAATAATAAATGGTTTGAATTTTTGATGTTGAAATGTCATGAGTACTATAAATAATTCAAGAAATTTTAAATTATTAACAGATTTTGTATAGATTTGACACTATTTCTTTTAATAACAGTGTGCTTTTAAATAAAATAAACGGTAAAACACTAGAATTTCCATGTTTAAGAGTGACTGCAAGAGAACAGAAGCATTTATTATTTTCTGCGTACAGTAAGATATATGATACTGCTTTAACACTACATTATGTAAAAATGGTATATATGCTTTTAGAATACTGCTTCGTGCCCATTTATTAATTAACACCTGATCTTAAATTTGAGATACCCAATATTGTAAGTACATATAAAACAATAATGATGAACATAATTAAACGGTTAACAATAACACAAGAAAAAGAACCAATTATTTTATCTGAAAAACTTCTAATAATGAAAATCTATCAAGAAATCTGGAGTAGTATGGACTTGTAAGTAGTATTACCTCCTTCTTTAAGTGCCTGTTCTTATCGATGATTGGCAATTATGATGGCAACCCTAACTTTGGATGCTGTCTCTCACATTATTTAACCAGAGCGTCCTCCACTTAACAATACTTCTCATCCCTGCTATTACCTTGCATAATTACTTGTATCGTTGAATGATAAGATTATCATTCAATGCTTGTATACAGAAACCAAAAGTATGGAAACGCCAAATTATCTCGTAAATTGTTAGTCCCTATTGTACAAAATTTGGGATACGCCTATTTTGGGATACGGACATTCCAGATTTGACGTTTGCAATGTTGTTAGATTTGCCGTTTCTCTGATCTTATTATTCACTTTTGTTTTTAAACAGTTATTATTGGAATCTCCTCTTCAATACAAGTTCAACCATATATAACACTTATGGTTTTATGTAGTCTAGAAGGTCTTAAATACATAAAACAGAAGTCTGGCAAGGCCTAATTGTTTCAATACATTTTTTAATACAAACTATTTTCAACTACATTATAACGTAACAATTCAAAGACTACAACATTTTTAACATAATGATTACTTAATCAAGTGTTCAAAATGTGCTCCATTTGTGAGTTGATAGCGCCCTAATCGATGGTAGAATGCGTCTACCACATTTATCCATGATTGTCTAATAATTAATCGAGATTCATCGATAGACTTGCTGGTTTAGTTTTGTAAACTGAATTTTTCAAGTATTTCCAATAAAAATAATCTTTAGGATTGAAATCAGGTGAATGTGGAGGCCATTCAATACTACCCCGTCTACCAATCCATCGTCCGAGAAATATCTCATCTGAATAACGCCGAACATTTACATCAAAATAAGCTGGACCTCCATCCTGCTGAAACCACATCTGAATAAAATTGGCTCCAAACAAGTTTCTCAGTATAGGTACAATTTCATTTCTAAGCAGCATTTCGTACTTATCTGACGTTAAATTTCCTTCGATAAAGAACGGCCCAATTTAACTGAGTACCCACTATACCTAACCATACATTTAATTTTTATGGTCTTTAAGGATTGTTTTCTCGCACACAGTGTATGCTGGTTTACACTACACAGTGTAAAAGTTGCTTCGTCGGAAAAAAACATATGTTGTTAACGAAATTTCCGTCGAAGTCATCTTCACTTAATTCTTGCAATCAATGAATTTTGTTCGCTTGAAATTTATTCTTATGTAATACACGTAAGACTGAAGAATGACCTATATCTTGTAATAACTGTTTTTGGTCTACCTGATCGGTATCCATATTTTACTCCTCCAGAGTCCTCAAAGCGCTTTACAGTTTTTTGTACCGTCGCCTTATGGTTAGGAGAACGGTTTTCGAAAGTATCGTTGAACAAGTTGGCTACTTCACGATAAGATCTTTTTCTGTCGCCGTACCTTCTCATCATAGTAATCCGTTCTTTTTCATTAACAACCATTCTAGAGAAACAGTTTACTTTGCAAAACTTTTCAAAACACATCCAACTACTGTCAGTTTTATTTAATAATGTAAATGCTGAAAAAATGTCAAAATCACAGCATTCAATATTTAAACATTTAAATTTCTTCAAATCTACATATTTTGCACTGTTTTATGTATTTAAGACCTTCTAGACTACATAACATCATAAGTGTTATATATGGTTAAACTCGTATTGAAGAGGAGATTCCAATAATGACTGCATATACAGGGTGATGTATTAAAAAAATCAAAGTGACTAATAATACCAGAGAAGCGGCAAATTTGGCAACATTGCAAATATCAAATCTGGACTCTCCGTATCCCAAATTTTGTACAATTCGGACTAGCAATTTACGAGATAATTGGGAGTTTCCAGATTTTTGATCCACTCTTGTTGTTGTGAATTGCAGTTTTTATTGACGCTCCGAAATAAACACACAATATTGGATATATCGAGCGTCTATTTCCACATTGAGTGAGGGAAAGTGTGTATTAGATGTTGATTGTAAATTGTATACGTTAACTGTAAAGCTAGTTTGGAAGGAAGTGAGTAGATTTGAATAATTACGGCATTGAACGGCTGCATAGATAGAAGTTAAGCTCCGACGAGTTGATTGGGGAGACGTTCTGGCGCGGTTCAGATAACGGATAAGAGCAACTGGTAAAAATAAACAGTATAGGACTATATTAGGCAAGTGATTTATTTTATATAATTAAAAGTGGGTGACAGTGCAGATAATTCGACCGATGAGTCAACAAAGAAGCGAAGAGCGTTTTGTAATGATAGCGAAGTTGATGAAGAGGTGGGAATATTAAAAAAAAGTAAGAAAATGGTAAGAAGCCCAATTAAGACACCTGCAAAACAAGAGGATAAAATGGATAAAATTCTGGGAATGCTTAGAGAAATGAAAACCGAATTGTAGATTATTAGAAGTGAGCAATAGAACTTAGTAAGGAAATCAAAAGGTTGCAAAGTGAAAATAACACACTGAAAGGAGAAATGAGGACCTCAAAAAAGAAAATCAAGGAACTAGAAAGGAACTGGGGGAGGTAGAAAGCAACGTTGGATGGCTAGACAAGCAAAAGGAAAAATAATATAGTTCTGAATGGATTGGAAATGAATACTGAAGATTCAAATGTACTGAGACAAATAACTAACAACTTCATAAAAGATCATCTGCAAGTTGAAATAAAAATCAAAACAGTGAGCAAATTAGGAACAAGAGCCTGTCTAATCGAAATTAAAAACGAACAAGATAAAGAGAAAATTATGCAAAGCAGAAAGAAACCAAGAGAGATTAAAGGCAAAAAAATATATTAACCATGATGTAACAAAGAAGGAATGGGACGTGAAAAAAGAAATTAGAAAGAGAGCGTATGAGAAAAGAACAGTGGGAAAACGGTTAGAATAGGGTATAACAAACTAAAGATTGAGAGGGTTGAGTGGAAATGGGATAAAGGACACGAAAAGCTTACAGAACAAGAGTAAAAAAACTGAATGGAAATAATGGTGAATTATTGTTGACGAATTGGGCAAAGTTAGAGGACAACGAAATGGATAACACAAGAGCAATCGAAAAGAATAAAAGGAACCGCCTCAACATGGGCGAAAAAAAGGAACATGACGGTATAGGCAAGTGCATAATAGTGGAAACGATGAGTGTTAAAAGTACGTACGCTAAAAGAGAGTTAAAAATTTAAGTAAAGAATTGCATAAATTCTTTAATGGTGGAGCAGTAGACACCAATATCAGAAAGAATGTGTGTTTTAAGGTTAAAAGGCGAATATCAGAAATTGGCGTTTATAAATATGCATGCTCCAACGGAGGAAGCAAATATTGAGCAGATAGAAGATTTTTATGATAAGTTAAATATGGAATTTGAACTTTACTCCTAGATATGATCCGAAAGTGATATTAGGGGACGCAAACGCTAAAATTGGTAGAGAGAGTATTTTCCGACCTATAATAGAAAAATTTAGTAAACATGAGGTAACAAATGAAAATGGGCAATTATTGATTGAGTTTACCAAAAAAAATATGATCATTAAGCGTACGTATTTCCAAAAAGGAGATTTACAAAGGAACCTGGAGATCGCCAGATGGCTCTCATATAAACCAAATCGACCATGTGTTGATAGATAGAGACGAAGAAAAAAGTATTACTAACATACGCAGGTGTAGAGAAATGGACGTAGACTCGGACCATTTTATGTTAGGAATGAAAATGAAACAGATTATACCAACAGTAAGGAACAAAAGAAGAGCAGAACAATATGTAAAGGCAACAGAATGAAATTAAAACATGAAACAGCAATAGCACTCTATCAAGACAAAATAGAGAGACATGTAAATTCCGCGAGCGAAACTAATAACGTAGAAAATTTATGGAAAGCCATAATCGAAGGGATGAAAGAATGCGTACAAGTTGACCAAGAGGAATACGTCAATAATAAAAAGAAGTGGTTCGATGAAGAATGTGAAATAGAGCTTAATAAAAGGAACAAACTACGATTACAAATGTTAACTTAGAAAACTGAGGCGTACCAATAAGGAAACAGAAGAAATGTACCAATAACCGGATGTAGTAGGACGAGTGAGATGCCAGATGCTTAGGTGGTTAGGCTATTTAGCGAGGATGTCTGAAAGTAGGATACCGAAAAGGGTATTCCCAAACACTATATGGGGAAGAAAAAGGCGCGGAAGGTCAGGGGCACGTTGTAAGGCAGAAGTAATGAAGGATATAAGGCAGCTGAACGTGAAGGACTGGAGTCTGAAATCAAGAAGCAAAAACGAATGAAGAACACTGGTCACTTAATCCAAGGGCCTACTATGCTCGAAGTGCTAAATTATATATATATATATATATATATATATATATATATATATATATATATATATATATATAGGTGTATTTCAAAATCACCGACAAACGAAAACTGGAGATTCTATGATTCAAAATAAGACAAAAATGATCATAAACGCTTTCCGAAAATGCTTCCTAACCGAGATACAGGTTGATTAAAAAATACTCTTTTTAAGGTTTTTTTAAGATTCCTCAAAAACTACAAAAGATATTACACTGAGATTTGGTACACCTAAATGTCTAATTAAGTGCAATTAATCAGGTGAGTTTCAGTCAACTGACTCCATCCAGTGGCGTAGAATATTTTAAGTTAATCAGTTTAAGTAAAAAAAAACGCACGCAAGAAATATTTTTTTGATAGATTCAATATTTAATTCTGCAAATAAAATCATACTTGGTAATTTTTCAATTCGACACCCCGTTTTTGAAACATTTCGCATTAACATAAACGTCCACATTATTCAATAAAATCAAAATTTGTTTTATTTTACAAAAAAATAACGCAGTTAACTATTAGGTACATTATTAAAGAGATATTGAAGGAATCAAAAACAAAATAATAATTATTTTTATACACATTGTTCAAAATATCCTCCTTCCTTTTGAATGCAAGCTTGTATTCTTCTTAGCAAATGAAACCTAACACGCTGAAAAATTGTGGCATAGCCCTAATCTCATCGCATGCCATCTGTATGCGATTCCAAAGTTGCTCTCGATTACCAATTTGAACAGAATAGACACGAGTTTTCCGATACCCCCACACAAAAAAATTCAATGGGTTTAAATCTGCCGATCACGGTACTTCACTTCCTCGTCCAATCCAGCGTCCACGGAACCATGCATTTAAAAATTCTCTGAAGTTTAGTGTAGAATGAGGTGGTGCACCATCATCCATGAAATACATGTTCATTCTAACATCTAAGGATACGTCGTCAAACAATTCTGGCAAATCTTGTCTCAAGAAATTTAAATAGAACTCGCCAGTAAACGGATAGGTCCGATTAGGTGATCGTCTAGTATACCTATTCAAATATTTTCGCTAAATCTATGTTGGTGAGCTGTAACTACAGTTGGATGCTGATTTTCATCTAACCATTTGTGGGAATTATGCAAGTTTACTACTCCATTTCGGGAAAAAATACACTCATCAGTGGTCAATAAGTTTCTAACAAATTGTACATCTCCAGCATTTTTATTTAAAAACCATTCGCAAAAATTCATTCGACGAGGATGGTCAGCAGGCCATAATGCATGCACTTTTTGTAGGTGAAAGGGATGTAAATTTTGTTCTTTTCCAAGACTTGCTATGCGACACACCAAATTCTAAACCTAACTCACGCGTATTTATTGATGAATTTTCATAAACTCTATCTAAAATTTGTTCCTCAATTTCAAGTGGTACACGAGCATTTCGTCCGGAATTTTTCATTCCTTTTAAACTTCCATACTCTAACAAGTTACGGAACGGTTCTAAACGTAATATGATGTGGATATCTTCTATTTGGAAATCTTTGTTCATAAAGTCGAGCAGCTGCACGAGCATTGCAATTAGTATTACCATAACATAAATGCATATCGACCAGTTCTCGTTTAGAATAATTCATTTTTTCACAGTAATTAGACACAAACAATGAATTACAAAACACGCGTAAATGTAACTATTTTAGCAAACATAAGATACGTAACTGTCAAATGCAAAGCTGGAAACATCATAAAATACCAAATGTTTGGAAAATCACAATAGTGATATCATAATTCAACAAAGGCAAACTAGATGACCCTAATAATTATAGAGGAATCAGCTTGATCGATTCCGGATACAAAATATATGCTAAAATAATAAATGGACGACTACAAACTATATGCGAAGGTCTGACAGGAGAAGAACAATGTGGGTTTAGAAAAGGGAGATCGTGCAGTGACAATGTATTCACAATCAAATAAACGCTTGAGTAGAGGCGTGAATATAATTATGAAACCCGTGTAGCCATTATAGATTTCGAAAAAGCATTCGATTTAGTCGATAGAAAACTATTATGGCACATCTTAGAAAGAAGTGGGTATCCAAAACATCCTGTACAGATTCTAAAAAGCGTACATGCCAATGCAGAAATAGCTATTAAAACAAATTCGGGAATATCCGATGAATCGAAATAAGCCAGGGTGCAGTATATCACCTACATAATTATATATATATATATATATATATATATATATATATATATATATATATATATATATATATAGCCGATTTGGTAAGAAATTGGAAGCAAAAAACCCTATTTGCACATGATCAGTTTATAATCCAAGACGATGAGAGCAAGTTACAACATATTATTTCTACATGACAGCCAAAGATTATAACATGAAAATATCAACAAATAAAACAAAAGTGATGCCTTTCAAGGACACGAGCTTGTAAGATCAAAGATAGTTATTAAAGAACTGGATAAACAATCGAATTCCACACTATTTTAGCCACGGAGTCCCATTAGAAGTAAAATTCTCTCGAACATTGTGCATTTTTAAAATAACACATTTGTGTATGAAAATGTAAATTTGTAAGCATCCCAAAATCCTTACAAGGGCTCGTAGATTGATTATTTAATTGTCCGCTTTAAAATATTCCTGTTCATAAAATAATTAATTCTACCGTAGTTAATAAATCGTTATCGATTTCGGTACAAGACCCCACCAACGCGCCACCTCCAAGATATCAACAAATCACGTTAGATCGCGGACTATGCAAGCGGAAGTGCGACCCGATATTAAAGCCGATAGTAATTTTTCCCTCACCCTAAATCAAGAAAGACTCCCACTCCAACGCGAAGTCACCTACTTATGAATCCTCTTCACTAAAACCTTTAATTGGCTCTGCGATGTACAAAAATCACTTAACAGGATAAGAAACTGAATAAACCTACTGGTCGCCCTCCGGGGTAGAATTAGAGGTTGCCACCCCAAAGTACTACAACACACCGACAAAACATACATACGCCCTCTTATAGATTTGCAAGCACCCATGCACACTAACATAAACCCTAGTAACCTCTTCTTTATCGCTTCCTGTGAACGCCGAATACTCAGACGCATTCACAGGTTACCTTGGAGGTACCCTAACGACCTCAGACATTACAAAAGAAACTTTGCACACAAAAGAATTTTCGGCGACGCAACACCAACCAGAGGGCTCCTTACCGCTCCCTATAATTACAAATTTCCACGGAAAAAACCAAACCAAATTCAACCCCCCTCCGCGATCCTAACACAACTACTTGACCACCTCCCAAAGGAAATAGAAGAATCTTTAGGTAACACTCCATATGCCTTCTCCCGTCTATTCGATGACGACCTCGCAAGATACCGGAAAACGAATTGGATTAACCACACGCAGCACGCTCCGCCCAGCTAAGCAACACGCACTTCTAAACCGATTAATATAAATATTCAAATAAATTCTAAATAATTCTTTTTCTTTCTTTAACACCAAAAATGTACATAACTCATGATTGTAAACTATACAATTACACAAAACAGCGCAACACCAACAAGAAAAGAATGACCAGGGCTGAAGGGAAGAAGGACTTATCAACAGTCTACGAACAAGATCTACATACGCTAAAATAAGTAACTACTACTCAAAACACAATATTAATTACCTTATTACCTCCGATCATTCCAATCACTTCTATCCTCTCTTCGCTCTTGATTTCTATTCCGACCTAATTAGAATCACAAGCCGTTGTTTCTACCAGCCAACCCATACCGGAGTAAGTTATACATATTCACCAGACCAATTTATCGATAAATTTTTCCTTTCTGCCCTGGGTAGATTATCAATCGATCCCGTCTGCAAAACATCACTACACCTGTACACTAAACACTTACTCGGGCGTATGCTCAGCGTAAACAAACATATCTTAATACAATCTTCGGGAAATACTCCCAAGGCATACGCCTGCGTCGGTATTTTCGTACATTTGCTTGTCTGAAAGGCGTACGCGTGTTTAGTCTAGCGTCATTCTTATTAACCAAAGGGCGTATGTCCGTTTGATTAATTAATCCTATCCTACCGCAATTACCTAATCTATACACGACCGAGCTGGAAGACCAGTAAAACCTGCAGTCAGATAATCGCATAATTGTCTCCAGAACATCCCGTTTCCGTTAGATTATCCTGTTAAAGCCATTATACCTATGACCGTAAATACATTCTGTATTCCAGTGGTTAAATTAATACGAAACACCCTGTGTTCGTATCCCAAGCACTTAATAAGTATAAAAACCCGCTTCCAAAAGGGATAAATAAATTTCTTTAATTTAAACCAATTGCTATAAAGTAGAAATTCTGATTTAATTCTCATGTATATTCTCTGTATATTTTCTTTGAAGCGATAAGAATACATCGCAAATTGAAAATGAAAATATAAACTTTTAATTATACGTTTTAAAAGAGATACGAAATTATCACATTTGGTCAAAGTAGTGGAGATAAACCACCATTCGCTTCTTACCTTTCTTCAGTTTTTCCATAGTTTATAAGCCCGCTACTTCATATTCATATCTTCTTGCATAATTTAAAATAATTATAGTAAAACTCATAAGTTCAATTAAAGCTACGTAAATAAAAGTGATACGTTTATTTTATTTTAATAAAAAATCGATAAAGCACCGGTTGACCTAGTAAACTACATTTATTCTATAGGAACTCATAGCCATTGCCCTCGTAAATGCGTTGAATATTATCAGTTCCCATAGTGTTCTTCTAGGAATAAATTTATATGTTCGCATCGTACATCCATCATCCATATGTTAGCTACTTTAACCGTTAATACAAATTCATAGAATCGATAGTAAAAAGAAAATATACATTTCATTTCGATTTAAATCACTAATTGAGTTACGTAAATAATTTAATTACCTAAAAATATAAGTAGAACTGGGCGGAAATGATTAAATTAGAGTATTTTATGCTTTACTACTGTAACGAATCTTTTACGTTCTTCGTTCATTTAGTTGTAAAAAAAAGTCTTTGATTATTAATGATTTATAAGTGGCAGGCAACTTAATTTGCATTGGTGTAACTTAAGTTGCATATTTTCTTAAGGGTTTATACTTCCATATCGTGGAATTATTTTTTGCACACATTTTTCGCGCATCGCTACATCACCTGATATCGTGAGCGTCCTTTTTAGCATTGATTGACGTACGCTGTTTGAAGCAAGAAGCCATTTTTGGGTTCCACCTAAATTTTGTCTAAAGTGCCATTGATTTAATGGTAAGACACGTTAACTCGTATTATATTAAAATCTGAAACATTTGCTTTTTGCAGGCACTTTTAGTTACACTTATAGTTACATTTGCCTTTATACTTTTGCCATTTTTGGATCTAAACTTAGATCACACCATTTTATTTGAACCTTCAAGAGAATGCAATAAATACTGGATTATTCAAATTTCAATGAATATAAATTTGTAAGAAGTAAATTCAACTTTGGTATGGTTTACAACATACAACATTGAAAATACGACATATTGCGCAACATTTGTACGAAGATTGCATCATTTATGGTTTACATTTCCGCATTCCTTCTGATAACAGATGGTTCTACAAAAAGTTGTACAAAGATTTTATAACATATACCCCAATGACTTATTAGTATAAGGCCATTATCACTAGAATTAAGATTTATTTTATATAATCCCAATTTTAAATGCTTAATAAACATAGTTTGTACATCCTTTATTTTGCCATTTTGGTGAATCCTTTATTGTATCCTCGGTTTAGTTATTCCGAGCGTAATAAAAAATAACTTGGCGTCCGGGTTAACCTTTATTATTGTTCCATTGAAGTTACTATATTTATGTTAGGTGGAAATAACTAAGCAGAAATATGTTGGTAATTAATCAAATCAAAACGCATGAACCAGGCCCGATTTAATCTACCTACTGAGTCAACGGCATTATTTTTTATTGAGTGTTTGGTGTCTCTAGTTATTTTAACGATTTGTATTGATAACGCTTTAAAACATTTATTCACCTTATTATTACACTACTAACGGTATTCATCCTCTGCCAGGAGCTCGTAACGTTCCCGCCGCCGTCCGGACCTCTAGGATAGTGGTCACCTGGGGGACTCGTCTATTTGGTTATACTTTGGTTTAATTTGTGTGTTATTTTTGGAATTTATTTTGTTTAGAATGTTTATTTTAGTTGACATAGACCGTAGTTTTAAGTATTTTATTTATTATTTACTATTATAAATTATTCGACGATTCACACACCTTTCTGTGGTTAAGCTAAGGCCGGGCAAAGTAAACAGCTAATACAATAATAATAAAAGTAAGACCGCGTAAGAGCAGTTTACAACTCTCACCATTATTACACATATTTAAAATACTTAGCTTTTTGGGTTTTTTATTAATGGTGTATTTGTATTTATGTTATACAAATCTAAGCGTTTCGATAACACTACAATTATATTCGTCAGTAGTAATACAATATACACCACTAAAAAAACCCAAAAAACTAAGTATTTTGAACACATTGCCATTTTAAAAAGATTTAATATTGGATATAAAATAAAACTAATTTTGTAAAAGTGATACTAAAACAGGTCATAGGGAGATCAACACATTTTTTTTCGAGTTATGTACATAGAAATATTTTCTTTGGGTTCAAGTTTTGGAAAAGTTTGTGGTGAAACACTAAAATGTTGTAAATACAGTGTGGTTGGTTAATTAAAAAGTATGTGATAAATGAGGTAAAACGAATGTGAAACTTTCTCAATATTAATGTAAAAGTAACACTCCGAGCTTGTACACATTACGTACAAAGAGGAAAATTCATTTAAAGTCATATTTGATACAAACTATCTTAATTGGATATTAATATCATATTCAACTTTCACATAATTTTCTAGTTCTTGAAACATGAAATTTTGCTCACGATAGAGAGGGTTTTAACACTTTTTCGCAATATCCAAGAATGATTTTGTGTCTATAAAATTAGGTTGGCCATGAAATTTTGTAATATTTATTCCGTAAAACCAAATGCACGGTTTAATTGTTCTTGAAGTTTCTTGTATAACAGTTAATATTCTTATTGTAGTTAGAAATTGGCTTTGAAAAGCCAAATATCTTTGTGTAAAACTGGAACCACTTCAAACATGTGTGAAGTCTGGAATTACTCAGATTGTTTAATTATAAAGCATACTTCACAGTTCAATTATCATACATTTTTCGTATTAATTAAGAACATTTCATAAATAGGTATGTCTCATCTTCGATAGAGCAAATGGTTGACTAAAATGCAACAATTTATCATCATTTTAAAGCTTTAATAAACATTTTCAAAGTAACTAAAATTAAATTCTATAGTTGGGTTTATACGTTTCTCAAACTGCAATATTAATAGCAGACTGGTGTTTATGTTTTAATTTTTCAACTTTGACAAGATTGTTTCCAACATCTTTAACAATTTTAATAGATTTTACTACTAACGAAGACAATAAAACGTTTAGATTGTATAATTTAAAATACACTATTAAAAACCCAAAAAAGACAAGTATTTTATTATGTGTGATAATGCTGGAAGTTTACATTTTCATATAAAAAGCCATTGTATAAATAACTTTTGTTTACAAAAATCAATTTTGTTATCTAGATTATAAGCAATTATTTTATGATAAATAATAGTAGATTATTGTGTAAGGTGTATAAGTTGATCATTATTGAGATCAAGTATTGAGCGAAATATTGATCAACTTACACGTCGAACGCAATATACTATTTTATCTTCAAGCCTCAAATAAGTATCCTCCGTAGTGATGACTGATGACCAGTGTGTGTTATTCTGACAGATTGTTTCTATCTGAAATTTTCTATCAAAATCACATTGTCCTAGCCCCATTATTAGTTTCACCTTCAGTATCATTATTAGGTTAAATGAATAATGGCCCAAGACGTATGTGATTTGATATACACAAATACAAGACAATTAAAACTATCGAAATTGACAGTAATAATGACAAGCTTATTAGCCTCTTGAAGATAAAAAAATTTAAAGGATTCACATAGAATGCTTTTAATCAAGTAAAATAATCCAAAATGAGAATCATTAAACCTCCTTTAGTTGAATTAGATTTAGTTAGATTATTCCTTAATATCTTTCGAAAATGTAACTATAAACTTCTAATAGGGGATACCTGAATATAATCACATTTAATTCATTTTATCCGCATCCTAATTAAAGAATCTTAAATTCATGTAGGCATACCAAAGCTGATAAAATTTATCCTTATCATTAAAGTCGGTCATGATTCAGCTTTATATTAAAATTAATAAGTGTACCTCAAATAGAATTAAAATGTGCTCAATAATTTACAATTGCAGAAATTTTTGACAGGCTACATTTATTTCAGTATTAAGTGCGCAACGCATATGTATTTTGTGCAGATCTCAACAAAGTTGGTTTCACATTGTAACTGTTTATTATAAAATACAATTTGACCATTTACATGAATATTCCCAGATTTAATTTATATTGCCAACAATCAATGTTTAATACAAATGAACCCTATCCCCAAAAGAGATTGTTAGCTAGTTCGGCGCATATTATATATTTTTTTATAAAGTTATTATTACAATTAGAACTTTATCCCCAAGAATTGTATTAATTAGAGTAAATAATAATTTTATTCACTAACCAGTACAATTCGATTGCCAATACATTTAATATAGAATATATATATATATATATATATATATATATATATATATATATATATTCAATAAAGACATTATTCGAACAACTTGTGTTTATTAACGTGAAAATATACAATATTCAACGTTTCGGGGACTTACTATGTCCCTTTGTCAAGAATGATATTTAGTAATGAAATATGAAACAAGCTAACTAATCAATTATAATAATTTTGATGAACGAGTTCTGCTTCGATTTGCAGATCCAAGGTATGACGTTGAATTTGGAATTGTATTAGATGCCGGAATGTTAACAGAATCTTGAGTATCAGGATTTAGAGGTGATGTAGATGTAATATTGGCCGAGATGTTGGGAAGATTTTGAGTTATTGGTAATTTTGAATTTTGTTTAATAAGGTTCTTCCAAATATGCGGTATCCTAGAACTATCATCACGTTTGTTAAGGGCATTAGGCCTCTTCTCAATTTCAATGGCTTCTCTAGTAATCCGCTGGTGTAAATTATATAAAGGAGCAAGTAATCGAATATTGTTTGTGTTAATTTCGTGTCCAGTATCTAAATAATGATTAGCCAAAGATGACGAAGGATTTTGTTGTTTGATGGCCAGTTTGTGTTCATTAGCTCTCACATGTAATTTTCTATTTGTTTGTCCAATATAACTTCTTGTGCACCCGTTGCAAGGTATCTCGTATACTCCTTGATTTTCATTACAAATTTTGTCTTTCGGATTCTTCAAAAGTTGGTGTAAGGTAAGGTAAGGTTTAAAACGGGTCTAAATTCATGTTTGGGAAATTTTTAGCGATTTTATCAGTGATTCCTTTTATATATAGTAAAATTACTGGAATTTTATGTTCAGTATCTAATGAGTTGGAATGATTTTTAGGTTTTCTGATTTTATTGACAATTTTGATTATTTCGTTCTGGCTGTAATTATTTTGAATTAAAATATTATGAATAGTATTCATTTCGTCATTTCTAGAATTTTGATCTGATAGATGATAAGAACGGAATATTAAAGACTTCATAACGCTATGTAAATGACTGGGGTGATGATGTGAAAGAGAATTTAGGTATCTGTTTGTATGGGTAGGTTTCCGGTAAACACTATGTGAAAATTTGCCATTATCAAGTCTTGTTATAAGTGTATCTAAAAATGGGAGAGAGTTATTTATTTCAATTTCCATTGTAAATTTAATGTTGTTATGAATTTGGTTAAGGTGATCTAAAAAAAAAAAAAAGATTTAAATTTTCTTTTCCATGTGACCAAATTGCAAACGTGTCGTCGATATAGCGATACCAAATCTTAGGTTTTAATGGTGTGGAATTTAGGGCGTTAATTTCGAAATCCTCCATATAAATGTTGGCAAACGCTGGTGAAAGTGGGGATCCCATGGGTGCTCCCTGTACTTGTTTATAAAATTGTTTATTATATAAGAAGTATGTAGAATTCATGCAGTGGTGGATTAGATTGAAAAAATCTTGATTGATGGAGTGTTTTTCTTTTAAAATTTTCATAGTCTCTTCAACGGGAACTTTGGTAAACAACGATGTAACATCAAAACTTACTAAAATGTCATGGCTAAAAAATTTCCCAAACATGAATTTAGACCCGTTTTTAAACCTTACCTTACCTTACACCAACTTTTGAAGAATCCGAAAGACAAAATTTGTAATGAAAATCAAGGAGTATACGAGATACCTTGCAACGGGTGCACAAGAAGTTATATTGGACAAACAAATAGAAAATTACATGTGAGAGCTAATAAACACAAACTGGCCATCAAACAACAAAATCCTTCGTCATCTTTGGCTAATCATTATTTAGATACTGGACACGAAATTAACACAAACAATATTCGATTACTTGCTCCTTTATATAATTTACACCAGCGGATTACTAGAGAAGCCATTGAAATTGAGAAGAGGCCTAATGCCCTTAACAAACGTGATGATAGTTCTAGGATACCGCATATTTGGAAGAACCTTATTAAACAAAATTCAAAATTACCAATAACTCAAAATCTTCCCAACATCTCGGCCAATATTACATCTACATCACCTCTAAATCCTGATACTCAAGATTCTGTTAACATTCCGGCATCTAATACAATTCCAAATTCAACGTCATACCTTGGATCTGCAAATCGAAGCAGAACTCGTTCATCAAAATTATTATAATTGATTAGTTAGCTTGTTTCATATTTCATTACTAAATATCATTCTTGACAAAGGGGACATAGTAAGTCCCCGAAACGCTGAATATTGTATATTTTCACGTTAATAAACACAAGTTGTTCCGAATAATGTCTTTATTGAATAATACTACTTGTGGAAACTTAATAATATATATATATATATATATATATATATATATATATATATATATATATATATATATATATATATATTATATAGTCTGTAATCGGTCCATAGCTTGTTTACTATTTAATATGTCGATTTGCGGATTTCGCCAAGTAGATATGCTTCTGGTGCACAATTTAAAAATATTTTTAATATGTGCAGGGTATTCTGCCAAGAGTGCTGCACCAAACTTTTATTTAAATGGAATACCCGGTATATTTTAATTTTTTAGTTTTCTTGTACAAAAATAATGGGAGTTTGCATGTATGATTATGCTTCTATCTTCTTCCATTCCAGAGTTATTCACGTTTTTATTAGAAAAAAGCGCACATTCGAGAATTCACTGTGAATAAAGCAATGGATATTTTTAAAAAGGCGCTCCACTAAATGTTTCTGGTGCACACAATATACAGGGTGAGCTAAAAGACAAAAAATTTAATTACTTCATTTTTTCAAATAGAACACCCTATTTATTTTTTCACGATTCGAAGGCATTTTCGATAAGCTTTCCGTTGTTATAAGGTTTGTCTGGTAACTTCTGGATATTTCCCAAGGTTCTAAGAATAAATGTCTGAATTAAGGCTGGGTTCAGAGTTGTAATAATTTTGGTAAAATCAAGCAGGCAAGAGCTATAGTAAATTTTTTATTGAATATAACGGCAAAATTGTTGAAAATGAAAGATTAATGGATACTATATAGAAAATTTTTATAGCAGATGTTCGAATAGACTACCATACTGATCGATACACGCCCTGAATAGCTGTTCGAATGACAGGTTGACCTTATCTAGTAGTTCGACTTGAATTATCCCAAATGCGTCGCGAATACGAGCTTTCATATCTTTTGGTATCAGTTTTACTACATAAACTTTCTCTCAGACATATCCCCAAAGGAAAAAGTCTATTAACGTCAGGTCGGGCGACCGAGGTGGCCAGGCAAATCTGTGATAGTACACCGGAGCACCGTCTTGCTCTAGCCGTATGTCTTTTCTTGTGAACATATCGGCATCTTCCAATAACACGGGAAGTTGGTGTTGTAGAAATCTTATGTAGGAACACCATCGAAGGCATATGGGCCGATCACTTTTGTACCGACTACTCCTCCCCAAACGTTCAGCGACCATTGGTTCTGATAATCGTCTGTTCTCAACCAGTATGGATTGTCAATAGAATAATAATGCATATTATGCCCATTTACGCTGCCGTCACCTTTAAATATAGCTTCGTTGGTGAACAATATTTTCTTTACAATGCTTCGATTCTATTCAATCCAGTCACACATGATTTCAGAAAAATGTAAACTGCTATGGAAATCGATACCGTGCAATTACTGGCATATTATTCTTTTATAGTTAAGAAAAAAAATAGAAACTGTTAGTTATTAATAGTCTAATAACTATTACTAGGAAATTAGAAAAATCCGGTAGTGTAAAAATGGTGATTTTATAAAAATATCATACCGAGATAATTATCAAAAACTGTTTTGGTTAAGTGTGCAGTTCAAAAATACAGTTGTAGGTAGCTAAGATAGTAGGTAGGAACATAGGTTATTAATCTAACAAGTTGTAAAGACAAGAAAACCATGACTCGTAAACGTCAGGAATAAGATGTGAACAACTATGAAATTTAGAGTTATGTTATTCTAAATTTCACATTACCTGCATTTAATAAAAAATATTAAGTTACTAGATAAAGAATGAAGTATTTTAAAAAGTGGTGTTAACAAGTTGTAGAGGACGTTCGATTGCTTGGCCACCTTGGACGCCGGACCTGAAGCCAGTAGACTTAGAGAAAGTTTATGTGGTAAAACCAACAATTGCCCTTTACCCTGTATATTGTGTGCATATTAGAAAAAAAAGTTGTGTATTATCTGAAACTAGGAGTTATTGTGAAACTTTTAGTGGTGAGCTTTTTTTAAAAATATATATCGTTTTCTTGAAAGGTGATTTCTCGAATGTGAGCTATTTTCCTAATAAAAACGGGAATAACTCTGGCATGGAAGGAGATAGACTTATAATGATTCATTCAAGCTCGCATTATTTTTGTACAAGGAATCTAATAAAATAAAAACAGACCGTGTTTTCCAATAAAAAACGCAAGTGTGGTGCAGCACTGTATATATTTAAAATATTATTAAATTGTGCACCAAAAGTATACCGACTAGATGGCGAAAACCGCAAATCGATACATTGAATAGTATACAAGCTATGGAACGATTACAGAAGACTGGGTCACCCTGTGTATGAAGTAACATTATTTTGAAGTAACGTATTTATAACCAGATAATTAATTTTTGTACTCATCAAACTAAAAATCGTATCCATATGTTTCGAATTCGACTAAATTCATCTTCATTGGAATACAAAAATTAAAATTAAAACGAAATTGTAAAACTCGAGAACTATTGACACCTTGACAAATATGACATGAACTAAACTTTCTAAAATATAATAATGGTTCTAAATCTTTTTTACTATTGCACAAAAGTTTATTCATCGCTTTCGTAAATTTGGTTAAACGTCAAAATGTTGGTTTTGTCATATTGTGTGACCTGTTTCGTTGCAGTGTTTAGCCAAAGCAGTATTATTTAGTTTAACACGGACATCAGATTTGTGCTGCGTTAATCTTTTTTTCAGTGGCTGTAATGATGTACCGATATAAACCTTATTACAAGAATTACAAGGAATATGGTAAATTGTATTTGTTTTGTCATGCTTAGAATTTCTTTGTTTTGATTTTGATAACAAATTTACTCCTTCATTCTGAATTCCAGAAACAGAAATTCGAATACATTTTTTTAGTGATTTGAATATTAAATATTCCTTATTTGTGTATGGAATATTTATATAAGTTTGTTTTCGGCATTTTCTGATGTGGAAACATTGTTATTAAAAGAATTAATTTTTTTGTTAATGACTCTTAAAGTAATAGATTTTAGATAATTATTTTCAATAAAAGCGTTAATAATATTTTTAATAAAATTTTAATCTGTAATTTTTATACATCTTTCAACGGTATTACTAATATTATTACATTAATTTTGTCAACTGAAGGCAATTTAAATACCTCAAGCTATGTGTAGCTTTATAAAACCAGTCAATATTAATTAAATGATCTTATAAAATATTTTATTTTCTTGTTCTGTTTCAATTGTAATTTGTTATTTGGTATTAAATTTATTAAATATAGTAGGTGCACTTAATAACATATCATTAATGTAACGAAAATAAATGTCCTTCTGTGTAAGCAATGAAAGCAGAAACACCATATATTATTAAAATACTTATCTTTTGGGATTTTTAATGGTGTACTTTAAATTATACAATCTAAACGTTTCGATAACACTTACAGTTATCTTCGTCAGTAGTAATGTTAGTTAAAAATTGTTAAAGATGTAGTAAACAATTTTGTCAAATTTGAAAATTCAAACATAAACATAAGCCTGCTATTAATATAACAGTTTGAGAAACGTATAAGCCAACTATAAAATTGTAGTAAAGAATAACTAGGTCATTAAAATTAAATATTGTTAAACTGCCTCAAAGATGACAAACCAGAACACTCTCTGACGAAAGCTAACAATGAAATTTGCCAGCCAAAAACACATTTAACAAAATTTAATCGAGTTATGATGTAAGTGTAAAGTTGTGAAAAACTTCAATTTTAAAATGATAGAAGCATTCACAAATCCAAACATTACATCAAAAATAACCCAGTTAAATCTAACAAAGAGATATCTTTATCAATAATTGGAAGTGTTATTAACAATGAAAAGCACAATGCAGAACGTTCTTTGTAATTTTAATTTCAATTTAATTTCAAC
This sequence comes from Vesta saturnalis, assembly GCA_036346205.1. Taxonomy (NCBI): domain Eukaryota; kingdom Metazoa; phylum Arthropoda; class Insecta; order Coleoptera; family Lampyridae; genus Vesta; species Vesta saturnalis. The sequence goes on from JARFJB010001443.1 coordinate 1,527,723, forward strand.
TACTTATGTTAAATTATAGTGCTGTGGAAATTTAACATATAATTGGTAAAGCATTTGCTTCAAGGTCTAGGAAAAACACAGCAAAAACCTAGACATACCAAAAGTTGAAAACAAATTAAAATCAAGGCGTATCATTATGCTCTTTTAATTATAAGATGCCAAAACCTATTTAAACGGAGATTTTCTTCTTGTCTATTAAAATTATTAGGGTGTTTATATATTTCAATAGCTTCACGTTGCAAACGAACATAATAATGGGTTTGTCTTGACAATATTTTCATATTGTCAAATTGAATGTCATGATTTAAATTATTCAGGGCATGGTCAGCCACAGCAGACCTCTCTGGTTGACCCAATCTACAAAATCTCATATGTTCTTTGCGTCTTGTATCAAAGCTACGTTTTGTGGTCCCGATGTATACTTTTCCACATGAACAAGATAACTTATACACTCCGGAAGATGATAAAGGGTTTGACACATCTTTAGGTGATCTTAAATGTTCTTTAATTTTTCTTGTAGGTTTAAAAATAGTCCTAATGCCATGTTTGATTAGGATTTTTCAATTCTATTTGTAACATTAGCTATAAAAGGAAGAAAAGCAGTACCAACATTAAGAACTGGTTTTTCTTTAAGGTTACGCCTAGAAGGTGTAATAACATTATTAATATCTGTAAGTGAATATCCATTATCTTGTAAGGATTTTCTTAAATATTTATATTCATCATTCAAAAATTCAGGGTCACAAATTCGTTTTGCTCGATCTACTAAAGATTTAATTACACTAATTTTTGACGTGGATGGTGGTTGGATAATTTATGAAGGTATCTATCAGTGTGTGTCGGCTTTCTGTAAACCTTAAAAGATAGTGAATTATTATTTTAGATATTAATATGTCAAGAAATGGTAAACTTCCATTAGTTTCTTTTTCCATGGTAAACTGAATACTAGGATGTATACCATTTATAAAAACCAAAAACTCATGCAGTGCTTCTTCTCCATGTCTCCAAATAACAAATGTGTCATCTACATATCTATACCAAACTGAAGGTTTTTTAGGTGTATTTTGTAACGTTAATGTTTCAAATTTTTCCATATAAAATTAGCTATAACAGGACTAAGGGGACTACCCATTGCTACACCTTCAATCTGTTCATAAAATTTATTATTCCACTGAAAATAAGTTGTAGTAAGACAGTGCTGAAAAAGAATGGTTATGTCCTTTGGAAAAAGATGATCTATGTATTCAATAGTTTCTTTTAGAGGTACTTTTGTAAAAAGTGAAATAACATCAAAACTAACCATTATATCACCCTCTTCAATTTTGAAACTATGCATTTTTCAACAAAGTCGGCAGAATTTTTAATGTAATGGGGTGTTTTTCCTATATGAGGTTGTAATAACAATGTAAGATGTTTTGCAAGGTGATATGTAGGAGAACCAATTGCACTAACAATAGGCCTTAAAGGAATATTAGGTTTATGAATTTTTGGTAAACCATATAGTTTTGGTGAAATAGCTTCAGAGTTAGATAGTTTCTTCTTTATTTCTTCAGGAATAGATGATAATTTAATCAGCTCTTTAGTTTTTAAAAGAAACTTTTTTGTTGGATCTTTCGGTATTTCATGATAAGTTTCTGGTCCCAACAATTGTTCTATCTTAGTGTTATAATCGTTCATATTTAATATAACAGTTGCATTACCTTTATCTGATTTTAATATTATAATATTTTCATTGCGTTTAAGATCAAGTAAAGCATGTCGTTGACGAAAGGATAAGTTGCTCTTTGGAGGTTTTGTTTTACGTAATATGTTAACGGTGTTATATCTAACTTCATTAGCAGCATCAAAGGTAATAATCTAATGGAGTTTTCGATGTTGGAAATTATATCTTCAAAAGGTATTACTCTTGGTGTTATCGCAAAATTTCCTCCTTTAGAAAGCGCTTCAATAGCATAATCTGAAACAACATTATCAGAAAGGTTTATAACTGTTTTCTATAATCAATAGATGGTCTATTATTTTGTTGTTTGTATAATTTATTAAATTTTTCTTTTGACGTTGACATGAGATGTCAAAATTTATTTCCATAGATTTAAACGTTATAGAATCAATTTTATCCCAATCTTCTTTATTCAAAATAGATGAAATTTCTAAATGTAAATATAAAAGATTTTTATCGGTGTTATCCAGTAACTTCCTAGTAATATGTATTTGATTACGTAGAAGAGCATTTTCAGTTCTTCTGTAAATATTATTCGCTTGCTTGTTATTAAAATTTCTTTTAATATAGATAAACTTTGGGATAATCTTTTGGTCTCGGCATCGTAATAAAAAGTGAGTGACGATAATAATTGTGCTTTACGTTTCCTTAATTTTTCAAATTGTCTGATAAAACGATAAGTTTCCTCCCATAAAGGACTGAAATATGAAAATGTAAACTTTCACCATTAACACTCATAATAAAATACTTATCTTTTGGGATTTTTAATGGTGTACTTTAAATTATACAATCTAAACGTTTCGATAACACTTACAGTTATCTTCGTCAGTAGTAATGTTATTAAAATTGTTAAAGATGTAGTAAACAATTTTGTCAAATTTGAAAAATTCAAACATAAACATAAGCCTGCTATTAATATAACAGTTTGAGAAACGTATAAGCCAACTATAAAATTGTAGTAAAGAATAACTAGGTCATTAAAATTAAATATTGTTAAACTGCCTCAAAGATGACAAACCAGAACACTCTCTACGACAAAGCTAACAATGAAATTTGCCAAAAAACACATTTAACAGAAAGCCGACACATGATAGATACCTTCATAAATTATCCAACCACCATCCACGTCAAAAATTGGTGTAATTAAATCTTTAGTAGATCGAGCAAAACGAATTTGTGACCCTGAATTTTGAATGATGAATATAAATATTTAAGAAAATCCTTACAAGATAATGGATATTCACTTACAGATATTAATAATGTTATTACACCTTCTAGGCGTAACCTTAAAGAAAACCAGTTCTTAATGTTGGTACTGCTTTTCCTTTTATAGCTAATGTTACAAATAGAATTGAAAAATCCTAATCAAACATGGCATTAGGACTATTTTTAAACCTACAAGAAAAATTAAAGAACATTTAAGATCACCTAAAGATGTGTCAAACCCTTTATCATCTTCCGGAGTTATAAGTTATCTTGTTCATGTGGAAAAGTATACATCGGGACCACAAAACGTAGCTTTGATACAAGACGCAAAGAACATATGAGATTTTGTAGATTGGTCAACCAGAGAGGTCTGCTGTGGCTGACCATGCCCTGAATAATTTAAATCATGACATTCAATTTGACAATATGAAAATATTGTCAAGACAAACCCATTATTATGTTCGTTTGCAACGTGAAGCTATTGAAATATATAAACACTAATAATTTTAATAGACAAGAAGAAAATCTCCGTTTAAATAGGTTTTGGCATCTTATAATTAAAAAGAGCATAATGATACGCCTTGATTTTAATTTGTTTTCAACTTTTGGTATGTCTAGGTTTTTGCTGTGTTTTCCTAGACCTTGAAGCAAATGTTTACCAATTATATGTTAAATTTCCACAGCACTATAATTTAACATAAGTAGTTGAAATTAAATTGAAATTAAAAATTACAAGAACGTTCTGCATTGTGCTTTTCATTGTTAATAACACTTCCAATTATTGATAAAGATATCTCTTTGTTAGATTTAACTGGGTTATTTTTGATGTAATGTTTGGATTTGTGAATGCTTCTATCATTTTAAAATTGAAGTTTTTCACAACTTTACACTTACATCATAACTCGATTAAATTTTGTTAAATGTGTTTTTGGCTGGCAAATTTCATTGTTAGCTTTCGTCGTAGAGAGTGTTCTGGTTTGTCATCTTTGAGGCAGTTTAACAATATTTAATTTTAATGACCTAGTTATTCTTTACTAAATTTTATAGTTGGTTTAACGTTTCTCAAACTGTTATATTAATAATTATGTTTATGTTTGAATTTTTCAAATTTGACAAAATTGTTTACTACATCTTTAACAATTTTAACTAACATTTTGACGAAGATAACAAGTGTTATCGAAACGTTTAGATTGTATAATTTAAAGTACACCATTAAAAATAAAAAGATAAGTATTTTATTATGGTTTAATGGGAAAGTTTACCATATTTCAGTCCTTTATGGGAGGAAACTTATCGTTTTATCAGACAATTTGAAAAATTAAGGAAACGTAAAGACAATTATTATCGTCACTTTTTTATTACGATGCCGAGACCAAAAGATTATCCCAAAGTTTATCTATATTAAAAGAAATTTTAATAACAAGCAAGCGAATAATATTTACAGAAGAACTGAAAATTCTACGTAATCAAATACATATTACTAGGAAGTTATTGGATAACACTGATAAAAATCTTTTATATTTACATTAGAAATTTCATCTATATTGAATAAAGAAGATTGGGATAAAATTGATTCTATAACGTTTAAATCTATGGAAATAAATTTTGACATCTCATGTCAACGTCAAAAAGAAAAATTTAATAAATTATACAAACAACAAAATAATAGACCATCTATTGATTATAAAAAAAAACAGTTATAAACGTTTCTGATAATGTTGTTTCAGATTACGCTATTGAAGCGCTTTCTAAAGGAGGGAATTTTGCGATAATACCAAGAGTAATACCTTTTGAAGATATAATTTCCAACATCGAAAACTCCATTAGATTATTACCTTTTGATGCTGCTAATGAAGTTAGATATAACACCGTTAACATATTACGTAAAACAAAACCTCCAAAGAGCAACTTATCCTTTCGTCAACGACATGCTTTACTTGATCTTAAACGCAATGAAAATATTATAATATTAAAATCAGATAAAGGTAATGCAACTGTTATATTAAATATGAACGATTATAACACTAAGATAGAACAATTGTTGGGACCAGAAACTTATCATGAAATACCGAAAGATCCAACAAAAAAGTTTCTTTTAAAAACTAAAGAGCTGATTAAATTATCATCTATTCCTGAAGAAATAAAGAAGAAACTATCTAACTCTGAAGCTATTTCACCAAAACTATATGGTTTACCAAAATTCATAAACCTAATATTCCTTTAAGGCCTATTGTTAGTGCAATTGGTTCTCCTACATATCACCTTGCAAAACATCTTACATTGTTATTACAACCTCATATAGGAAAAACACCCCATTACATTAAAAATTCTGCCGACTTTGTTGAAAAATGCATAGTTTCAAAATTGAAGAGGGTGATATAATGGTTAGTTTTGATGTTATTTCACTTTTACAAAAGTACCTCTAAAAGAAACTATTGAATACATAGATCATCTTTTTCCAAAGGACATAACCATTCTTTTTCAGCACTGTCTTACTACAACTTATTTTCAGTGGAATAATAAATTTTATGAACAGATTGAAGGTGTAGCAATGGGTAGTCCCTTAGTCCTGTTATAGCTAATTTTTATATGGAAAAATTTGAAACATTAACGTTACAAAATACACCTAAAAATCTTCAGTTTGGTATAGATATGTAGATGATACATTTGTTATTTGGAGACATGGAGAAGAGGCACTGCATGAGTTTTTGGTTTTTTAAATGGTATACATCCTAGTATGCAGTTTACCATGGAAAAAGAAACTAATGGAAGTTTACCATTTCTTGACATATTAATATCTAAAATAATAATTCACTACCTTTTAAGGTTAACAGAAAGCCGACACACACTGATAGATACCACCATAAATCACCATCCGCATCAAAAAATTGGTGTAATTAAATCTTTAGTAGATCGAGCAAAACGAATTTGTGACCCTGAATTTTGAATGATGAATATAAATATTTAAGAAAATCCTTACAAGATAATGGATATTCACTTACAGATATTAATAATGTTATTACACCTTCTAGGCGTAACCTTAAAGAAAAACCAGTTCTTAATGTTGGTACTGCTTTTCTTCCTTTTATAGCTAATGTTACAAATAGAATTGAAAAATCCTAATCAAACATGGCATTAGGACTATTTTTAAACCTACAAGAAAAATTAAAGAACATTTAAGATCACCTAAAGATGTGTCAAACCCTTTATCATCTTCCGGAGTGTATAAGTTATCTTGTTCATGTGGAAAAGTATACATCGGGACCACAAAACGTAGCTTTGATACAAGACGCAAAGAACATATGAGATTTTGTAGATTGGGTCAACCAGAGAGGTCTGCTGTGGCTGACCATGCCCTGAATAATTTAAATCATGACATTCAATTTGACAATATGAAAATATTGTCAAGACAAACCCATTATTATGTTCGTTTGCAACGTGAAGCTATTGAAATATATAAACACCCTAATAATTTTAATAGACAAGAAGAAAATCTCCGTTTAAATAGGTTTTGGCATCTTATAATTAAAAAGAGCATAATGATACGCCTTGATTTTAATTTGTTTTCAACTTTTGGTATGTCTAGGTTTTTGCTGTGTTTTCCTAGACCTTGAAGCAAATGCTTTACCAATTATATGTTAAATTTCCACAGCACTATAATTTAACATAAGTAGTTGAAATTAAATTGAAATTAAAAATTACAAAGAACGTTCTGCATTGTGCTTTTCATTGTTAATAACACTTCCAATTATTGATAAAGATATCTCTTTGTTAGATTTAACTGGGTTATTTTTGATGTAATGTTTGGATTTGTGAATGCTTCTATCATTTTAAAATTGAAGTTTTTCACAACTTTACACTTACATCATAACTCGATTAAATTTTGTTAAATGTGTTTTTGGCTGGCAAATTTCATTGTTAGCTTTCGTCGTAGAGAGTGTTCTGGTTTGTCATCTTTGAGGCAGTTTAACAATATTTAATTTTAATGACCTAGTTATTCTTTACTACAATTTTATAGTTGGCTTATACGTTTCTCAAACTGTTATATTAATAGCAGGCTTATGTTTATGTTTGAATTTTTCAAATTTGACAAAATTGTTTACTACATCTTTAACAATTTTTAACTAACATTACTACTGACGAAGATAACTGTAAGTGTTATCGAAACGTTTAGATTGTATAATTTAAAGTACACCATTAAAAATCCCAAAAAGATAAGTATTTTATTATGAGTGTTAATGGTGAAAGTTTACATTTTCATACCATAGATTATTATATGGAGCCACATCTCTATTAAACACTGACGATAACATTATAGCAGTTACTCCTACTGGTAGCGTTAGAAATTGTTATCAAATCATCACATCCAGTTTGTCCAATAACTTCCATTTTGTCCATCACTTCTGTGTATTGTCTTAAGTCATGGGAAAATCTATCAATCAGCAACTAATATCTATCGTTGAATCTAATAAACTTTTTAGTTTTAAGCAGAGTCGTTCAATAGATAAGCTTCTTTCATATTGGACCCAAGTTTAGAACAATACGGTGAAGCAGCCATAGTCGCTTTAGATAGCATGTGACCAAGACTGGCATCAGTGTTTACTTACCAACCCCACTTCGTTTGGGTTACCTGATACGTTCATCAACTGGGCTTCCAGATTCTCTGATAATAGAAGAATATGTGTCGTAGTTGATAGCTTCTTTTCAAAAGAAGTTGACATTAACGCGGGCGTGCCACAGGGATAAGATAGCTCCTACACTTTTTCTGCTATATTTAATGATCTTATTTTAACGATTAAATTGGTTCATTGTTTTAATTGTAGTACATCTCAGTCTATTCATGACAGTAATACACCTTCTATATCAAATCAAGACATTAAAGATGAAATGGCCATTACAATCAGCAAAGATCTCCAACGTATCCTTGAATGGGGAAAAATAATCTAGTTAAATTTAACGCTAACAAAGTTTAGTGTTGTCTTGAGTCCACCTAAACAAATCGGTCCTTTCCTGTTGTAAGTATGAATGGCTTTTCGACTATATTACTATGTTGGGAATGGCTGTTTCTTAAATTCTATCATGGGTTCACCATGTTCTATCAGTTACTAAAGCAGGCTGGACAAAACTAAACGGTACTTTACTTCCCAACAACTCTTTCTGTTATGTCCTTATCTAAAATATAATTCTTACCTCTGCGTTGGAGCTCTCCAATCGCTCTCGATATCGTTGATAGTATTCAAAAGAAGCGATAGGCTTATAAATGACATGTCCTTGACTTCTGACAAACGGTCGCTTGGGCCTAGAATAATCGTTTCTTTGTACTATCGGTTTTACAATGGCTATTTTGATGCTGAATTACATGCTTTGATACCATCTCGGGCCTCCTTCACTAGGAACACTCTGGATGCTCATCCACATGATCAATATGCAGTACAAATTTCAAATTGTCGTACCATACGTGCGCAATCCACATTCTTCTATACCTCTTCCAAACTCTGGAATGATCTCACTAGTTCTTGTTTTCATCTCACTTATAATATGAAAAAATGTAAGGTGGCCGTTCACAGGCATCGCTCGGAAATTCAATATCCCGCTATCCATTCTTCAAAATATTATTGAGGGCTTTAGCACGTTAGCCTAAACTTAGTCTCTTTAGTACCACAATTATTAAACAAAAATTACCAAAATTAATTAGATTTTATTAACTACTGCATTAGTAAAGGTACGTGATGACGACAACAAATTCGACCTTTGATTGACAGTGGCAGTCAATCAAAATTTATAACATTAGCTGCTTCTAGAAAGCTGGTATTAAAGCATAAAAATACTTCACTGTCAATTACACATTAATAATTCATTATCTCAGGAAAATAACATCGATGTTTACCTAAAATCATGTTACTACTATAATATTGATGTAACTATAACTATAACAAATTTAAGATACGTAGCTTTTTTGGGTATTTAACGGTGTATTTTTGTATTTACATTTATACAAATCTAACACTTACAGTTATCGTCCTCAGTAGTAATAAATTTTTTTAGAAATGTTTAAGATGTTGAAAATTTTTTATTGAAGTGTGAAAGTTTACATTTTCATTAAACTATAACAGATTTGCCTTTCTGGCGTTCGAAGTCAATTTAATAATATTCCACAAAACATATAATTGTCTGATCGATTATACAATAAGAGATCCCAAATAGATTTATTAATTGGCACAAAATAATTTTGGGACATTATGCTTACAAGTCGATTTAAAATAAATGATAATGCACAACAGCTATGTGAAACCAACCTAGGTTGTGTTGTTAGCGCATAAACCAGTTCATTTGAAAACAATGTTTGCCATTTATGGATACAAGCATATGATAACCATCTCAAACGTTCTTGTGAAATTGAGGACTGTGCGATTCAGCACATCTTCAAATCTGGTTATGTGAAAGGTCATTTGTTGACACTCACACACGTGTCTGAAGTTATTCATGAAGATCTCAACATCAGTGAAAAGCAAGATTTTATTTACATCATGCGGTCGTAAATAATCTAGTATTACTACACGACTACGGGAATTTTTTATGGTTCCATGAAAACCAGTATCAGAATAAGAAAAATCTGAACCAGTGAAACCTGTGGACTCTCAACACTGTCACTTATAGTACAGCTTCTACTGCATTTTTATCAATTCATAGTTTGCAACAATTAGCGTTCTTTAATTTTATACAAGCAAGCGATGTGGACACGAGATCCGAACCGCTAAGACAAAGTAAAAGAGTCCGACAACGGAAGGAGACGGAGCCACAGATGGAGAACCCAATAATCTAGTCTTCCAAAATTCGGAGGAGAAAGGTACGAGTTACAAGGCAAATGACGGCGGTTCCAGTAGAGGAAAGATCCGACAGACACAGTCCCAACCCAATCGGTTTCAGTCTACCACAGAACCAGAACAGATAGTTCAAGCCTCGTATCTGCCACCTCTCAGAAAAGCTATGCATCGACAATTTGAGTTGCAGAATTACAACACGCCATTCAGAAGAAGGAGTTGGAGATGGAAAAACAGTAGGAATTATTAGACCTTCAGCTAGAATTGACGAAGGCACAAATGCAGGAAGAAGACGTAGAATGTAAGTCTGATCTAGTTATACATGAGTCACCAAATGTAGTAAAGTGGACACAGGGATATATCCTTGGGACACGGCTCCAATTGTTAGGGACGACATACATATCAACCGAGTAAATTCTAATATCACTGAACCAGTAGTATTAAAAATTTTGACTAGACAATGTTTACCGAGGGATTTGCCCAACTTTGATGGGAATCCTATCGATTGGCCTCAATTTATTTGTCAGTACAGAAATTCAAATTTGAGTTGTGATTTTACTGAGGTGAACTAGGTTAGACTGCAGAAATGCTTAATGGGAAATGCTAAACGAATATGCCAATCCCTATTAATTATATCACAAAACACAGTGAAATTCATTGAATTGATGCAGTCTACATATGGTCGACCAGAGCACATTATTAACCTAATAGTGTAAGTTGTGGAGCCACGAATGTCTTCTTGTTTCGGGTCCGCGTTTGCTATCTATCTTCCCTGGGCTATTAGAGTTCCAAAAGTAATCGACACATTTGACCGAAAATATAACAAAAATCAGGATTTAGCGACGTGAAAGCACACGACACGTCAAAAACTGTATTTGTTGTCAATCTGATAGTCATCATTTAAGTTCTTGCACCAAATTTAGTTCGATGTCCGTAAATGAAAGATGGTCTTTTGTTACGTCCAAAATGATGTTTCTCATGCCTGATCCCGTTTCACAATATTCGACAGAAAGAAACGTACAAGTAAGATTTCAAACTGTACTAAATCGCATCATTAACTCCTGCATAGTGAGGATGGGACTATAAAAGAGACTCCGACAGAGGTGGGACCCACTCTTGATGTGACTCTCGTCACTTGCCAAATATGAAGGAATAAAGAAAGTAAGTGAAAGAATACTTTCTTGTATCATTTAATGATTTTACGAACGCATTCTATAGTACCCAACATAATATCCGTTCTATCGACGGTACCTGTATACTGGTTATAATCCATTACGCAATGGGATCCTTAAGTACGACGCATCGGATGAACTTGAGAAAATGTACGTGGATTCTGGTGTGACTTGATCATCCCAACCAGAGTACGAATCTTCGCTGGGCAACTCTATATAATATTCATGCTGGATTCTTACATAGAGACACAATCAACATCAACGACTACTGCAGCAGATGTAATCAAACAATGTGTGCTGAAACAAATTTGGCCATAAATGTAAAAACAATATCAGTTCGGCTTATTATCGCGGTTAACGCATTCGCGTATATCGACGCCTGGAGCAGTTTATATTTACGTTACGTTATATCTCAAAACTTATCTCTTAAAGTGAAATAATATCAAACAAAACTCAATAATAGCAAATAATCTAATAGAGAAATTCTCATTAATCGTTACGTTAAATCCTTTACTAAATTAACGAAAAATAATTGAACGTTGTCGCTGTTTAGTTGTGTAAATGAAATTTCCCAAAAAATAAATAAACTACTCAATAACTTGAACGTAAACCAAAATATCTAATCATTTAAATTTCGCACCTCGTAAATAACTATAGTGATATGAGAAAGGAATGAGATCACTTCTGATCTTACAGAAATAATATGCTCAAATTCGTATATTACAATCAAAATAAGTATTAAAATAAGCAATCAGCGCATTGTCCAAAACACATTAAATATATCTTTCTTATGTAAATTTTCTTAGGTAAAATTGAATTGGAATGACTTTTGCAAGATTCAAATTCCCTCAACTTTATATTGTAAGTATCTTGATTTTAAATAACACCAAAAATTAATATTAATAACGTCGACCACAAAAATTTCACAAATTTTGGTAATACGTAAATTTGCATTGCGTAATCGGAATAAAATAAACATAATGCACAATATGACATTGTTAATGCACGGGCGAATACACTTAACTGCCTGAGGGACAGATATTGAAAACAGTCGAGCTAACACCTAAATTCTAACTTTTTTTCCGCTAAATTACGCGTCAGATCAAAAAATTGCATAGAACATAACTCACTGATATTTTTAAGGTGTATATGTTGGTCTTTTTATATCTTTGAAACGTACAGCTGTTTCAGAAATAATTGATAACAACCAATAACTGCTCCTAATAAACCCCGATGAATTTCCAATCTAATCCGCTTCAGGAGAAATGAAAGAAGCTTAAATACGAAATTTGAAGTACGTCAGTGTTGCCGTTCTGGAGTTATCGTGGATACTAACAGACATCCACACACATACAACCGCGCGCGCGCCCGCGCACGCGCTCGCCCGTGTGTGAGCGCACGCACGCAAAGCAGTTTGAACACTTACCTCTTTTCAACATTTCTTCTTACACCTTTTTCAAATGAATGCCTTGCTTTTCCCATTCCTATTGCGGTGTTTCTGAAAATGCTTTTTTCACTAAATAGATTCTTTCTTTTGTTTCACGTTATTTGTTGCCACGTTTCTTTTCATCGCTCCATATGTTCGATTGGTTTCAAATCCGAATGATAAGGTGGTAAACGTAAAACAGTATATCCATTATCTTTCAATAGCTCTTCAACAAAATAAGATTTAATGGGGCAGAATTTCTTTACCAACATCAAATTTGCTTTTCTCATATCAACAGTAGTGGAAAATGTTATTGGCTTCTAACCAAATTCTGATCTTTTCCTTACGTTTACTTATTGACAGTGGTTTATTTATTTGAAACCTGCGTTATCGATCACAATACATAACTCAATAAGGTGTGGTATTTAATGCGTCTGTACCGTGGTAATCTACTGATTCGCTCTGTAATTTAAAAATCAAAAGCTCATTCGGCATAAATCCAAAAAAAAAAACCACCAGCGCGAAGTATAATATATCTTGCTTATCCTCCATTTGTCTCACCTTCCGCTTGCCAACATTTATTCACACCGTGTGTTCGTAAATGTAGGCTTCATCGAAATACACAACTGGCCTTCGTATATCGCCTAGATTGTCGTTTTCCTTTAATCTTTTTAGATGACTACTTCTTCAGGCTATACTACATCACTCTTCATTAACAGATGTATATCGTGACACTTATTATAGTGTCGATCTTCTCTGGCATTTTATTATCTAACAGGTTAATACTTGATACTTTATGATCAATGTTATAAACTTCATTCACTGTTCAATTTCATTAATTCATGTTTTCTTCCTCGGGGAAGATAACGTAGAAGTTTCTGCTACTTCTTCCTCCTTACAAACACCTTTATAATAGCTACAGACATTCATGCACACACACACGTCGACGCACACGCACACGCACACGCACACGCACACGCACACGCACACGCACACGCACACGCGCACGCGCACGCACACGCACACGCACACGCACAGCACACGCACACGCACCACACGCACCACACGCACACGCACACGCACACGCACACGCACACGCACACACGCACACGACACGCACACGCACACGCACACGCACACGCACACGCACACGCACACGCACACGCACACGCACACGCACACGCACAGCACACGTACACGCACACGCACACGCACACACAGCACACGCACACGCACACGCACACGCACACGCACACGCACACGCACACGCACACGCACACGCACACGCACACGCACACGTACACGCACACGCACACACACACACACCGCAAACACACACGCACACGCATACAGGCACACAAGCACGCACGCAAGCACTTACGCACACACACACACACGATCTTGGCCAAACGTTGTAAAATTAGCTAATAAGTCGATTTAGCGATAGTGAAAAATAAGTCACTTGCATAACATTCTATACCTACTTATGTAGGAAGGTACAAATATAAAAATACTGACTTGCTTAAAAAACTCTGATTAAAAGAAAAAAGAATGACTTTAAAAAAATTGATTATAATTTTTCTAACCTTACTTCTATCGCGTGGAAGGTTGTAGGTTATTAGCATAGTATAGATATTTAGCTAATGCGTACAGTAGTGACATTACACAGGAATTTTGTGGCTAATTTTGCTTACGCCTGCGTCATTCTGTACTATTAGCAAAATGGCGATAGTGAGTGTTTAGACCGATCAGCTGATTTTAATTTCTTTTGACTTATCATAAGAAGGTGTATCTATTTGTAATAACTGACTTGTCATGAGAGTATACCCTTCAAGAGGTGATGTAATTAATATATAAATAAAATGTATACATCATCAGCTTCTGTTATGTTTTGAAAATGAATCGTACGAAACGAAGTGGATTCACATGTTCTTTTAAAGAATGTCGCAACAGGAGTAGCGGAAATTGACAATTTATTATTTCTAAAAAATAAAAGTGAACTATACACATATTAACAGTTTTGTGGATCTGTACAGGGTGTAGCGCGAAGAGATTTGATTAAAAGTATTGGCGGATACAGTTATGTTAAAAATCTGAAATTACGAAGCTGTAGGTTTTGGATGACGCTGAGTTCAAATATAATATTGTCCTGAATGTGGCACTTCCGGTTATAGGTTATACCGGAAGTAGACGTCAACTTTGTTATTTTAAATGGAACCTAATATTTTTTATTTTATTTTCGAATTCTACATGAAATTCTAGATAAAATTTGTGCACAATGTCCTATACCAAAAATGAAGCATTTTCGAGATATTTCGATTTTTTTAAATTTTGAAAAAATCCTAGTCCACATTGAATAATGATATCTCCATTAATAACGAAGCTAGTGACGTGAAATTGTAACCAATAAACAACAAGCGCTTGCCCGTCAACTCCATATATCCATCTCATTGATATTTCATACAGGGTGTTTTAAACTTAGCCGCCAACATGCACAATTTAAATCATTTATAAGTTGCTTACTTTAAATAGAACACCCTGTATTTCATTACATTTTCCGCTGTATTTTTTTAAGCCAATTCGTTTGGTATCAGTATTCCCTATATCTAAATCCAACCACCTTTGAGATATTTCATTATCTTAGTTAAAACATAACAACACTTAATTATTTCAACATTAGTAAAGGGTGGGCAATGATTTCCATTATTTAAGGTGATATTTTGTTATTTTTTCATAAGTTATTAATCCTGAAAAGTAACCAATGGCCTGAAAGGATTATTAATTGTGGATATCATTAAAAACGTTGACTAGGTATTTTGTATTAATTTAATTAGATAACTTACAAACAAAAATAACTAAATGTAATATTAAACAAATAAAGTATTATAGTAAGTGTTCAAAATTAGCACCATCTACTTCTAAACATTTAGGAAACCTTTTCATTAAGTTATGTCTTGTAATTCTGGAAATGTGGTCGGGTGTTAGAGAATTAAAAGCAAGTAAGACTCTCTGCATCATATCTTCCTTTGTCGTAACAGGTTTGGAAAATACCTGATTTTTAATGTAATCCCAAATACCAAAATCTAGAGGAGCCAAATCAGGAAAGCGAGCTGGCCAACGAAACGGACCCTGATTGGCATCTATCATCAAACATGTCGTAAAGATGCTGAGCAACAGGCCCAAAGTTATGAGGAGGTGCTCCATCTTGCTGATATCAAGCTGAAGCCGCCTCTCCATTTCTTAAAGTATGTAACGCCGGTCGTATGGCTTCTTCTAAAATTTGGCAATCTCTTGTACCATTTAAATTATCATCATAAAATTTTAATGCTAAAATTTTATCGTCTTTTATTGCACAAAAAACATTAAAACTCCAACTATCTTGGAAATAACGTTCTCTACTAACATGTGGATTTTCAGTAGACCAAAAATGGGAATTATGTCGATTAAATAATCAATTTTTGCTAAACTTTCTTTCATCACACCATATAACTATTTCATCCTCTTGGGTCTTCATTAAAAACCATTCACAGAATTCTACCCTTCGAGAAAGATCACCTAATTGTAAGTGTTGCACCAAATGATATGAAAATGGTTTTCATTTGTGTTTTTTTAAAATGCTATGAATTGTTCTCGTCGACAAAGTAAGATCTCTCTCACAATCTCTAATGGAGGCATTTGGAGAGGCCGTAAAATAACCCAAAACATTAACTTCGTTTATGTCACTGTTCACTAGTGGTTTATTTTTATTAACTTTTGTCTTAAATTGACCAAACTGACGGCAGTTTTTAAGCAATTTTCTTACAATATCTCCAGTTGCATTTGGTCGATTTGGATATCTTTCTGCAAAAACACGGCATGTCCGTTCAACAATTCTATTACACTCGCCGTAAATAATAATAAGATTTAAAAAATCATCATTAGTAAATCTTACATTTGCCATTATTTACTATGAAATACAAACTGGTAAAGAAAACTGTTAAAACAACATAAACAATTAACGTTCTAACTTTCAAATCTTTGACAGCCATGGCCTACCCTTTACTAATGTTGAAATAATTAAGTGTTGTTATGTTTTAACTAAGATAATGAAATATCTCAAAAGTGGTTGGATTTAGGTATAGCGACTACCGATACCAAACGAATTGGCTTAAAAAAATACAGCGGAAAATATTATGACAAAGGAAGATATGTTGCAGAGGGTCTTACTTGCTTTTAATTCTCTAACACCCGACCATATTTCCAGAATTACAAAACATAACTTAATGAAAAGGATTCATAAATGTTTAGAAGTAGATGGTGCTAATTTTGAACACTTGAAATAATTAAGTGTTGTTATGTTTTAACTAAGATAATGAAATATCTCAAAAGTGGTTGGATTTAGGTATAGGGAATACTGATACCAAACAGCGGAAAATGTAATAAAATACAGGGTGTTCTATTTAAAGTAAGCAACTTATAAATGATTTAAATTGTGCATGTTGGCGGCTAAGTTCAAAACACCCTGTATGAAATATCAATGAGATGGATATATGAAGTTAACGGGGAAGCGCTTGCTGTTTATTGGTTACAATTTCACGTCGGTAGTTTCCTTATTAATGGAGATATCATTATTCAATGTGGACTAGGATTTTTTTTTAATTTTTAAAAAATCGAAATATCTCGAAAATACTTCATTTTTGGTATAGGACATTGTGCACAAATTTTATCTAGAATTTCATGTAGAATTCGAAAATAAAATAAAAAATATTAGGTTCCATTTAAATTAACAAAGTTGACGTCTATTTCCGGTATAACCGGAAGTGCCACATTCAGGACAATATTATATTTGAACTCAGCGTCAACCAAAACTCTACAGCTTCGTAATTTCAGATTTTTAACATAACTGTATCCGCCATTACTTTTAATCAAAACTCTTCGCGCCACACCCTGTATAGTTATGTATGTTTCTTGGACTAAATTTGAATTTTTTATTAGTTACATTTATTCTTAACAAAAATTTTGAATTGACGTGCCTGTACTATCCTCAAAATGGTTGTATACGTTGAAAGTCATCGATTTTAACTACACAAAGATCAAAGGCGCCGAAAGGCTTTGTCATTACTGTATGCGTTAGCTATATATCTATACTGTGTTATTAGTTTTACAAGAAAACCTAAAAATTTAGTTGAGTTGATCGGTCTATTTCTGTCACAATCTGTAAGTCAAAATTTAAGTACATTTCAGTTTCATTATCTAAATTCCAATATTGTCCGATTTCAATTCTAGTTACATCAATTGTTCAAATTTTAGCTTATTATTTACTATTATTTACGTTAAACACAATTTTAATGATTTTGTTGAATTTTCAGTTATACCCAAGTAACTGTGAAATAAGTCCTTTGGCCATAATATTCAGCTAAACTTATAGTTGTTAATATACTGTGTCTATTATTGTTCCTTCTAAAAGGTTAAATGCATCACATAAATAATATAATAAATAAGTAAGCCGCCAACAAGGTTATCGTTTCTAGTACTGGATTCTAGAACAAATTCAAAATTCTGTCATTTTGGAAGTTGTAGCTGGAATCTGTAATATTGAAAAAAGTTACTTTTAGAAGTTGTAGGTAAGTTTGTTATATAACATTCACTGAAAGACCAAGATTAAAATTTTGATTTTTTACTAAATTCTCATAGATTCTCCTTTTATGCCATAAATTGCATCAAATCCTTTTCGCTCTTTAACTCATCATTCATACCTTTTCAGTAAATGGAGCTGGCAAGTAGAAACGTTGTAAAAAAGTATTTCTTACAAAATTTGCAATTCATTAAATTTTGTACAATTTTAATAATGTGTTGATTTTAATAAACCTGGGCTAAATTATTAATGCATTATTAAAGCAAATTAGTTCGCATTCAGATAATAAAACAGTTTTACTAAAACGCGGAAAGCTTTACTCCAACAAAACTTATTACTCATGTTATCTTTGACTATCACTAATTAGTAGTTATGTAAGATATAGTAAAGATGAAAGCAAATTTACGTTATTCAGTGACATTTTGTCTCCTCTTGGTACTGGTTCGATAAGAAACAGATAAAAAATGATAACTTCACAACCTCGGTTCTAAATAGAATAATTATATGTCAAATGCAGTTACAAATTAAAATCTAACACTCACTTATCTTTCTTAAAGGTTATTCAATGGCGTCTTTATTATCGTTGCTATTCAATTTAAAATGCTTAACTTGAAATATTTTAAATCTTCGTTAAAAAGGTGAAAAATCGTAAAATTAAAAATTTGGCATATTATAACTCAGTTTCATACCTGTTTTCATATCTGTTCGTATCGTGGATTGCACATAGAAATGCTTTCTTTCGTAATCAATTGATTGAAAATATTAAATTCAGAAATATAATTTAGTAAGTAAATCTTATCTGGGATATTTATCATTTAAAGAGAAGATTTACACGTTTTCATAAATAATTAATAAACGTAAAAGTGGTGTGCTGTCTCAAATATCAAATAATTTAATTTATTTTAAGAATTTTTATTAACAAGAAAAATTATAATTCAACTGGTTGAATTACTCTTGCATTTGAAGAAAACCGGTAGAAAAATGTTGATAGGAATCTGATACAACAATTATTTGGAAATTTTACATACCTAGTTGAGACGTTAAAGATTTTTTATTTTCTAGTTTTATTTATACAGTTGTATAATTTATGCGTTTTAATGTTGGTTTTATGAACTGTATTGTAATTCAAAATGGTTGCATTTCTGGACCTGATAAAAGTCGATGCCATCTTCTTTATTTTTAATGAAGTTCTATAGCATGGTTAGATTCCACTACATATTCTAACGAGAATTTCTACAGTTTCGTTGTATCTACCTACAATTAACCATTTTTGAGATATTTAACTTTCTCTTAACATTTCTGATGTGCGAGCTTGCCTGCTTGCGCATGAGATGAAATTGGAACATTTGGGAGCAGATCGTGAACACTTGTTTGGCAATTGGTCCGGGCCAAATCCTTGGTTATTTGTAAACACCGCGCTTTGGTCTGAAAGCGTGGGAACATTCTGTAGAGCATCAAAGCTTTGTGTTTCTTTGATGAATGGCCATGCTTGTTGCATGTCGCGGCGTGTGGGTGTTAATTGTGGGACCGTGTGATAATAATGCTGCTCTGATGTATGCAGCTGTACATACTACGTAACGATGGAGGTGGTGTACATGTCACCGGCTGGTATAGCAAAATTGAGTGTAAAGGCTCGAACCATCGATAATTAGGTTAGAAATCAGCCACTCTACCACTAACCTACCAATATCTACTAAATTACCTCCGAAATATAGTTCTCTTTAGTTCCCTTTAGTTCCCTCGTACATCTTCTATACAGGAACGTGCAGGGTTGTGGTATCGGCAGAGCCGAGGCCCAGTACTGAACTGATTCACATAAAAAAAAACGTAGTAACCTAAGTGTTTCACAAAAGAATATATGTTTGTGTTACATTTGTAACATGGAACACACACATCACACACACACACACACACACACACACACACACACACACACACACACACACACACACACACACACACACACACACACACAACACACACCACAGCACGCACACACGCACGCACGCACGCACGTACGGACGGACGCACGCACGCACGCACGCACGCACGCGGCACGCACACACACACACACACACGCGCACACACACGCACACACGCACCCACGCACGCACGCACGCACGCACACAGACACACAGACACACAGACACAGACACACAGACACAAGCACACGCACACGCACAGGTACACGCACACGCACACGCACATGCAGACGCACACGCACACGCACTCGCACACGCACACGCACACGCACACGCACACGCACACGCACACGCACACGCACACTCACACGCACACGCACACGCACACGCACACGCACACGCACACGCACACGCTCACGCACACACACACGAACACGCACACGCACACGCACACGCACGCGCACGCCGCACACGCACACGCACACGCACACGCACACGCTCGAGCACGCGCACGCGCACGCGCACGCGCACGCACACGCACACGCACATGCACACGCACACGAAAATGCACACGCACACGCATACACACAAACACACACACATACAAACACACACGCACGCACGCATACACTCACGCTCTCACGCACACGCACACGCACACGCACAGGTACACGCACACGCACACACACGCACACGCACGCACACGCGCACGCACACGCACACGCACATGCACCCGCACACGCACACGAAAATGCACACGCACACGCATACTCACAAACACACACACACATACAAACACACACGCACGCACGCATACACTCACGCTCTCACGCACACGCACGCGCTCACATACACGCACACGTTCACGCAGGCACGTACGCGCACAGAGAATGTTATACAAAAGCATAGCGAATAGTATTTTACATAAGAATAATAAATAATCACATTCTTCATTTGCAAATTTACAACTTTATTATGTGGCATTGCTTAATTTAAGCTTTTTAATTCCATACTGAAGCAAAACATCTTTTTGTGCAGTTTTGGTAGTACAGTTTAGTTGTGTTGATTATGAGTACATTGTGATTAGCTATTCGTTTTATAATGCTTGATGTAACTGGGACGGGTTCATCTTCTTTTTGGACGATTTTCATTATTTTATCGAAATTGATTATTTGTGCAGTTTTATACGTTTATAGAGAGTAGTTACATATTTTATATAAGAAGATATACAAAAGGAACGTAAGAATAATAACATGTCATTCATTCTTCATTTACAAATTTACTACTTTGTTATGTGACGCACATGCACACGCACACGCACACGCACACGCACTCGCACACGCACACGCACACGCACACGCACACGCACACGCACACGCACACACACGCTCACGCACACGCACACGCTCACGCACACTCACACGCACACGCACACGCACACGCACACGCACACGCACACGCACACGCACACGCACACGCTCACGCACACACACCACGAACACGCACACGACACGCACACGCACGCGCACGCCACATGCACACGCACACGCACACGCACACGCCACACACGCACACGTCACGCTCGAGCACGTCACGCGCACGCGAACGCGCACGCACACGACATGCACACACACGAAA
This sequence comes from Vesta saturnalis, assembly GCA_036346205.1. NCBI lineage: Eukaryota > Metazoa > Arthropoda > Insecta > Coleoptera > Lampyridae > Vesta > Vesta saturnalis. The sequence continues at coordinate 1,549,242 of JARFJB010001443.1, forward strand.
ATGCACACGCACACGCATCACAAACACACACACATACAACCACACGCACGCATACACTCACGCTCACGCACACGCAGCTACATACACGCACACGTTCACGCAGGCACGTACGCGCACAGAGAATGTTATAAAGCATAGCGAATAGTATTTTACATAAAATAATAAATAATCACATTCTTCATTTGCAAATTTACAACTTTATTGTGTGACATTGCCTAATTTAAGCTTTTTAATTCCATATGATGTGAAGAAGCATCAGAAGCAAATCATCTTTTTGTGCAGTTTGGTTAGTACAGTTTAGTCGTGTTGATTGTGAGTAAATTGTGATTAGCTGTTCGTTTTATAATGCTTGATGTAACTGGGACGGGTTGATCTTCTTTTTGGACGATTTTCATTATTTTATCGAAATTGATTATTTGTGCGGTTTTGTACGTTTGTAGAGAGTAGTTACATATTTTACATAAGAAGATATACAAAAGGAACGTAAGAATAATAACAAGTCATTAATTCTTCATTTACAAATTTACAACTTTGTTATGTGACGTTTTTTAAATCCATAAAGATATGAAGAAGCATCAGACACAAATCATTTCTTTGTGGAGTTTGGGTGATACAGTTTGGTCGTGTTGGTTATGAGTACCTCGTGATTAGCTAATCGTTTTATAAGGCGTTTTTCATTATTTTATCGAAATTGATTATTTGTGCGGTTTTATACGTTAACGATATTCATTTAACTTTATAGACAGCTGCATTACATTCCTTAGAAAAGTTTGTGGCGAAATTTTCGGTACCGCTTGATACAAATTACTTGAAGTACACATTCATCGTAGATTATTAAGTCTGTATCGTAATACAAGACCCTATTTTCCAATTTTATTCGTAAATCTTGAAAAGTGCATGAGCTGTGGCCGAAGCAGTACAACATTAATCTCCGATAAAGGCCTATTTCAAGCTTTGATTTCCTACATTATTCTCCAATATGCATGGTGGGGTATCTCTTCTTCTTGCTCCGCTTTAAAAAACGATTCTACGTTTCCTGTTCGACTACAGCTCTAGGATTTAGTGGTGTGTCTGACATTCTAGGACGTGTTTCTGTATTATTACACACTTCCTCTTTCATCAGTCGCTGAAAATCACACTCCCGCATCTCGATAACCGAGTATTCTAATCTTTTTATTCAATTTGATTTCGCTAGTGTAGCTTCGTAACGGCAGTCTAGTCTCCGATGTGTTACCCGGTAAATGTAGAACTCATACACCTCAGTAATTTCGGTACAAAAATAATCGAATTTAACGCCACCACCTCTAGCTTCTTTTCCATTCAGACGAAAGTGACGTATTAATTTGACGGTTGTGCTCTTCTATCAATAACCACCATGCAGCTATTTTCAGTTGCTTGCCACAATGTCTGTAGCGTCCTTTGGTATTAGTCCAATGTGTTTGGTTTCAAAAAACCGCGACAAAATATTTCATTGCACGCCCACGGTAATGTGACACTTCCTGTAAAGGGACACACATTTCCTCCTTTATCATCAACCCTCACAAATTAAGGCACAACTGCACCTTATGTCCACATCGAATACATAATATTCTACAAACTGCTTTGATAATCAAATCTACCTATAGTCTGCACTTTGCAGCCACCTTTCCTGCGTGTAACTCTAGCAATATTTTTCCCCGTCGTTGCTCTTGAGGTTTGGATCGATACAATTAATGAATGATTTTGTGGCGCCATATTTGTATAAATATTTGTTTCGATGTGATTACACATAATAAATTAATCTAATCACAAATATTTGTGTAATTTATTGCAATCTCATTTCTCATTTTAATTGTTTACATTAGTCGTTGCATAATATTCTCTAGTAATTATAATTATAAAGAAAAATATTTTACATTTACAATGAAGGAAGTAACTCGATTATAACTATTTTTATTAAAAGCGTGTTTGTCGTGTGTGGTCTAATGAGTATTAATATATGCGGCAGAAATAACCAGAATACTAATTTCCATTTAAATCTTGGGCTACTTAGGTGTTTAGTTGACTGCAATATAAACAATGTTGTTTTTTTATTTTAGATAGATTTCACGCTATCCTTAAATAATTAGTTCCGATTAGAGTACATGAAATATTTCTTTAAAACAAGATGATGACTGTAAATTTAACCCTTACATGTAATAGTAGAATAGGCCCACTTGAGGGACAAAAACTCCAAGTGAGCCCACTTGAGAGACAAAACCTCCGGTGGTCTAACGGTCATTTTGGCTGGGTGAAGGAGGGGTTAAGACTAGATAAGGCCATTATGGCTTTATTAAGGCGGGGCTAAGACTAGAGCACACCCATCCTTTTACCTAATTGGTTGTAAGTGTAATAGGCTATTTTGTCGGCCTTCTTGTTAGTCACCTTGTCGGCCATCTTCTCAATTAAGGACCTTTTGGCACAGGTCTTCGGAACTTGTTCGTGGGCCTTCGCGAAATGTCGTGATCCCCTTGGGGGGAAATTTCAATTTGTATTCTAATAAGGGGACTTAAGGTTATCTTGTAAGACAAGTGTAGGGCTTCGCAACTTGCTCTCGGTCCTTCACCCCACTTGTCATGGACACCTTGGCAGGAAATTTGCATTTGTATTTTTAAGTCTCTGCATTCTAAGGGGGGCCTTAAAGCTAACTTGTAAGATAGGTCTTCGGAACTTGATTTCGGGGCTTCGCCCCCGTGTCCAGACATTTGAATTTATTTGTGGCGGCATCTAGCGGTATATTTTTAAAAGTACATACAGAGCCCTGTAATGGTTATGGGGGTAAATTTGAAATAGAGGGTTCTAACACTTCCTCAGTCATTATTGCTTTTAATTATGAGTCATAATCACTCTTAAATAAAACAGCTAATGTAGTAAAAACCCTTTTTTATTTGTCAGACTAGAAAAACAAACATTATACAGTAACTTGATTATCTCATCATTTATAATTGAACATGTAGTAAAAAGCTTATTTACAAAATCAACCATTCATACATTATTTAATCTAAAATACAAATACATTAACATATAAAGTCTACAGACATCCGAATGGTAATTCTGCAGTATTGCTTTGTTATAACGGAACCATCTAGAATTCTTCTCTAGGAAACGTAAATGATATCCTTGTGGGGACCGTCCAAAGGAATCAAAATATTCGCCGCCACCTTTCTCGTTAATGTAGATAGCAGTCCAATGTTGACCTGGTTTTTTTGATGGATCAGTGTTCACACTCTAGGCAAGCGCCTAGGTAGTTGATTAGAAGTCGAAACACATTCTTGCGGCTATGGATCGATTTCAAACATTTCAATACTTGTACCGCATACGTTTTTGAGTTTCCAGTGCACACATGGGCTCCGCGATGTTATGGTTTAAACAGCTATAAGCCTTTGCTTCTTTTTTCAATTTTTAAGAGACGGAAAACCAGTTTCGTCCAGTTTTATTATTGTTTGTTAAGAAATCTTAAAAACTATTATTTTTCGCTGCCATTAACGTGAATTTTGCTAAATGGCAACAGCGCTCTTATCAGATCCTCTTGAAATTGTTGTAGGGTAGGTACCCCGATCGCCATTCCAATCCGTGTTATTTATCTTATAAATATCTTATCTGTCTTGATATGGGTTTTGATATAAAAGAATCTGGAAGTGAGTTTATCAGCATCAACAATAACGAGCCGTGATCTGTAAACACAACAATTTCTTTCGGTATTACTTCGTTGTCAACACCTCTAAACCCTTGCACGTCCAAGTATGCATCCATCTTCTTTCAACTGCTACTGTACACTGAAGTTTGTGATCTAGAGTTACCCCTTTTAACAGCCGAGATCCACGACGCCATTCCGATGTTTATCGACCTCGATCGCGTTGTCGAATTGACCATACACCAAACAGTTAAAGGTTTTAACGTGCTTCTTCAAAGCCGACTTCTAGACGCAGGGAGCCGTTTCTAACCCAAATCCAGTGAGTGCTAGCGTTTGCAGACAAGTCAGGAGTTAGATCAAAAGCCATTAAACAGTAACCGTTGGCGAAATCGCTTGTTGATATATCGTTGCCCTCAATCAAAAAATGAATACCCGTACCGGAGAATAAGGTGCTGTACGCCCTTACATATAAACCATTAGCTGTAGTTAATATTGTTGTGATGAAAATTGAACGGATTTGAGGGGTAATCGCCGATGAAGGCTTTATTTGCTATAAAACCTACGATACATCGTTTAGGTAACTGTCTCAGGAAGACATTATCGAATGATTTTCGCTGTATCCCTGTAGGTATGTTAACACTTTTACGTATGTCCTTGTAACAGGGCATTTTGCTGCAGTTGTTTCTAAGGCTTTAGCGTGAGCAATTAGAATGGTGGGATTGATTCGCATACGTCTCACCAGTAAACTAGCGTCCATAATTCGCGTCTTGTAATTTGAACTTTGTTGCATTAGACTAAAGCTAACTCTTGATCGTACAAATTTAGCCTTTAACTCTACACCACTTATAAAAAACTTTTCTTGATTAAACAAATCCGAGTGCAAGTGATCAATCATCTCAATCTGTTTGCTGGTCGTTGCAAGTACTTGACGTTTTGAGAACCCACTATTTGCGTGGCCCATCGTATTCATCTGGCCGGTTGTATCATTGCGCCATAAGGTGCAACCTAGATGTAAGTTCTTGGCCTCCCTTCCATAATTTAACAACGTTTCGATATATGAGCGGTATGCGTAAGTGTTGTTTGGTTGTGACGCCATCTTCTGCTACATCTGCATCAGTAAGTGCTGTATCATCTTGCTTTAGACTTTAGCTGTGATGTACAACATGATCTGACTTAAATCTATGTAATTGTTTCGAATTCCTGGCATTACAAATTCTATTGGGGCGTCATTACTAAGAGCTGATAAGGGCTTGTAAAATATCCATTCCCCACTCTCGATACTTATCTGCGTCGAGGGTAAAGCGAACAAATCCAATTCGGACTTGACACATTCACATGATTGTGCATGTAAGAAAGCCATTATCTTGAGAATATAATTCACATGTCCCATGGTACATTTTTGATTACTTTCATTGGTTAAAAACAAAAACAAAATCGCACAATGGGCTATCAAATCGGCGATAATTTTATCACCGAATGTTGACTGTCATATGATTGAAACGAATAAAATAGTTTACTGTCAAAGTGACAGATCGTTTAAAATTGTAGACTTTAAAAAAATATATTTTCTATTAACGTTCATTATATTCTCTTACCAAATATAACACGTGTTATGATTAATAATCGAAGATACCACTTATTAAAACCTTTAGAAAATTTAACTCGTGTTTCGCACTCGTTCAATTTTCATCGGTTTTAACTCGAGCTATCATCGATGATAATCATAACACTAGTTATATTATCCCCGAAAATATATCGTCGTAACTAGTTTTCTCCTTCTTCTTAGCAACAGCTCTCGCCAGAGACTGGCTGTTATCGGTCAGACGTACTCTTTTATAGCCCAAACCCTCCATCATTTAATCGATTTTCTCATCGAGTGTACGCTTAAGATTTCTAGCCGCCTCGTGAAATCTCTCTTGAAACGACTCCTGAATAGGTCGATCCTCTATGACATCACCGAGGATATTGGTACCGCCCTTATAGCTTCTTTTCCAATAGTCTGTACCAGACTTAAACAACGGTATTATACTTCTAAATATGCCTCCTAACCAGCTTCCTATACCACACCCACGCTTATATGGTGCACCTCTGTAAATAGACCCGATTCATATAATATTGTTGATAAGAGCAAACCATTATGATACTTTCATAAAGTGTAGCTTCAGACACGACGTCCCAAACCCGAACGGCATTGCTGCATCCGTATCTGTTTTTATATTAATCTCGATGTTTTCAAATTCCCAGGTCATCACTGGCATGTAATACGCAGGCGAAAAAACTACATCTTTGTGACCCCCGTAAGCGCAGTTTCTGAAGTAATATTTATTATACGCATAAGCGGAGATAAAACATCACCCACAATTTACAGTTCAACGATGTCGCAATAAACATACATCTACGTTGGTAATCCTATCCATATACTAGCGGGGTGCGGGGCTATTGATTCCATAGCTATATTTTGATACGGGCTAAACGTTGTGAGAAGCCGAATAACGAGAGTGAGGTTTTTAATTTCGTAGTGACGCGCTTGGTTAACTTATGCATTCGATTGTTAACAATCTATTTATTAGCTCGTGGTTATTTACCTCGTTGGCAATGTTTGCTATGTTGGTATAATTCCCCGAAGCGAACCGTAGCACATACCAACCGTCCTCAATATAACTGATTTTCTCGCTGTCGTATTGAAAATGTGATATAGCGTTTTTGAATATAGCCTCTAGCATGTCCTCCCTGCAGCTCGGTTCTATAATAAATTAAATTGTTTGTCGCACTTAAAGCGACAAAAGAGCAATGGTACTGAATTTCCGATATGCCTACAACCCAAGAGCCCGTTAATCTTATTCGGCTTGGCAACTGTGTAATAAAGCTTGAGGTCGTATTATCAGAAAAATACGTCATAGAACTACTGCTCAATAAGATAAGATAAAACTCCATTTTATATATCTCGCAGCTGCGAGGCTAACACCCAACTACTAAATTTGTCACCGTACACGCGCCACTTGACCAGATATTGTTTATGACGTCCACGGCTCTTCTCTGCCAAAATCTTATCGACTTTGAATAGGATGTCTCTATCAACTGTAACAACTTGCAATTCCTCCTCGTAATAGGTACAGGATTTTTATTAAGATCGATTATGCGGTAAACTGGGGGTCTTCTTTTTATCACTGCACTAATTGTGAAAATGTCCTCGCTCGAATTCGTTTCATATCCCTTCTCAAAGATATACTTAGTTCTAGCGATTCTGACATGCTCACCGGCTTTATATTTAGGGTGACGTGTTGTGATTAAGCATACAGGTTACGTCACACTTCCAAAATGTTTTCATCTTTACAGCCGCAGGGGCCATCTATTGTTGTAAGCGGTCACAAGTTTTTGGAGTACGTCTATATACCTGTAGATATTTTTGTAGGTAAAATAACGCCACATCTTTGTTTTCAATGTTTATTAAATCATTCAACTACAGATACTTTTACATCAGGGTTATTTGTTACATAGAAATTGATATTTTGTTTCTTGAAAAAGTTTTGTACACTGCCCGCCACAAACCCTTTGCCTTTATCCGTCTGTAGATTTGCAGGTGTATTGTCACACTCCTTAAAAATATCGGCGAATGCTTCTATTACAGATGTGGCTGTCTTCATTTTAAAAGCTCGCGCCCAAACGCTCTTGCTAAACACATCAATAACCGTTAGGATGTAATTGTAGTCACTATTGTATTTACTTAAAGTTCGCATATCACAAAGATCCGCTTGCCACAGCTCGTAAATGTTATTCATAATATACCTATTGCCCTGAAACTTCTTCCTGAGTGGTTTATGTATCATATATGGTTCCTGTGCCTGCAGCCAAATTTGAACTTCATTTGTCTTTTAAGCGTTAGTTAAAGGTGTTATACCCACAAACCCTGCCGGATGCGTGGAATCATAGTATACAGCATCCGTGTTATGTTCGCCAACTAGCCCAATCTACTGAATGTCTTCTTCTTCGAAATGATCTTCTCGGGGTTTCCCGCGATTCTCTATCAGCATCGTAATTCTCACCTATAGTTGCGAGGATCTGTTCAACGTTAGGTGATACAGCAGCAGCAGCACGTCTTCGTGTATTTCCGATAAACCCTCGGGGTATACTTGTTTCTTTAATATACGTCGCAAACTGTCGCCAACCATGTGGGTTTGTAATTTTTCGTTGTTTTAGCGTTTCGTGAGCCAGATCTATAATGTTGAAATGAGGGATAATCTCGTCATTTATTGTGATAGTACCCCTTTTATCCCAAAATACATCACCGTTCGTATTCAGTAGACGTAAGAAGGCCTCACCTTTCTTCCGATATGAAGTCGGTAGTGTTAATACTTTTTCGTCGTCTCAAGACCCTTGCGTTTCGGTGAATCATCAACGTCACCGCTGATGGTTATGCTAGCAGGTTGACGTAGTTGATTGGAAAAGTGTAGATATATTTGAAGGACTTGGTTGTACTATTGCCATTTGTCGTGGTCAGTCATTTTGGTTTTTAAAACTTTGTCCATGTCGTTACCCAGCTGCATTAAAATGTTGTTTTATGTAACATCTGGAGCCTGCAAGCGTTCAGATTGTGGCCCATGGGTGTTATTGAAACAGAATACCTCCAAGTAATGGCCCTAACAAGAGTGCAGAAATGCACCGCCATTCTGTACAAGAAACTATTTCTTCCTCTTTATAGATTCACTTCTCTGTGCTAAGCGTTTCAAGTGTGCTTATGTTGAAAGAGTCGATGCTTCTGATCATCTGACAGCGGTACACGACCTTTTAATACGTTGTGTTCACACTCGCAGATACATTCCACTGCTTACTATCCAGGTATTTCAATAAAACGTCACGTTGACTTTTACTTAATCTGGCTAATGCGTATAGTATATCGGTGTTTTTGGTTAAAACGTCAGCCATCACGTAAGATGTAATCTTTATGACTGTGCGGTTTAAACCCGTTTTTAGCCATATATATTTTGACAAATGCCTTGAGGCTGGAATATATTTGCTCTATAGCGTATTTTGTTTTAAATCTAACAATAAATATCTGTGTGGATCTGACGGGGTATCCTGGCACGCAGCTTATAAAAATTTCGAGTTTTCAGGTGAAATCTGTCTTGCTAATTGCTTATCTGAGCTCTTACGTGGATTCTTCAACAAGATTATGTAATGGGTATTAAGCGAAATATCTCTCTGCCCGCGTCCTTGGTGAAATATGTTTTGTGTTAAGAAAAACACGCTTAGGTTTCTATGAGGACAACCCTTTGTAAAAATATCCACCACCGACCCGTTAGTTTCGCGCATTAGATCGTCAATTATTATTAAGACCGGTTTTCCACCACCAAACTGTTTCAAATCAGGTAGACCCTTCTGAAATTCCACTGCGATGTCTTTGAATAAAGGCTGTCATTCGCCATAGAACCAGATAATTTTTTCAAATGTTGTATCGCAGACAGTTTTGATATTTTTTAGAAATTTCAGGATAAAACACGATTTCTCGCAACCCGAGGAGCCTGAAACTATTGCTGAAAAAGAATGCTTAAACTGGTCCTCCATCCTAAAACTCAAAACGGGAATAAAGGGTATTCTGCCAGCAGCCTTTTTTAAATACCTAAAAATCTGTGGGCACCGACATAACTTACTTTTATCATTATTATCTTTTAATATAAAAGCGGCTCTTTGGTTTCCAGAATATAATTAATAAAATTATTATCCATTACGTAACTATTTAATTAGCAGGTTTTAATTACATGGTGAAAGTTATCGAAATTGGGGCGAATGACGACTTATGTCTTTACCTAATTAGTTAATTATGGGTTTTTCCCAAACGTTATACACGTAATTGAATAGTGTTATTGCTTCATCCAAATTGATAATTACTGACGACCTGATTGTCCTTATAATGCATGGTTGACTGTAATTATTTTTCTTTACGTAACTAGCTAATTAACATTTTTTTAATAGCCTAGTGAAAGTTTGGTCTTACTTTAATACAATTTAGAATTAAGGTCCACGTCTCTAACTAATTAGATAATTACTACTAACTTGGCCGACTTTACAATACGTTGTTATCGATAAATTTTGTATTTATTTTTAGAAAGTTAGCTAATTAGTGAAAACATTGCCTATGCTACTTGTTTTTCCTGTTGCGTAACGACCTTTGGGTAATTAGATTGGTCCTATAAAAGCTGATTAACCATTCTTCACTTGCGGTTTTATACTTCGTGGGTCAACAGCCCGTTTCTTCAATACAACAGTTATTATTTTTCGCTTTAGCTTTTATGTTATTTACTTTATTCACTCGTACAGATTTTAATGCTGTGTTATAATTACAAATATGGATTTAACTAACCTAAACGCAACAACATGTTTTAAGCCTTTTAAACATATTAAGGACCTGGAGATTGGTGTTGATTACAAAATACTCAATCTTGGTCTCCTATCAACAAAATATAGTGAAAGGGTTACTGTGGAACTGGCTGAGTTTAAACGTATACTACTACCTGAGCGCTTCAAGGCCGAGGATCAGCGCATAAACCAATTTAATGAGCAGCTGAAGATTAAAGACATTTCATTAAGTTCTTTAGGATCAGCAAGGAAAACAAGAAATTTAATATTCAAGTAGAAAACGATATTATAAAATATAAAATTCTTGCGTCGCTGCACACAAGTTTAATTTGGTGGTGAATGACAGTGAGATTTAATTATGACTCATAATTAAAACAAACTATTGCGATACATTGTGTCTGATAATTAATATCGAAATATATTAGACGTAACAGTGGTTTGAGACCCTGATGCATACGGCGGTACTTAAAACTTAGTGTTAGACTCTTTACTTCAAATTTCCCGCCACAAACAAATTAAAATTTTTGGATACGGGGCGAAACTCCGAGATCAAGCTCCGAATACCTATACCTGTCTTACAAGCATTAAGGCCCCCCTTAAATACATATTCAAATTTCCCACCAAGGTGTCCACGATAAGTGCGGTGAAGGACCGAGAGCAAGTTAGCATTAAGCCCCTTATTAGAAGCCCCACGAACAAGTTCTGTAGCCCTATGCCAAAAGGTCCTTAATCAACAAGATGACTGACAAGATGGCCGATTACGCGTATAACCAATCAGATAGAAGGATGGGAGTGACTAAGTCTTAGCCCCGCCCTAATGAAGCCATAAGGGCCTTATCTAGTCTTAACCCAGCAAAAATGACCGCTAGACCGCCTGAGGTTTTGTCCCCAAGTGGTCCCACTCGAAGTTTTTGTCCCATAAGTGTGCTCACTCGGAGGTTTTTATCCCTGAAGTGGGCCCATTCTACTTGTAATAAAATATATCCTGAACAAGATATTTAAAGTTCTCATATTTGTAGACAATTAATAATGGCAAACATTTTATGTTACTTTTATCATTTCAGGCAGATTAGCGATTCTGATAGCCAATATCAAATTTTAAATAATTAGATAGGTATGATTGGGTAAGCACTAACACATTAACCCCCATCAAATACATTATACGCCTTTGGTCTTGTGATAGATCATATAGAGCCGTCTAACACAGACACCTATACGAATGATACAATGTACGTAATGTGTTACTTTCTATAGAGAAGTCTCGGTAATTTTTCCCAGTTTGAAACCTTGGTTGTGACTCTTAATGATGGTAGAATTCCTTATAATGTGACAAGTGGTGAAATGTGACTGAAATTTATGTATTGGACCTTCAGAGGTATTTCATAGGATATTGAATAACGCTGTGTAGGCATATCAAACACAGTTGTGCTACCCCAAACAGGTAAATGTTTCCTAAAAACAGATGACCGTTTCGTACACAATTTTAAAAATGGTGGATATAATAATTATTTTTGTGATTTGTTATAGGAAACTAACAGAAATTTTACGGGGAAACGTCTGGGGATATCAGTAAATCGTAGTATTGGCAGTCCGCGTATGATTAATATGGTTTCAGATCGAAAAATTTCTAATGGTAAAGTGCGTCGCTTCAATTAAAGCCTTGGAGTTTAAGATAAAATCGGTACTTAAAGATGATGATTCTGTACAATGGATAAAAGGCTTAATTACACAACTCGTTAATAAGAGCTTAAAATACCTCAAGGTATGGTGAGTTTCTCGTTCTGCTCAAAGGTTTCAAGAAAGGGAAGAGTGGATGCAGTTTACGCCCCAACTACACTACCAAACTCAAAAAACTTATAAAATAAAAAAAAATACTATACACCACTCGCTTTTTATACGTTTTAGACCCATCTTCTAGAAACACAAATCCGTTTCCTTCAAGAGCCTATAATTTCCCAAAAATAGAATTATCAGGCTATTATGCCCAGAAAAGCACAATTTGTAAAGACCAATAGATTTAATAGTACAAGGGTGTGTTTGTTATAAAACAGAGTTCTCAGATGACAGAGCTTTAACGTTAAGCTAATTGCGACCATCCTACAAAATTCTAATTGCGTCTCTCCTTTCATAAAGGTGGGCTCACATTACTACTTAAAATGATAATAACAATTTAACTACGTAAAATTACGTGAAAATGTTTAATACAGGTTTTGTAATGCTTTGGCAAAAAATATCGCTCCCTTATCAATATGTGTTCGGTGTATAATTACGTGGGCATACTAAATAAATAGTTGAATATTTAACACAAGATATGAAAATGGAAGATGTATAGGTATACTGTGTTGTTTCAACTTCTCCGATCATATTCCATTTGTTTATCTTTAGATAATATTTACTTCAAAGCATACGCCTTTGCCCTCCTTCTCCTTTTCACATTTCCTTTTACGCTTCTTTCCACACTCAATTTCCTCTTAAAATATTTCAAGCTCTATATACCCAATAGTATTCTTTACGGTATCCTCTTTTCCTATTACCATGACACATATTTCTTTTGTGAATGCTATGGGGAAGTTTAAACCTCGGTTGAACATAGGTTCGTACCAAGCTTAAGAGCTCTTGCGATTTTTATTGGACACTCTAAAGCAATTCAAAAACAGAACTTAGTGTTTCAGACTCAACGGTCCGCGTATCGGGATCTTCGCCGCTTCGCAGTTATATCTGTCACTGCTTGCATACAGCAGTAACAGTGAATAAAAAATTATTACTTTATTAATTTAATTTGTTTTATTTTAACATTTGTTTCCCTCCTTTTTTCCTCGGGGGGTGAAGCTGCACCTCGGCGGACACCCAGCCTTCCACAGTCGTGATGGTAAACCACCGTGCAACACTGACAGTTGTATCCCCAACCTCCGACATTTCTACACGTTACACCGCCTCCACAAAACCTACACACAATCCCACTAAACCATCACATACACACACAAACTCGCCCTGCTACCTACAACCGCTTAACCACCTATACCCGTCGTGATTCTCACTCCCGCTTCCCCCAATCCTAATCCTACCAGTACTCAATCCTCGAGATATTGCATTCGCAATATCACCAGGATGAAATCTGGGGTGCGATCGATCTGCCACATGTTAGCAAAGTTGTTTGCATCACCTCAAAGGCCACTAACATACCTACACCCTAGACCACAGCATCGCCCCTTCGAAAGTTACCCTCGCACGCGGTGTCGTCGTGTTCGGGCGACACTACAGTTGCAAACACTCCCTTATCCCACAACTCCTCTACCTGCACGCAGGTAGGGTATACCGCTAAGGAGTGTCATACCCGCTCCATCCTTTACCCCAACTGTGGCGAAAGTTACAGGTCTTCCTCCTTTAACAACTGCGAGGAAGCACACCTTTCCTATTTCTTCAAGTGCCTGAAGCGACGGGGACCTCCCAGTTCTCCTTCCAAGATGGCAACCTTTGAAGCCATCCTGTCTTTTGAAGGGTCCGGCTCGGAACCAGTTCTGACATAGAGCCCTTTTCCATTAAAAACTTCCTCCAGCCCACCCTATGTTTCTCGATCGACGCAATAGGGTCATTCGTGTCCTAGACTCTCTATCGCGATCCTATTTCCAACGGAGTATCGGCGCCTGCGGGAACGGGGGCTTCCGTACTACGAGTACCTTAAATCCCTCTAAAATGGACATTCTAGCAGGGACTGTTAATACCAGGGGAAACGCTCCCTACTTAAAAACCTCTTACAGGAACACAACATACACATTCTTTCCATCACGAAAACGAAGCTTACAAACAGGTTCACACTTAACTTTAACACATATCACGCCTTTCTAAACAACAGCCGTCACGGAACCGTCTTCATAATTAAAAATTGCTTTCCATCCACTCCCTTTCAACTTCCTGTGCACCTACAGCATCTTGAATGCGTTGCTGTGACGCTGAACTTTCCCACCCCGATCGCCTTATTCTCATACTACAATGCGCCCGGCCCCAATACCCTATCCGATGACCTTTTAATTTATGCCTCCAGCCTTCCCAATGCAGTCATCTTAGGTGATTTCAATGCCCGCCACACTCAATTCGGTGACTTCAGAAGTAATGGCAACAGTATCAAGCTATGACCAGCTCTGTAACAGTTGTCGCTTTTGCGAGTCCCTAACACATAGACAACATATTTCAAACAACTAGGTGCCCCAATAATAGACCACATGCACACTATTTTGATCGTGAGTGCCACGATCACTTCAGATCATCTACCATTATTGGTCAAAACTTCATTTTGTCCAACTCCTCCAGCACTTCCTCACTGTACAGTCATAAAGATTTTGGAAAGCAGACTAGAATATGTTGTCCGAACACATCTACAACAAACTTCCAACACCTAATCTTCTAACGACCCAAGATCTCAAGAGAGTCATTAGAGACTTAACTTCCGTAATTACGGAAGTGGTCGATATCTCAATCCTATTGAAAAACATCGACATTTCCCGCAAACCGCTCCCACGGCACATCGTGAATCAAAGAGAAAAGACGAATATATCGTCAATTCCTGCGATCTAAGGACCTGGCTCTCAAAATCTAATACAATCGCCTTATCAGGGGAGAAGCAAACAAACACGCCGTAGACTCCTGGACCAAAGCCACCTCCCAGCTACACTATAGAAACGGGAAACTCTTCTGGCAACAGTTCAATAGACTGACCAGAAGGAAAGTAAACCCTAAATCCCACTTAACCGACACACAGGGCAACCTAAACTCCTCCGACCAAGGAAAGGCCCACTTCTTTGGTCTCCACCTCTAATCCATTTTCCGATCCCCAGAAGATCCCCAATTCGACAACCGGTTCAAGGTACTCCTTGAGAGTCTCCTTGAAGAATTCCGTACCATTAACCTTCCCGAACTCCCACTCGATAACGAGAATCCTTTCTATACTCCCATCACTCCCAACCAGGTCAACGCGTACTTTAAAAAGGGAATTAGTTCAGTCCCAGGTCATGGTGGCCTAAATCGTAAAATCCTCTGGCACCTACCCGACCCATCTCTCCGATTACTCTCCGACATTTACAACAAATGCTTAATTATATCCCACATCCTGACGGACTGGAAATCTGCCTCCACCTTGAATTCAACGAAGTCAGCAGACGTACCGCAAGGTTCTGCCGGAGTAGCCGTTGCGCAGTTTGCAGATGACACCGCCTTCTGGGCGGCTAATTGTAACAACGTAACGGCCTCCCGCCTCATATCCAAAACCCTCCGTAACTTTTCCAACTAGGCCTGAATCAAGAAAGACTCCCATTTCAACAAGTCACCTACTTAGTAATCCTCTACCAAAACCCTAAATTGGCTTCCCAATGTACAAAGAGCACTTAAAAGGATAAAAAACCGAGCAATCCTACTGGGCGCCCTTCGGGGTAGAATCAGAGGTTGCCACCCCAAAACACACCTACAAAACATACATACGCCCAGTTATGGATTCCCGACCACCCATTTACTCCAACATAAACCCCTATCACCTCTCCTCTAGCGCTTCCTGTGAATGCCGAATACTCAGGCGCATACACAGTTTACCTTTCAGGTACCCTAGTGAACTCACAATACAACACGCAAACATACCCCCCATTACACACAGAATACAGACATTAGAAACTTTGCACACAGGCAACACAGTCCCAATCAGAGAGATCCTTACCACTCCCTACAAGTACCGATTTCCCCAATTACCACGGAAAAAACCTAAATTAAAATTCAACCCCCCCCCGCGATCCTAACCCAGCTCCTTGAGGACCTCCACGAGGAGATAGAAGAATCCCTAGATAATACTCCAATTGTCCTCCGCATCCCTCCGTCTATTCGATAACGACCTACCTACCTGAAAACGAATCGAATTAACCACACACAGCACGCTACACTCAACTAAACAACACGCACATTTAAACCAATTAGCACAAATATTCAAATAAATCAAAATCTTGTTTTTTCTTTTTTTTACACCAAAAATAACCACATCTCATGATTGTAAACTATGCAATCACACAATACAGCCCAACACCAACAAGAAAAGAATGACCAGAGCTGAACAGGAGGGCTCCTGAACAATCTACCCACAAGATCCATATAACCTAAAATAAGTAAGTGACTAACCATAAGCGTGAGCATATTAACAAAAAAAAGGGCATAGCTATATGGTATCTCCTTATACTCTCAATCACCTCTAGTTCCGAATTTAGTTTTTTTAACGTTTTCCTTCTTTCCTCGATAAGCTGTTTATACTTTCTTTCGTTGCTCTAAAGTTTTTAGAACTCTTATGTTTATACTTGATAGAGTGAAATAAATTCTATTGTATTCAATACATCATTTATGTTAATACTGCTCCTCCGGTTGAACCATAATTATAGAAGAGCTTAAAAAAATGTAACGTGGTTAGCGGATGAATGTTAATGGATCGTCCTGAAAATAACATTCCATAACACTCCCATTGCAAACAAACATGAATAGTGAAAATGTTTTACACAATTGTGAAATTTTATAGGAAACTTTTTTCTTGTCAACCTACTTGCTTTTCACCAACTCTCTTGATTCCAATCGTATTTATTGTCTACTTTTCCACTGCATTTACGTCTATTTTCTTCAATATCTGCTTTTCTTTTATCATCCTGTAACCAGCCACTATCTTATCTATACTTAGCTTCTCCTGTCCCACTGGCCACTCTCACATTCTTCGTATCTCTTTAATCTTATGCTTATTTCTGCAACGTACGGTAATTGTTTATGTCATCTTCAGACAATCCACATACCATACTTATCATGTGTTTATTAATTGGTTTGTTCCTGTATTGATCACTTATACGTAAACAACTTTCTTCATGCTGCTTGAACGATACGTCTGCTTCTACTATTTACTTTTCTTCGCAAAACTTAGGTTTCGTGTTAGTTATGTAATTTAAACAATGATCAGTTTGATATACACACTATCATTACTCCATTATTCAAAAATATTTGATACCAAATGAGAATTACAAAACATCTCAACTCACTGTAGTCAACTACCACGAGTTAAAAGAAATTTTAAAGAAAAAACATGCCATAATTTAAACATTCCCTTATTAAGACTCAAGCATTCCAAGTATGCTGATATTTCAGTCATCAGTGATTTATTTCATCGTCGGCCCACCTCAAGAGATAAATTGTAAGCAACTGCCCCACTCCCATACTCTGTACTGATAGACCTTGGAATCTGGATAGTTTCAGTACCCGAAGAAATTAATCGACTAGGTCGAAGTTACAACCCCACAAGAATCTAGTATGGTACGACTATTAAAATTTTGTCCTTAGTATTATACGCCCAGCACCCATTTTGTTAAAACCAGATTTTAGTGGATTGTTTAAATTTTAAAACTTGCTATACAGATGTGGTATTTGCAAACAATTGTAAGTAGACGGCACTTTTTAAATAATTATCAAAAAGAAAACATCAATCAAATGATGAATAAATTCATACTGAACTAAATAATTGCGAGCAAAACATGGTAGTAAATGTAAATTTAGATATTCCACGGGCTATCAAAAAAAATTCCTAAGACAAATTTATTTTAAATAGCTATCTTTCATGTTTGTGCTGTTTCGGCTCATCAGGTAAGGAAATAGTGCGATGACAGTACAATTCACCGCTTTAGGACAAGCGGGGTTGGAAGTCACATTTTTTTTCTTGTACATTTCTAGTGCCCATGTTCTTAGTTCAGCAATGACGTTTGTGTATCAATGGATAGTGTATTTATTCTAGTTTAAAAAGAAATAAAGACTTTTTCTCTAACATTATCTATTGTGGAAATATTACAATTGTTGTGAAAAACAAAAGTGTGACTTTTAACCCCGTGTCAGGGACGGTTGTCACAGTATCTGGGGTAGGTAGTCACACAGTAAAGCCTATAACTTCTATTTAACATACAAAGAATTCTAGTAACAAGAATAATAAAAATCAGTCTGAATATTCAGAATCACAATTTTCAGAGTTATCGTTTTGATTCTATGCGGCATTGTGTACAGTTTCGTCATCAGGAACCGTAATTAGTGGTCTGTGACAGACGACGGCATGAAGTTATGCTCTTGACAAATATCCTGATTAAATGGACAAATCCTACAGGTTTTAAACCCAGTGAGAATATTGGATGGCGTTACTGTCCTATATTGTCATTTGTTGTTCTGCATGATTTACCATCCATCGATCCATTCCGTTGTTAATATATTTTTTAAAAAGTTTAGTCCTTCAGTAGATAGGTAAGAGCTGTGATTATCTAACAGCAGGAGACATGGTTTTTCTTTAGTTGATTTCACGTGGTTATGAAAATGTTTCAGAGAGAAACAGCTCTCCTGTAATCCAACAAGAAGGAATAATTCCTCCTTTGCAGCCAATTGTCGCATCTCTGATGAAATGGTTTTTAAAATGCACTCGCGGAAAAAACAAAGAATGGAGGAACTGAATAGCGTGCCTCTCTCGGCTGAGGTAATAGCAACAACTTTGTTCGGTTCTTGCACCGTAGTCACTCCAGTTTCATCCATGTTCCATATGTCGTGTGGTTGAACACTATATTGTTTAATTACCGATTCAAGGTTTTCAAAAAAATTTTTGACATTATGTGGGTTAAAACTAGTGGCTCGAGCGAAACTGGTAGCTTCATGTGTTCTAATGCTTTAAGAATGAAGTAAACCAATCTGGGCCAGCTAGCTTGTTCGATTCCCAACACTTTGGAACTTTCGAGTTATTGGAAACTGCAAGCTCGAACGCTGTTTTTCGAATATCCTTGGGACACAACCCGAAAAAAATACTTGAAGCCAGAAGTACGTATTTTTCCAATTCTCCTTCCTGTTCACCGGTAAAATCAGTCAATTATTTTGGTAGCCTATTTTTGTAGATGGTATTGATATGGCCGTGTTGCTTATCTCTGCGGTAGTAAATTTTTTACAATACCTTGTTAAAGTGCGGTAATTATTTCCAAAATCCTTTGCAACAGACCTTATAGATCTGCCATGGTTTTTCACTTCTCTTGTAGCACGCTGTATCAATACAGGTGAAACAAGCCCTCGATCAGACTATCTTTTGTGATGCCGTGGCATTTTTATAATACACCTGAAACAAATGTTTATGTTACAAAATCCCAAAAATCCAATAAAAAGGCAGCACACATGAATGGTGTTGGTTGTCACATGTGACAACCATTCCCCGTTAACTTGAGAGAACACGTTTTAGAACTTCCCAAAATAAATTTAAATCAATGTTTATTTTAAAAAAAACATAACGATATAATGAATTATAAATTCATAAACACACGAAAAGATATATTGCTATGCAAAATTTAAGTATACTTACGAGATTAGACACGGATGCACAAAAATTTAGTTTCACTATGCGAAAAAGACAAACGCACGTGTCTGCGTCGCGACAATTTAGAAGGGACTGAAGTGACGTATGGAGGGAGGTCTTGCTGTCAGGCTCCTTCAACGCTGTTCAATCAACAGCTAATATAAAATAAATATGCGCATAAAAGTACAATTTTTATAAACATATAAATCCACATGTTTCTATTGATGCGATTATCATTTTTACATTTACTCCATAGTTAACTTTCATTTCCTGAAAATATTAAATACGACGTAAATAAAATGAGACCACATATACAAAAAATTTTACGAACTGGTATATTAGAACAATTTCTATTATTTTATTAATTTTAATTTTTTTTATGAAATTGTGTGTTTTCTATAATTATTTTTTGAATATTTATTGTTTTACACATGGGCTTCAAAATAAAATATTTATATTTATATTTAAATGTATTTATTGTAAGTATAAATTTTAAGATGCTAGATTAAAAATCATCTGAAGTGGTCAGAAATATTTCTAAACGTGTAAAAAACATTTTTTAGCAAAGGACCAATAAATTTTTTACAAAAATCGTCTCAAATAGTCAGAAACGTGTAAAAATAAAAAAAAAATTTGAAAATTTTTGACCTAAGGGCCAAATTTTTTTTTCGAAAATCGTTTCAAATTGCCAAGAAATTTTTTTTACAAAAATCGTCTCAACTAGTCAGAAATGGCTCAAAACGTGTAAAAATTAAAAAAATTTTTGACATAAGGGTCAAATTTTTTTTCGAAAATCGTTTCAAATTGCCAGAAATACCTTAACACGTCTAATAAGATAAGAAAAAAAAACCTCGTACATTATGCGTCTCGAACCCGATACGCCGGGACATCAACCAAACGCGCTGCCACTGCGCTACCGGCAGAGTTAATGAACAAACGAAAAGCTTGGTAGATATTCAATTCTAGGATGGTTCACTTAGTTGCCTACGTAAAGACGTGCCGGTTTGCTACGAATAGCCGTTCGTATTTATACACTCTGTAATAGTCGAAATCTGTAATTCCGCCATTTTGACTGGACAGATTTCGCTTAAAAGTTCATCATACTGTCTACTCATGGAACCGAACCTGGGCACTCATGACGATGGGATTATCTTTGTGAACGCTATCGCGCTGGAACACACACACAGACAGACATACATTTTGAAACTTTCATGTTTGGACCTATTTTTTCCAACTTCTGGTAAAGCAATTTTTAAGTATTGCAGCTCATTTTAAAGGAAATTTAATCCTTTTTAATAATACGCTGGGATCTACTTTCTATCTATTTTCTATTTTGCGGTAATTCACAAAAACTAAAGTATTGCACTCGAAATTTCGCCGACAGATTACATTACCTCCCAATACTTACGTAATGTGAGGTAAAAAGAAGAAAATGTAACAAATGTGCTCTCTTAAAATCGGCTGGTCTTTCTCTAATTTGCTATACCTAGGACCTATAATTATCAATAAAATAAAATGTTCACATCTTCCACTTATAATAATTAGCAATAATTAAGGCGACAAAAGTAAAAAAAAGTAAATTACATAATTTGATATTTGAGAAAATACTCAGGTTTTACATTACTTGATTACTTCTAGAACTCTTACAAATTCACCTCAATTAATTAATACCACGTAACTTCAACCTTAATCACCTGCTATTTGTACAGCTAGTTTTCGCAATTAAATGAATGCGTAAAAATTACTACAGAATAGTATACAAAGTTTGTATGTTGGCTATTATTATTAATTTGGTTGAATTTCTCAGCAAGTTGACAGGTAAAATTAAAATTTAGTCCAGATTATGAATGTCACATTTCTCTATCATTACGCCCATAATGAATGCGTAACATAGATTTAAGCTGCCATAATTAACCATCATGTAAAAGATATGAAATTATGAAATATAAATGTAATAAAAAGCACAAAAGGAATGGTGGATGTTATTCTACTATAATGTGCACTATAAAATACTGTATTCTAATTAACCACTGTCATTTACAATTTTCATCTGTTTATGTTATTATGGCATCCTTAACCTTTAATTATTATTCTTTAACTAATTATTGCTATGTCAATACATTGAAAAAAAAATAACCACTGATCCGTACGAAACCCGCGTAACACCATGCAAGTCGTATAATATAATGGGTGTGAAATAGCAACCAACGATGATGTCATACATTAAGCAAAAATGTTTTGAAAAAGTATGCATAAAAATGAGCAGAAGGTAACGTTTATATAATTAGATGTAAATGTTCTTTCTACAGATTGACGTAAACGCCGTATGTTTTCACCTACCATATTTTATAATCCCGGGAATAAAGTAATTCTGGCTTAATCCACTTTTGAGCAACAGGCCCATAATGACGTATTTTGCTAATAAACTTGCGGTTCGTGGGCGTTTACATCTGTGTTCCGATGTAAATAGCTATAACTAGCTCATTTGGAACAATAAAAATCAAAGTGCGCGTGAAGAAAAAGATATTGATGGGGGCGTTGTGGAAAAAAATTGTCGTACTAAATACTACTGTTTTGTTTCGACATTATGAACTTGTGCGTAAAATTTTACGTGGTTCAAGGACAATTAAAAAATATGGGGAAAACATTTATCAGCAACTACTTCGTTATACAGGGTCCGCCAATAGTGCGTGGACGAAGCTTTATGAGTTTATACAATATCGTTTTCAAAATTATTTATTGCAGGATGGTGTGGGATCTTTCGGGTTACAATTAGAAAATATTAATTACTACTCGTATACAGGGTATTGCAATAAAAAGTTATATTGTTCTAAATGGAACATACCGTATATTATTATAAATTTGGATTCCCTGGTTAATTTTAAGGGCACTTTATTCACTATATGAGGTATCTTAAACGCGCAATTTAGGCGCTGCATTCAATTTTTTGAAAATTTAGAGGTTGAAAAGAAAAATTGTAACAACCGTATTGAGAAATGTGTAACACTAAAATTTTAATGGTTGATTAGTCATAGACTGTGCTACATAAAATCGTAAAAATAGTAATATTATCTTTTTTAATTTTCGAGATATCGTAATGCAAAGTTTAAGATTTTCAATCATAGATAACTTGATTTTTTTAAATGGAAAGGTGTACATTGTTTTACATTGTTAGATAGGAAATTTAATTACATTTTTTTTTTTATATAAATTGTTGGTATTTATGTTTTGCCGTTTTTTGATAATCCAGCTTTTTTACTGAATTTGCAAAGTTTAAGAGTTTTAATCATAGATAACTTGATTTATTTAAATGGAAAGGTATACACTGTGTTACATTGATAGATAGGAAATTTAATTACAATTTTTTTGATATAACATTGTTGGTATTTATTTTTTGCCGTTTTTTGATAATCCAGCTTTTTTACTGAATTTGTCGATTTTCGTAGGTTTACATATGTATGTATAATTGTTTAAACCACATCAAGCTATGAAAACAAAAGAATATTAGAAACAAAATTCAGCAATAGTATCTGTTTTGTCATTTCGCGTGTATGTTCAAACGTAACTGAGTTAATTACTTTATTGCAGTGTGAATGTTTGACGCTTAACTTTACGAACATCATGTACGTAATACGTTTATTTAAGAATTATAATGAGTAATTTTTTGCAAAATGAATTAGTTGACATGATATTTGTGCTTGGAAAATCAAACAGCGTTATCCTGATCGAAGACAACCAAGAGAAGAATCGTTTCGCAATCTTTTAGAAAGATTTGAAAGTACTGGAAGTGTTGGATATCCTAAAAACGAAAGAGCTAAAGTTGTTACAAATGAAGAAAATGAATTTCGTGTACTTGTAGCTACAGTTGAAAACCCCCACGTTAGTATTCCGAAATTAAGTGACAATTTAGAAATCAGTCAAACTTCCGTGAGACGAATGTTAAAGAAAAATAAATTTCACCCCTATCATGTACAATTACATCAAGAGCTGAAAGAACAAGATTTTCAAAATCGAATTAATTTTTGCCAGTGGGTTCAACAACAGTTAAATGCGAACGAAAATTTTATATCGGGGATATTATTTACCGACGAATGTACATTTCATCGAAATGGATTTGTGAACAGACATAATTTTCATTTTTATTCAAATGAAAATCCACACCAATTTTGGTTAGTCTCTCAAAATAAATGGTCAGTGAATGTTTGGGCAGGTATATTCGGCGGAACTACTGTTGGTCCTTTTTTTTTCAATGGCACACCCACTGGGGTAGAATATCATAATTTTCTAGAAAACGAATTATATCATTTATTGGAGAATGTACCTTTGGCTCAAAGAAGAGGTATGTATTTCCAACAAGACGGCGCACCTCCTCATCATCCCAGAATTGTAACCCAGTGGTTAAATTCGACGTTTCACGAAAATTGGATAGGAAGACAAGGACCGATACCTTGGCCAGCTAGATCTCCCGGTATAACTCCATTGGATTTTTTTCTTTGGGGCTTTGTGAAGAATAAAGTATATGAGGAAGAACCAACAACTGCTGAGAATATGAAATTGCGAATTAGAAATGTTTTTGCTACAATTACTCCTAATATGTTAGATCGGGTTGAAGCTTCTTTTATTTAAAGAATTCAGTATTGTCTAAATCAGCGTGGTCGACAATTTGAACATTTAATTTAATATTATTTTCTTCCAAAATCGATAAATTCAGTAAAAACGCTGGATTATCAAAAAACGGCAAAAAATAAATACCAACAATGTTATATCAAAAAAATTGTAATTAAATGTCCTATCTAACAATGTAAACAATGTATACCTTTCCATTTAAAAAAATCAAGTTATCTATGATTGAAAACCTTATACTTTGCATTACGATATCTCGAAAATTAAATAAGATAATAGTACTATTTTTACGATTTTATGTAGCACAGTCTATGACTAATCAACCATTAAAATTTTTGTGTTACACATTTCTCCATACGGTCGTTACAATTTTTCTTTTCTACCTCTAAATTTTCAAAAAATGGAATGCAGCGCCTAAATTGCGCGTTTAAGATACCTCATGTAGTGAATAAAGTGCCCTTAAAATTAACCAGGGAATCCAAATTTATAATAATATACGGTATGTTCCAATTAAAAAAATATAACTTTGTGTTGTAATACCCTGTATACGAGTAGTAATTTTTGCGAAAATATTTTCTAATTGTAACCCGAAAGATCCCACACAATCCTGCAATAAATAATTTTGAAAACGATATTGTATACACTCATAAAGCTTCGTCCACGCACTATTGGCGGACCCTGTATTTAAAGAAAACGTTTAAACTAGATTATTTACATGGTTACGTATAAAACGAAACACGGAGATGAGCTGCGAAAATCATGCAATACTATAAATATCTACAAACAAAATGTATTCTTTTATTGCCTTTGGACAGGGAACATCTATTTTTTCTTCTCTGTCAAATCTTCTAACTTCGATTTTTATCGGTTTTCCGCAAAACGATGAGATCAAAACACCGGCTTGGTGTCTTTCCAAGACACCATAGAAATTTTCTAATCTCTTTAAATGGTTGTTTTCGGATCGCGTATAGAGTTCGAAGTCGCAGAAGAATCCAGAAACTCCACTTACTATAAAAAATGTAAAGCCCCACTTGTGGCTTTGAAGCTGTATACTGGATAAGATGTGTGCATCCAACTTTGAGTTGTCATTGAAATGAAGATTTTCGCGTATTTTTTCAAATGTTCTCAATCTCATTGTATCCATCACTTTATTATAGCCAATTTTACTACACCAATAACTTCTAATACTTGGCAAATGAGATATCGACATATATAATCAGATGCCTATGTATTTTCGCACATCGCTAAAGACTAAATTTGCTAGTTACGAAGGGTTTTGTTGTGCTGCGTACAAATTACTGTGCTGTGCAATTTCATCGATTATGTCGACCGTAAAAAAATATTAAAAAAACTGTGTGGATGTGTAAGCTGACTGATTTCTTTTTGTAAAGAAGTATTACCTCGAAATTCTGATTCATCTTCTTAAATTACCAAGATTAGTTTTTTTATTGACGAAACTTTACTTGATTGCCCTGATGTTGTCGGTAGGTTATCACATCTAAATTTTCGTCTTGTTCAAAAACTTCCTGTTTGACGCTACTGCAATTTTCCGAATCGTTTTCTGGTTCAAGAATAATTCCATCATCAAATTTTACTGCCATACTTTCTATGACAGTTTCGTTTAAATTATTTTTATTGAGGAACGGAACATCACCTCCTTCAAAATCTAACGGTTCGTTTATTTTTCGATTTCAAACTCTACATTTTGTAAGTAAAAATATAACCGTTAATGCTCAATGTTGCATATTTGCTACATAAAGTTTAATTTTTGATAGATTTTATTTCTTTTGACATTCTACATAAATAAATTCAATGTAATAATTTTCATAGCTTTAATAATGAATTTCTACCAGTAAGTAACAACTTTCTTAACAAAAACACTTTATAATACATTTCGAATTAGCAACTACACGTGGGATGCAATGGTCGATGCCGTCGATGACTGATCTAACCAATGCTTCCATTAACCAAGCCACAACGAGCCAGCGAGCTGTAGCCAATGAGGATCTAATATTAACGTAGCAAATGTGGAACAACGTGCGTGATATATTGTACCAAAAGTGGCTGATTTCGAGATTCTTCGGTGTCTCCATGGCATTTGTACAAAAAGTAATTTTACCTTCACTAAACATCAACTTCGTGTTAATGAGATCATGGGATGTCATTACTTCAATAAATAAAATTTAAAATTTTCACATCACAATCAAGGGTTTCAGTCATAAATAAGTATTGATATTCAACATATCGTTGCTTTTTATTTTCGTTTTAAGCAAGTGTAAGTTTATTTAAACGTTTTGAGTGAAAATCTTCTGTGAACATACATCGAACTTTTGCTGTCGCCGGTGGCATTATCTACCTTCACATTATTTCACTAACATTAGTCACGTTTGAATTAAATTTATAGAGGTAAAATCCAACGAATATTAATTCTTAATAAATCTTTATAAAATTATATTATATTATATTTTTTTGTTTGCTTGCAGCACCGATTGCTAAGATCATTAGCTGCTCCGTAAACATAAATGCACTTTTGTAAAATTTATATTTTGTTGAAAATCCCCGTTTCTTTTAAGTACATAATTAGCGTTTCCAGTTGGTTTTCGTGGAAGTTCGATAGCACATTCATGTTATCAGGTATGTTGTATGTTATCAATTCCCGTTGATAAGTAGAGCAGTCTATCAATAGATGTTTAAGTGTCAGTCGTTGGTTTCTACAATATTGGCAGCATGGTTGTCGGCTTCCTGTTGGCATAAAACTGTTTGTTAGATTAGAGTGCCCTAACCTAATCCTTGTAAGCACCACTTGTTCTGAACGTGTTAAAGTGGTTGGGTATGTATAAGCGGTTATACCGGTTTTGAACTGTTTCAATTTTGCATCTGCTTCATTCCATTGTTGTTGCCCTTTGTTATTTATTTGTTGTTTAATGTAATTTTTCATATCTGTTTTTGTTATAGGAATTTCCTCCGAATCTACCTGTGCAGCTCTTCGAGCGGTCAAATCTGCTTTTTCATTTCCGGCAATTTTTACATGCCCTGGAGCCCACAGGAAAGCTACTTTTTTGTATTGTTCGTCTAACCACCAAAGGGATTCAGATATGTTTGCTATCAGCGAGTTATCCGTGTTTTAGTTTTGTAGCATTAGTAATGCGGTTAATGAATCACTAACGATTATATAATTTCTGTTGGCATTTATGTCAATATACTTTAATGCCTGCCATATTGTATAGAGCTCTGCTGTTAATACACTTGCTGATTTGGGCAAACTCCAGGAATATGCATTTCCAGTATAGAAGAAAGAACTTCCCACTCCTTGTTTTGTTCTAGATCCGTCAGTATAAATTACGCTTGCATTTTGGTAAGAGTGAATGATTTCGTTAAATAGCCTAAGATAAACTGATTTATTTGTTTCAGATTTCCTGTGTCTGGCCAGTTCGAAATGGATTTTGGGTGGTAGTTTGGTCCAAGGAGGGTCCTTTATCAGAGAAGTTGTGAGTATAGTAGGTATAGCAGTACCTAGTAGTTTGTTTAAGTCCATGTACCTTTTACCGGATGAATTTGTAATTGTCATCCGATGCTGATAAAGATCTAAAATAGCGTTTGATGTAAATAAGTTCTTATTTAGGTGGGAACTTTGTGATAAGACGTTAACGCCGTATTTAACAATCGTTGTTCTCTCCTTAGTTCTAAGGGAAGAGTTCCTGTTTCGCTATTCAAGGACGCGTACGGGCTAGTGCGGTATGCTCCTAGTGCTAGTCGTAAACTTGTCCCTTGTATGGAATCCAGCTGCCGCAAAGAGGACTTTTTAATAAAATCTTATAATTCATTCCCCAAGTTATAATTGATACGGATTTTATTATATTAATAATTTTTTTACAGCTTACAGTTAAATTTTGCACGTGCTGTTTCCAGTTTAGCTTCTCATCGAAAGCCACACCTAAAAATTTATATGTAGGAACACATTCAATTGGGCTTCCATACATTGTAAAAGCGGGGTCTTCATGTACTGACCTCAACCGACAGAAATGAACACATTTTGTTTTTTGTGGTGAAAAGGTAAATCCGAGTTGTGATGCTTTCTGTGTAATCTTATTTACTGTGTTCTGAAGTACGTGCTGAATTTCTGTCATTGAAGTGTCTGATATAAAAACCGATAAATCATCTACATATAAGGTCTTATGTACTTTGTCGTCTATCACTGATGTTAAATTGTTAATAGCAACTAGAAAGAGTATCACACTTAAAGTGGATCCTTGTAGCAAACCATTTTATTGAGTGTGATATTCAGAGTACACATCTTCAACACGCACTTTAAACTGGCGATTTTTAAGAAAGTTGTCTACAAAGATTGGCAACTCTCCTTTTAGACCCCAATCATGTAATGTCTTTAATATCTTGTATCGCCAAACGGTATCAAAAGCTTTTTGAATGTCAAAGAAAATTGCCACAAGATGTTTTCTTTCTGCAAAACTATTTTGAATGTTGTTCTCTAGGTAGGATATTTGGTCGATTGTTGATTTGTTCTTTCGAAATCCAGATTGAACGCTGTCTAATAGGTTATTGCTTTCTAGATACCACATAAAGCGTTTACTAACCATCTTTTCGGCTATTTTGCACATACAATTTGTTAAGGAGATAGGCCTGTAGTTGCTAGGGCTCGTCATGTTTTTTCCTTCTTTTGGGATAGGTATAACTATAGCTTCTCTCCATTGCTTTGGAAAAGTTTTGAGTTTCCATATTTTGTTAATAATTTCTAGGAACTTCTGCTTTTGTTTGACGGAAAGGTTTTTAATAAAGTCGTATGGAATTTTGTCCTGGACTAATACCTTTTACTGTTTTTAGTGTTTCGGTTTAATTCTTCCATTGTAAACGGTAAGTTATAATTTAGTACATGAAAGGTATCACAATTTAATGGTTGTTCTTGTATTGCCTTTAGGTTTTGAAATTCTATATTGTAATTGCTTGTTAGGTTAATACTTTCAAAATAAGCAACAAAGCATTTGGTAATACCATTTGACCCAATCACGTCATTTCCGTTTGAGTGTAGGATGATTGAGGAGTGTGCAAAGCGTTTTCCTAGAATTGCTCTGATTTTAGATCACATCTCAGAAGTCGTTGTTTGAATGGTTATTGTTGTGATGTACTTGTGCCAGGTTTCCTTTTTCCTTTGTATGATTGTTCTCCTCGCCTTAGCTCGCAATTTTTTAAATTCGATTAAATTTTTTGTGGTTGGGTATTTTTTAAACAAATTAAATGCTTGTCTTTTTTCTCGGACTATTTGTGCAACTTCTTTATTCCACCACTACTTTATTATTTCTACAGCCACTAGTTTGGGGAACACTTTTATACGCAGCCGATAGGATATTGTAGCAAAAACTTTCAATTATATCCGTTATGAGTTTGTCTGGGGTGTTAAAGTTGTCTGTTACGCTCCTGAATAAATTCCAGTTCGCTTTATCAAGTTTCCACCTTTTTAGTCTATGGTATGTTTGATGATGATATGCGAATTCGATCGAAATAGGAAAATGATCCGTGAAATGATGGTCTGTTAAACAGTGCCACCTTACTAGAGGTACTATTTGTGGGGAGCATATTGTCAAGTCAATGGCTGAAAGACAATTTCCTTTAGAATTTAAAAATGTGCCTTCCCCACTGTTAATTATTACCAGTTCGTGTTCCTCGATTACTTGCTCTATACTTTTTCCGCATGTGTCTGTGTGTGATGACCCCCAAAGTGTATTATGCGCATTGAAGTCCCCAACTATTATGTAGGGGCGAGAAAGTTGTTCTATAATGTTGTTTAATTGCCTCATTTCCCAGTTTTGGTTTGGTAAATACACGTTGCATACTGTGATCTTTATTGGAAACGCTAGTTGTACTGCAATGACTTGTAGATCGGACCTTACTGGAAAATTATTGTAAGGAATAGATTCCTTTATAAATGTTGCAACCCCGCCACGGGCTCGATGAACAGGGGTTACGTCTTGCCGTACACTGCTATAACCTCTTAAGTGAAACTTTTCTCCAAGTTTAAAATGTGTCTCTTGGAGACATACAGATCGGTTTTGTTTCCAAAATTAAGCTTTTTAGTTCGGGGTAGTGTGTTTTACATCCGTTGCAGTTCCATTGCATGATATTGTGTGGATTATTTATTATATGAGCCATTTGAACATTTGGTCGACTAAAGTATATTACGTTTGTACTGTTTAGGTTTTTTATGATTGGACAATAACACACATAAATTGGACATCAAATAAATAAATAAATATATCTATATGTGTAAAGAGACAAAGACAACGATAATATATAACAAATGAATAAATAAATAAATAAATAAATATAGCTCTATGTCTAAAGAGACAAAGACAAAACAGATACTAAAACAATAAAACGGTAAGGTAAAAAAAATATCACAGATCAAATTATCACATAAATATCACAGGTTTTATATCACTTTTTAGGATCCAACAGCATAACTGAAGGCCCTCCAATCTTCTTATTTTCAGCGCTAATATTTTTCTTGCGTGGAACGCCCTTGGGCCATCCCACCTTTTTCTTCTTCTGTTTCCTAAGACAAGGATCAATACATGTTTCATCTATTTCCCCAACTGAAGTTGGGGAAACGGGTGCAGTTCTCATTCTGCCTTCAGAAAAGCTCTCGGTTTCCATGTCACTGCCGATATCTGTAGTGGTGCACGATACTTCATGTATGTACTCCTTCAGAGTAGATTTTAAATGGTTTATCTCAGTTTGAATAGTACTTTGTAATACCGGCAGTATAATCTTCGCTACTTCACTAACTGCTTCCTTGTTATTGTCTTTAGATTGCTTAATTTGGGCAAAAGAAGTAGATGGTGTAACCACAGATGATTTCGCCATAGCTTTGGCTTCAATGAAGCTTACATTATGTATTACTCTGATTTCTTGTACCTTCTTTTCAGATTTATAAACAGAGCAATCCTTAGACCTAGACGAATGCTTTTCCTGACAATTTGTGCATATAGGCTCCTCTATACAGGCAGTGCCTTCATGTATTGGATAGCCACATATACATATAGGATTATTTTTGCAGTTTGACGAGGTATGGCCAAACTGCTGACATCTAAAGCAACGCATGGGCTGGGGGACGAAAGGACGCACCTTTAAACTGTACATCGCCGCTTTGATGACTTTTGGGAGTTCGTGCCTTTCAAATGTTAACACTAACATTGCAGTGTCTATTAATGTTCCATTCTTCCTACTTTGTAATCTTTTGACCTCAACTACACATTCTGACTTTAAGCCTTCATGGATTTCTTCGAGAGATGCATTTAATAGATCCCGAAAAAAAATTATTCCTTTCCGATGATTTAAAAACTTATGAGGGGTAACCTCAGCATCTAACTCACCAACCTTTTTCATTTTGAATAATGTCTCCGTTTGCTTGTTTGAAACGGTTTCCACTAATGGACCATCCTTCACCTTGTTAACCTTTTTAGTTTCACCAGCCATACAATATATACTCTTGTTAATTAAAAAAGGGCTGACTATCGAAATTACCTTCAGGTAACAACCTAATGGACAGGAACCGAGGGTAACTCGTCTCGCTGACCAATTTTACATTTTTTCCTAAAACAGGAAAGTTGTCTCTGTTTAAAGAGGGAGACGACTTTTGGGAATTTGATTTAGAATTCATAGTGTTCCCACGCAAACAGGAAGAAAAACAGGTCAACCACAGCAGAGCTCATATACCGTGGCAAGGCTAAATACTGTGGGGGGCACCAAGCCCCCACAGGCGTTTCAACGCTAAGGACCAGGCTTCCCCCTGGCCACGCTCAGGCATCCCCTCGCGCAATCCCGTCAGCACCTAAAACTGCCAAACGACCTTAGGATTGGGGGATTTTTTATAGAGGTTACCTTTCTCGTAGTCCAGGCAATTAAGCCAAGACCACCGACCGCTACGTGTACGACGTTCCCTAGTCACGGTCTGCTAGAGTCTCTGAAGCACAGTTCGCGGTTGCGGTATTAGGAGACGGCTAGCGCTCAGCAGTCCCCAGCAAGGACATCCCGGGCTTGCCACACACGTATACGCTTTTGACGGCGCATGTCCTGGGAAGAGTAGAGAGAAAGGAAATTGTTTCTCAGTTTTCGCTAGGAGCCTGAAGAGAACAAGAGTTGGAACTAGAGTGTTCCGACAGGAAAGGGTTAAAGTAAGGGAAGCCACTCAAAACTAGTATAAGAAAAGTGTACTTCCAGCGAGGGGGAACGCAGGGTTGCCATCCCTGTCCTCATTAGATACGAGAGCCCACGTGAACTGGTCCGCGGCACCGTATTCATATTATACTATATTATATTATATTATATTATATTATATTATATTATATTATATTATATTATATTATATTATATTATATTATATTATATTATATTATATTATATTATATTATATTATATTATATTATATTATATTATATTATATTATATTATATTATATTATATTATATTATATTATATTATATTATATTATATTTTTTTTTTTTTTTTTAGTCCTAACGGCGTCGACTGCTAGGGTCATTGGCCGTTTCTCGCGTATTCACTTAATCTATGGCAACGACACGTGTAGTCTTACATTGAAATTCATAAAAAAAAACCTATATTAAATTTTGTCATATTGGGATGTTGCTTTTAGAAATTGTAGTATTGGTTGTATATAGGTATGGTTCGTTAGATTGTCTTTCATGTTATCAGCAAGGTTGTATAATGTTCTTATGTCCTTACTCCTTTTACAGTGTATTAATATATGGGATACCGTTATTATTTCGTTGCATTCTACACAACGTGGTGGTCTCTCGCCTGTAAGTATATGAGCATGTGTTATAGAGGTATGTCCGATTCTTAGTCGATGTAATTTAGTAACATCTAATCTTTTCAATGTAGGAGGAATTCTCCATGGGTATACATTTGTTTTTATGGCGCTCAGGTGGTTCCGGGTATTCATCCATTCAATTTCCCATTGTTTAGATATCATGGCTAGCAAGTAGCGTTTTAAGTCTGTATGTTCGACCTTTGTTACGTCTACATTTGGTGATTTCGCCGCTTGTCGTGCAGATTTGTCTGCTAATTCATTTCCCCTGATTCCTATATGACTCGGAGCCCATGTGAATTCTATTGTCTTTCCTTGTCCAATTATATTCTGTAACAGCACAAGGCACCCTTGAATAACTGTATTATCCGTAAACTGGTTAGTCAAGGTGTGTAGAAGGCATTGTGAGTCACTTACTATTAGAAATCTCTGATTCTCTTGAGATAAATCACAATAGAGCAGTGCTTGCCATAATGAGTACGCTTCTGCTAAAAAAATGGAGTTGATTCTTGATAGAGTCCACGAATATGCTTTATCGTTTACGACAAAGGCATTACCACTTCCAGTTTCTGTTTTGGATCCGTCGGTGAAAATGATGGTATAATTTGAAAACTGTGCGGCTGTTTCATAGAAGTGAGCGCGATACCGTTCAGGAGACGTATCCCTTTCCGAAGTTTTTCCAATTCTCCGACGTGTCTTACTTGGGGAGAGTCCAAGGCATTTTCTACAAATCCTCTTTCATATGTTTCTGGGAAATCAAAATTCAGTTCTTTAAGTAACTCCCATCCACGAATTCCGGCGGGTCTGGTTCTTGTTGGATGGTCTTCATATCTGTGGTTATTATTAAATAACACTTTAAAGTTCCTATGACTCGCTTGGGTTCGGATGTTGCATATTAGGATATAAGTTGTTTTTTCTCCGTATATTCAAAGGTGGAATTCCTGTTTCGCTACATAGACTTGAGGAGGGACTTGTTTGAAAAGCTCCAATAGCGTACCTTAAACCACTATGATGGATTGGGTCTAATAATTTTAACCATGAGTTGCGGGCGGAGGAGTAAACAATGCTTCCATAATCTAGCCTGGAGAGAATCAAAGACCGGTACACGCGTAATAGTACCTCCGGGTCTGCTCCCCATCTCGTACCAGCCAAGGACTTTAAGACGTTGAGCAGTCCTTTACACTGTCTTGCTAGTTTTTCTATATGACCACGCCAAGATAGATTTGCCTCCAATGTCATTCCCAAGAATTGAATGGTGTTTCGGCATTGGATAGGAACGTCTTTTATAAACAGCACAGGATCGTAATGAGGCTTTCGAAGTCTACAAAAATGAACGCAATTGGTTTTAGACTGAGAGAATTTAAAGCCCACGCTATCTGCGTTAGCAATAATTGTATTAATAGCTTGTTGTAGTTTAGTGCTGGCTTCTCCAACAGTGATAATATTATATTATATTATATTATATTATATTATATTATATTATATTATATTATATTATATTATATTATATTATATTATATTATATTATATTATATTATATTATATTATATTATATTATATTATATTATATTATATTATATTATATTATATTATATTATATTATATTATATTATATTATATTATATTATATTATATTATATTATATTATATTATATTATATTATATTATATTATATTATATTATATTATATTATATTATATTATATTATATTATATTATATTATATTATATTATATTATATTATATTATATTATATTATATTATATTATATTATATTATATTATATTATATTATATTATATTATATTATATTATATTATATTATATTATATTATATTATATTATATTATATTATATTATATATTATATTATATTATATTATATTATATTATATTATATTATATTATATTATATTATATTATGTTATATTATATTATATTATATTATATTATATTATATATATATTTTTTTAGGGCTAACGGCGTCGACTGCTAGGGTCATTGGTCGTTTCTCACGTATTAACCTTAATCTATCATTATGACACACGTGCAGATTTACATTTATGTTTATAAAACTATATTACATTTTGTCATATTGCGATGTTGCTTTTAGAAATTGTAATATCGATTGTATATACGTGTGGTTAGAAAGATTGTCTTTCATGTTGTCGGCAAGACTATATAATCTTCTTATATCTTTACTTCTTCTACAGTGTAGTAGTATGTGCGATACTGTAATTGTTTCATTGCATTCCATACAAAGTGATGGTCTTTCGCCTGTAAGTATGTGGGCATGCGTAATAGAGGTGTGTCCGATTCTTAGCCGATGTAATTTAATGGCATCTATTCTTTGTAAACTGAGAGGAATTCTCCATGGGCGTACATTTGTCTTAATGCAGCTTAAGTGGTTCCGGGTAGCGTTCCATTCAACTTCCCACTGTTTAGATAGCATGGTTTGTAGGTACCGTTTTAGGTCTGTATGTTCAACCATTTTTACATCTACATTTGATGATTCCGCCGCTTGCCGTGCAGATTTGTCTGCAATTTCGTTTCCCCTGATTCCTACATGACTCGGAGCCCACATAAATTTTATTGTCTTACCTTCCCGAATGATATGCTGTAACATCCCAAGGCATCCTTGAATAACTGGATTATCAGTAAATTGATTGGTCAAGGTATGCAACAGACACTGTGAGTCGCTTACTATTAAAAATCTTTGATTTCCTTGAGATAAATCACAATAAAGAAGTGCTTGCCATAGTGAGTATGCTTCTGCTGAGAAAATGGAGTTGATATTTGATAGGGTCCACGAATATGCTTCATCATTTACCGCAAATGCGCTACTACTTCCAGTTTCTGTTTTGGATCCGTCGGTGAAAAGGATGGTGTAATTTGAAAACTTCGCAACTGTTTCATTGAAGTGGGCGCGGTACCGTTCAGGAGACGTTTCCCCTTTTCGAAATCTT
Organism: Vesta saturnalis; assembly: GCA_036346205.1. Lineage (NCBI taxonomy): Eukaryota > Metazoa > Arthropoda > Insecta > Coleoptera > Lampyridae > Vesta > Vesta saturnalis. The sequence continues at coordinate 1,585,043 of JARFJB010001443.1, forward strand.
TCCAGATTTCCGACGTGTTTGACTTCGGGGAGAGTCCAAGGTTCAACTTCTGTAAATCTTCTATTAATTACTTCTGGAAAATCAAAATCCATTTCCTTGAGTAACTCCCTGCCCCGAATTCCAGCTGGTCTGGTTCTTGTTGGATCGCCTTCATATCTCTGGTTATGATCAAACAACACTTTGAAGTTCCTATGTGTAGGTTGGGCGTGGATATTACATACATATGATATTAATTGCTTTCTTCTCCGTATATTCAAAGGTGGAATTCCTGTTTCGCTGCACAGACTAGAAGAGGGGCTTGTTTGAAAGGCTCCGATAGAGTACCTTAGACCACTATGATGTATTGGGTCTAACAATTTTAACCACGATTGGCGAGCAGAGGAGTAAACAATGCTTCCATAGTCTATCCTGGAGAGAATTAAAGACTGGTACACTCGTAACAGTATCTCCGAGTCTGCACCCCATCTCGTACCAGCTAAGGACTTCAAGATATTAAGTAGTCCTTTACAAGGTAGATTTGAATCCAGTGTCATTCCTAAGAATTTAATGGTGTTTCGGCATGCGATAGGAACGTCTTTTATAAATAGGACAGGATCATAATGAGGTTTTCGTAGTCTACAAAAGTGAACGCTGTTAGTTTTGGACTGAGAGAATTTGAATCCTACGCTTTCTGCATTAGTAATAACTGTATTAATAGTGTTTTGCAGTTTAGCGACGGCTTCTCCAACAGTAGGCGCGGAGTGGAATACCACTAGGTCGTCTACATATAGGCACTTTTCGACACCTGGTTCACATCCCATTGCAACGTTATTGACTGCAATAGCAAATAGTGTGACGCTTAACGTAGACCCCTGTGGCACCCCATTTTCTAGTTTTTTTGTTGTTGATGTTCTATTGCCCACTCGTACTCTAAAACTCCGTTCACTTAAGAAAGACGAGATAAACCTGACTAAGTTCCCTCTTATGCCCCAATTGTATATTTGCTTTATTATTCCGTATCGCCATGTCATGTCATATGCCTTTTCTAGGTCGAAAAAAACAGCGATCAAGTGGCGTCTGTTTTTGAAGGCATCTTGTATGGCGTTCTCAATGAATAGCAGTTGGTCAATTATTGATCGGTATTTCCGAAACCCTGCCTGATAGTCTACTAACAATTCGTTTTTCTCAATAAACCACATTAACCTCTTGTTCACCATCCGTTCCAGAATTTTTCCCATGCAGCTTGTCAGACTTATAGGTCTGTAGCTTGAAGCAAGCAATCTTTTCCTTGCTTTAAAATGGGGACTATTACTGCCTCTTTCCACTCGTTAGGGTATATGCTATTCTTCCAAATGCAATTAAATAGCTGTAACAAGCATTCTTTTGTTTCTTGTGGAAGATGTAGCAGTAAATCGTTAGGAATGTTATCCAGACCCGAAGCTCCACCTGCTTTTGTGTTTTTTAGAGACTCATTGAGCTCTGACATCGTAAAGGGAGGTTGTAAGCCATATTTTCTGACGTAGAAAAATTTAAAGGAATCTCTAATGCATCTTTTGTACTATAGAAGTGAAGGTTGTAATTATTTGAGCTGCTTGTATTTTGGAAATGATCGGCAAGGTGTTCTGCAATTATTTCCGGATTATGTATGATAGCTCCATTTGGTAGTCGAATGTGCGATAAAGGAGGAGAGTTACGTCGGCCATATATTGCACTGATCTTACGCCAAACGTCAGAAGCGGTTGTGTTCCTACTAATCGACGACACGTACAGGTTCCATGAAGAACGTTTGCTGTTCAAAATTGTACGGCGAGCGTTTGCTCTAGCTTTTTTGAAGGCAATTAGGTCTTCAAGTTTTCGTGTCCTTCTAAACAAATTAAATGCTTTCTTTTTATTTTGTATGGCTTCACATACTTGTGCATTCCACCAAGGTACTAATCGCTTAATGGGGGTTCCTTTGCTTTGTGGTACTGCTTTGCCAGCAGCTTGTAAAATGCAGTTTACAATTGAATTTAAACTTTCGTTGATGTCTTCTCCTATGTCTGGGGTAGCCAAGGAGTCCTTAAACACATTCCATCTTACTTTTTAGTTACCCAATGTTGAGGGCGTAGTGCATTGGTGTTCTGCTCAAGATTCGATAGTAGTATTGGAAAGTGATCACTGTTATGTAATTCTTCCAGTACCTTCCATTGTAGTTTCGGTGCTAGTCCAGGCGATGACATAGTAAGATCTATAGCCGAGAAATCTCTAGATCTAGAGTTGAAATATGTCGCTGCGCCAGAGTTCAGAAGCGTTATATCTTGGCGTTCTAAAAGACTTTCCAATATTCTACCTCTTGCATCACATTTGCTAGAGCCCCACATTGGGTTATGTGCATTGAAGTCACCCAGGAGGATAAAAGGTGTAGGCAGCTGTTGTATGATTTTTTCTAAATCTGTTTTGCTCCAGTTTCCATCCGGTAGGTATATGTTGCAGACAGTTACTGGGCTGGAAACTAAAAGGTGTATGGCTACGCATTGAAGCGTACTGTTTAGACTAATTTCTTTGTATTTTAGTCCGTGCCAAATTATTAATGCTACACCTCCTTTGGCTCTCAAATTTATTTCGGCATCCTTACGCACAATATTATAGCGTCGCAGTGAGTAGATCTGGTCGGGTCTAAGATGTGTCTCTTGCAGGCAAACGCACATCGGATCATACTCTGCTAACAGTAACTTTAAGTCACAATAGTGCGACACACAACCATTGCAATTCCATTGAAGAATCTTAGCCATTTCTAGAGTGTATAATAAGTTTTGTGCGTTTTATCAATTAAGTACTAAATAAATAGGTAAATATAATATATCTAGTAATAAATAAAATTAAAACAATCACAATACAAATAATAATAAAATACTAGAAAACTGGTATGGTAATTGTAAAATATCACAGTCGATTATTAAAGACGTCACAAACAAGTATATTGAAAATATCACAGATAAATATCACAGCTAACAGGATACCTTTCTAGGTCTCCCCTTTTGCCATCCTCTTCCCTTCTTTTTTGTCTCCCCGGCAAATGGTCTTGTTGAGGAGGTAGATAATACCGATCCATCATCTGATATGAGAGGTGCTTCTCTATCATCTCTTTTTCTTTTATGGCCTAGCGGATCAGGTGGTTCAATTTGTATTTCCATCTGTTGCAACATTGGTTTCTGTACAAAGACAGCTTTTAATACTGATACTAGCGATGGAACGAGACCTTTTACTATGGCCTCTGTGTCAACTGTTGGAGGTGTAGACGCTGCCCTTGAGTAACTTTTGGTTTGCACAGGAGTAGAAATTTCTACCATTCTCCTAGCTTCTGGATACGACAGTTTCTCCAGCGTTTTTATTTTTTGTATGTTAACCTCCTTTTGAAAAATTGGACATTCCCTAAATCGTGCGTGGTGATTACCTCCACAGTTCACATATGTAATAGGTTCTTCGCAAGATTTTCCTTGGTGTAATGGTTTACCACATACGCCTACTTAATCACTTTCACATCTTGCTGACGTATGTCCAAATTTTTGACACCTAAAGCATCTCAGGGGAGATGGGATATAGGGACGTACAGATAACGAGTAAAACGCAACTTTGATCTTTTTCGGGAGTTTAGGCTTTGAAAACGTTAACACGTGGTTTGCAGAATCTCTCATTTCGCCGTTTATTTTCGTTTTCATCCTCCTAACCTCTGTTACACCTTGTGGTGGTAATTATGTGGCTATTTCCTCAAGAGTACAATTTAGAAGGTCTCTGCAGTAGATTATCCCTCTTGATGTATTTAACGTTCTATGTGCTTCTACATCTATATCAAATGAGCCAAATCGTTTCGATTGAAGTAGTTTTCTAGACTGAGCAGCTGATACCGTTTCTATCAAAAGAATTCCATCCCTGATTTTCTTTATACTTCGAACTTCTCCAACTAGACCAAACAGTACTTTATTTATTTGGAAAGGACTTACGTTATTGAAGTCCCCACCAACTCTTTTTACGGTCAAGAACCGGGGTGATGCCTCCTTTTCTAGACTCGTATTGCCAGTTTTTTGAGAGACTGGCAACTCTGAGGTTTTTTTAACGGAATTATTCATACTATTCCCACGAGTATGGGACGAAATAAAAGTCGCTACTGCTAGTGCGCCCTTAACAGCAGAAGGCTACATTACAACTGGAGGTCGCCAGGTATCCAGAGGGCACCGTTCAAGACCATGTCTCGTATGGCCATTCATTCCTCGGCACGGTTCGCATTACACCTTGACTTCGCCTTTTTTAATGGGGTCTGGTCCCCAGAACATAGAACAAAAGACAAAACACCTAGACATTCAATTGCACAAAGACAGACGGAGAGTAGGATACTTGGCTTCACCACTGCTGGCAACAATGGCTACTGAGCCCCCCCACCACGACAAGGTGTATCCCTTGGGGGGGATATATTATATTATATTATATTATATTATATTATATTATATTATATTATATTATATTATATTATATTATATTATATTATATTATATTATATTATATTATATTATATTATATTATATTATATTATATTATATTATATTATATTATATTATATTATATTATATTATATTATATTATATTATATTATATTATATTATATTATATTATATTATTTTTTTTTTTTTTTTGATATTGTTATAGCACGTCGACTGCTGTGGTCTTTGGTGCTGTTGTGTTTTATATTTTGTCGTAGATATTAATTACTTTTAAGAACCGTAGTATATTTTGTATACGTTCAGTGTCTGTGAAAACTGTTTCCAGTGTGTTAGTTATAGAGTACAGGTTTCGTTGTAGAGCGTAAATTGGACATAAGCAGATTATGTGTTCGATGCTTAGAGGTGTTGAGCATTTTCACAACTTGGTGGATGTGTATTCAATAGAATGTGTTTGTGTGTTATACTTGTATGTCCAATTCTAGTACGGTGAATTATGCTACTTTCCTTTCTAGTGAAGCCTGGGTTTAGTTTCCATTTATTAACTGTAGGCTTTATGTTTCGTAGTTGATGTACCGATCTGTTCCAGTTCTCTTGCCATATTATTTTTAGTTTATGTTTGATATATTTGGCAACATTAGTATTAAGCGCAATTTCAGTTTTGTTGCCATCCCAATTTCAGCTTCTTCTGCAGCACCGAGCAGCTACATCTGCTCTTTCATTGCCCCTAATGCCCAAATGGCTAGGCACCCATAGAAATACCACTGTTCGTCCTAGATTTTGAAGATGTGTGATTGTAGATAAAATCATCTGAATTAGAGGGTTTTTTGTGTATGCATTTTGGAGACCCACAAGAGCACTGTAAGAGTCGGTTATTATTACAAATTTGGCCCAGCCAGTTGCTACTTCAGAGTAGCGAAGGGCTTGCCAAATCGCATATAATTCTGCACTGTATACTGTTACATATGCTGGCATAGGCCAGCTGTACTCTGAGTTGTTCACGGAGAAGGCAGATCCCACACCCTGATTATGTTTTGAACCATCAGTGTACAAAATAAGATGATCACTAAGATTAGCAAGCAATGCATTCAGTTCTGTATGAAAGCAGGTTGATGAGGTATTTGATTTTTTATATTTTGACAACTGTGTGTAGCATATAATTTGCGGTACAAGCCATGGCGGGATTTCCAGTGGTCTTAGAGGTAACATGTATGGAAGTGTTTCATGAATACTTTCCAAACCTTTACTTACATTATACCACAGTGGTTTGTGTAATCTTTGACCCGTTTGGTATATGTCATCATTATGAAACAGGATCTTATAATTTAAGTGATGTGGTTGGGCATTTATTTTACAGGCATATGTTAGAAGTCTGTATAAACGATGTAGATCTAATGGAGTAATACCAGATTCACAGCATAAACTGTCCGCAGGGCTTGTGTAGAATGCACCTAGCGCATACCTCATCGCTGCATTTTGTATTGACTCTAATGATTTTAGGGTGCTTTTTGATGCTGACGAATAAGCTTCACATCCATAATCAATTTTGACCGCACCAGAGATTTGTAAATTCCTAAAATGATTTGAATCTGCTCCCCATCGAGTGCTAGCTAACACCCTAATGATGTT
>JARFJB010001444.1:0-12500 GCA_036346205.1 Vesta saturnalis
CCCTTTTGTTATGTTAAGAACTTTTGTCAGTTCACACCTATGGCCTCTTTGCCTAATTACGGCCTCTTTGGTAGTTTAGCCCCTGGAAGGTAGGCAAATGCGTCCGCATACAATGTTCTAATAACCCTAATGCTAACTTAAACATGTAGATCTTCAAAATTTTCTCGCCTTTTGTCGCGCCCCTGATTGGAAATGGTATGGGCTAACCTTATAAGACAAGTGCAGAAACTAGCTCTTGGAACTTGGCTATCGGCCCACTTGTGCAATTGTATGAGGGTTCTAACTAAAGACAGGTGTAGGTTCTCCCGTATAAATTTGTATTCTAATAAGGCGGCTCTAATGCTAACTTTAGACAGGACTTGTTAGGTCAGCGCCCTGGCCCTTTAGCAAAATTAATTTTAGCGCCATATAGTTGTGTATTTTTAAAGTAGCGAGCTTCTGTAATAAAGGTAGCGGTAGGACTAATCAGGTTTTTTGTGGCGTCATTTAGTGGTGTATAGACTAATGAACATTTTTCAATAGAAGTTGATCATGACCTTTTACTCTCATGTTCCTCTTCTTCCTTCTCTCTCAATACAAAATTGCTATAACGGAAATAAGACCAAAGGTTTTAACGGTTTATATTAATGCGAATCAATAACTACAGTTTAAAACCAACAAATACGTACCGTATACTGCTATTAATTTAATTTTAAAAATAGCGTAACACATCTAATTAACTAAATAAATGGGTAGATAAGAGCTGATGCAGAGTTGGTTTTATGACAGCCTCCCCTATAATAACCATTAAATCTTTACTGGCATTTTTGTGAACAATATTGTAACATATATTAAAAAATAATACATACCTTCAGATGTGTTTTCCTCTCGATTGCTCTAATAATAACCGCGCTGGAGAAGTAACTGCATATGGAAAATTTTATACAGTTTACTAAACCGTTTTGCATTTTTACTTGTGGATTGTTGATATAAAACTGGCTATTGGATTTCCCATCATTAAATAATTTTTGAATGTAAAATATACAAACCTAATTATATCACCTCTCTGCAACTCGTATTTACCTTTCCCTTTTGCAGACCACTTAGAGCTATGAATTTATATACAAAAACTGCTTTTATGGAATACATTTTGTTATTTAACAGACATACAACTTCGTGTTAATTAATGTGTTCACAAATTATTTAAAAACATTGCTGTTGTAAAAAACATTAAGGTCCAGTATTAGGTGAAATAATAGTCGTTTCCTTCATCCGCTTCATCTTGAGCGATTATAGCTTATTAACTAGTAAAAAATCTAATACCCTGATGCTGCTTCATAATAATGTTCACCCGTTAGTAATTGTACTTTAAATACACGCAAGGGCTAATGTCTAATATTTTATTTTACCATTAGTATTACACAGATATGGGATTATTCTTAAAAATTAGCTAAGTTCCCCACGCTACCTTGAAATACTACATAGGCTTTCAATTCTTCTTCGCCCCTGAAGCTGTACCGCATACATCTTTCTTTATCCAACTCCGGATCAGTAGCATGTTTTCTAATACACACAAGACAGCATCTTCAATATAACGGTGTATACGCCGAAAGAATGGCTTGTGCCTTCTTCTTCTTTAAGCTAGATTTTGACTCTATACAGCATACAAGCTTTATCTTAGCTGCATTACCTGTGTCAAAAAAAAGGGTTATAATCTTAAGTATACCGGCCTCTTTTATCTTTGAATTTTTACCGATAAGGGCCTGCCATGCTATCACATAACACGACTTTACATACAGGTTCTTTCTGGTTGAACTGTCGAGAAGGGCTTTTAGATTTATGCTGTTTGATCCCATTCCAACCCTCCTCGAGTATAACCGAGATTGTAAGCAGGTGTTGTCGCAACTTGTTCTCGGTCTTTGCCTCTTGTCGTGAATGAACTTGTTGTAGCCTTCGTGTATTGTCGTGTACCTTGCCGAAATTTGAATTTGTATTATAATAAGAGCCAATGCTGCCATCCTGATGCCATCCATGAGATAATCTAAACTTGTATTGAAATAATGGTAAGTAGGCCTAATGCTAACTTATAAGCAGACATAGGGTTTCGAAACTTACTTACTTTCGGGTTTTAGCCTCTGCTTGGGAAATTTGAATTTGATTTGTATTTAAATGTTTACATTCTGATTACTATTGGAGAAATTTGAACTTGTATTCTAATAAGTGCTAGCTTATAAGATAAAACCAAGGAAACTGTGTTAGGGCCTGCGCCCTCCTGTCGTGGCGTTTGTCGGGAAATTTTAATTTGTCTCGTCGTCTAGTTGTGTATGGCCTAATGAATATTTTCTGTAATAAAGGCGGCACCATCTGGTGTTATATGTCTATGACTAATTAGGGTTGTTTGTGGTGCAATACAGTGGTGTAAAGGCTAATGAATGTTTTCTGCAATAGAGGTTGATGGTGTTCGTCTCTTTCTCAAACATACAAATCAGTTAATCAAATCAAATTAATCAAAACAATTAAATACCAAACTGATTGGACGCACAGGGTGCAAAAGAAAGCCAGTCTCACACTTATTGTAGCTACCTACCTAACCGCCCTTTCGAATTAACTGCAGCATTATTAGTGCAGGTTCAAACACCGTTAGGAGAAACAAGTTTATTAACAAAATTGAAGGAAAGCTTAGCGTTTGAAAATGTACTATTATTATTATAAACAACAATACATCATTTATTTAATCACATCCTTTAACGGTCTCCTTATTATTATTATATTAAGTTCAGGTTTTCATAGATGGCATCACAAACAAATTGAAGCTTTTGATCGAGGGCGACCTGTAAGTTACTAAGCCTTACATCTGTCTTACAAGTTAGCATTATGCCCTTATTATAATACAGATTCGTATTTCCAGCCATAACCTGCAGAGACTTAAATATAAATACAAATTTAAATTTTCCGCCATTAAGGTCTCGACAAGGACAAATCCCAGAGAGCAAGTTGACAGCCTACACCTGTCTTACAAGTTAGCATTATGCTCCTTATTATTATAATACAAATTCAAATTTTCCGGCAAGGGTACCACGACGATACACGAAGGCCTACGAACAAGTTGCAATCACGACTAGGGGTAAAGACCCGAGAACAAGTTGCGACACCCTATACTTGTCTTATAATCTTGATTATGCCCGGGGAGGGTTGGAGTGGGATCGCCGAAACAGCCTTCGCCGAAAGCCTCGCGTTGCGAGATTTTACCTATAGAGATATGATATCGCAAAGATCTGACGGTCATAACACAAATGTTTCCGTAACTACACTCTAATATCTTCTCATGGGTCATGTTTATAAATCTAAAAGCCCTTTTCAACAGTTCATCCGAGACAGAACCTGTATGTAAAGTCGTCTTATGTGATAGCATGGCCCTTATCGGTAAAAATTCAAAGATTAAAAGAGGCCGGTATACTTAACATGATTATAACCTTTTTTGACAGAGGTATTTCATTTAAGATAGAGCTTGTATGCTGTATTGAGTCAAAATCTAGCTTAAAGAAGAATAAGGCACACACCATTTTTCGGCATATAAACCACTATATTGAAGATGCTGTCTTGTGTGTATTAGAAAACATGCTACTGATCCAGAGTTGGATAAAGAAAGAGCTAATTTTTTTAAGTATAATCCCATATCTGTGTAATACTAATGGTAAAATATAATATTAGACATTAGCCCTTGCGTGTATTTAAAGTAAAATTACTAACGGTTGAACATTATTATGAAGCAGCATCAAGGTGTTAGATGTTTTTACTAGTTAATAAGCTATAATCGCTCAAGATGCAGCGGGTGAAGAAAATGATTATTATTTCACCTAATACTGGACCTTATGTTTTTTACAATAGCAAATTTTTTAAATATTTTGTGAACACATTAATTAACACGACTCAACTTTCCAATCGTAACGAAGTAGTATGTCTGCTAAATAACAAAATGCATTGTATAAAAGCAGTTTTATCATATAGGTGAAATCTTTTAAATGTATGTTGTAAATAACCATCGTTTTTATATATAAATTCATATAAGTTCACCCCAATTAGTCTGCGAAAGGAAAGGTAAATACGAGTTGCAGTAAGGTGATATAATTAGGTTTGTATATTTTACATTCTAAAATTATTTAATGATGGAAACACCAATAGCCAGTTTTATATCAACAATCCATAAGTAAACACAAAACGGTTTAGTAAACTATATAAAATTTTCAATGTGTAGTTAGTTCTCCAGCCCTATTATTAGAACATGAGTATTATTTTTAATATATGTTTTGCTTCATATTGTTCACAAATATACCAGTAAAGATTTTAATGTACTATTATAGGGAGGCTGTCATAAAACCAATCAACTCTGCATCAGCTCTTATTCTACCCATATATTTAGTTGATTAGATAAAGGTGTGAGTGTTACGCTATTTTTAAAATTAATTGATTAATAGCAGTATCGGTACGTATTTGCTTGGTTTCAAACTTCGTACTTACTGATTCCATATAATAATAAACCGTTAAAACCTTTGGTCTTTTATTTCCGTTATAGCAATTTGGTATTTTGACTGTGGCTAATTTTCAGCAAGCAAACTGTAATTAATTAAACCAAATCAGTTTTTGAACTGTAAGCTGGTTATCGCAAACTATAAGACATGATTTATTGAATTTGGTTGATTGATTGTGATTGATCTGATTGATTTGATCGATCATGATTTGTTTGAGATTCATCAGCTTAATTAATTGATTGATTGATTTGTTTGTGTGTATGAGAATATCCGAAAGAAAGAGAGAAGAGAGAACGAATAAACGAGAGAGAGAGAGAGAGAAGAAAGAGAAAGAGTGAGGTGAACATGATCAACTTCTATGCAGAACATATTCATTAGTCTGTACACCACTAGATGGAGCTACAAACAAACCCTAATTAGTTCTACCGCTACCTTTATTACAGAAAATACTCGCTACTTGAAAGCCTATGTAGTATTTCAAGGTTGCGTGGCGAACTTAGCTAATTTTTTATGAATAATCCCATATCTGTGTAATACTAATGGTAAAATAAAATATTAGACATTAGCCCTTGCATGCATTTAAAGTACAATTACTAACGGTTGAACATTATTATGAATTAGCATCAGGGTATTAGATTTTTTTACTAGTTAATAAGCTGTAGTCACTCAAGATGAAGCAGATGAAGAAAATGATTATTATTTCACCTAATACTGGACCTTAATGTTTTTTACAACAGCAATTTCTTTAAATATTTTGTAAACACATTAACTAACACGACGCAACTTTCCAATCATAATGAAGTTGTATGTCTGTTAAATAATAAAATGTATTCCATAAAGCAGTTTTGTATATAAATTCATAGCTCTAAGTAGTCTGCAAAAGGGAAAGGTAAAACGAGTTGCAGTAAGGTGATATAATTAGGTTTGTATATTTTAGATTCAAAATTATTTAATGCTGAGAAACCAATAGCCAGTTTTATATCAACAATCCATAAGTAAAATGCAAAACGATTTAGTAAACTGTGTAAAATTTCAATATGTAGTTAGTTCTCCAGTACTGTTATTATTAGAGCAATCGAGAGGAAACACATCTGAAGGTATGCGAATTATTTTTAATACATGTTTTACTTGATATTTTCACAAAAATCCCAATAAAGATTTTAATGTGTTATTATAGGGGGAGGCTGTCATAAAACCAAGCAACTCTGCATCAGCTCTTATTCTACCCATTTATTTAGTTAATTAGATGAGTGATACGCCATTTTTTAAAATTAATTAATTAATAGCAGTATACGTTACGTATTTGTTGGTTTTAAACTTCGTAGTTATTGATTCGAATATAATAATAAACCGTTAACACCTTTGGTCTTTTATTTCCGTTATAGTAATTTGGTATTTTGCACTGTGGCTGATTTTGAGCAAGCAAACTGTAATTAATTAAACCAAATCAGTTTTTGAACTGTAAGCTGGTTTCCGCAAACTGTAAGATGAATTTATTGATTTTGGTTGATTGATTGATAGATTGATCTGATTGATTTGATCGAGCATGATTGTTTGAGATTTATCTGCTTAATTAATTGATTGATTGATTTGTTTGTATGTGTGAGAAAGAGCGAAGAGAGAGAGAGAGAGAGAGAGAGAGAGAGAGAGAGAGAGAAAACGGACAAATGAGAGAGAGAAGAGAGGTGTGCATGATCAACTTCTATTGCAGAAAACGTTCATTAGTCTATACACCACTAATGACGCCACAAACAAACCCTGATTAGTCCTACCGCTACCTTTATTACAGAAAACGCTCGCTACTTTAAAAATACACAACTAGATGACTCTAAAATTAATTTTAACTCAAAGAGGCTAGGGCGCTGACCTAACAAAGTCCAGTCTTAAAGTTAGCATTAGGGCCGCTTTATTAGAATACAAATTTTTATGACGGGGAGAAAGACCTACACCGGTCTGTCTTTAGGTTAGAACTCACATATTTGCACCAAGGGGGCCACGATAGGAACCAAGTCCCAAGAGCTAATTTCTGCACTTGTATTATAAGATTAGGCCCCCATACCAATTCCAACCAGGGGGCGCGATAGGGGGCAAAGGCCCGAGAACAAGTTTCGAAGATCTACACATGTGTTATAATTTAGCATTAGGGGCCCCTATTAGAACATTGTATGCGCACGCATTTGCCTACCTTCCAGGGGCTAAACTACCAAAGAGGCCGTAATTAGAGACAAGAAGCCATAGGTGTCAACTGACAAAAAGTTGTTAAGAGAATCAAAAGGGCTCTAACTAGGGTGAAAATTCCATCAAGGGTTGAAAATGGCCTCCGAAGAGAAGTCACTAAAAAGGTTCTTAATACTACCAAATTAAGGTGAAAATCAAGGGTTGAAAATTCCCTCCGAAAAGAAACCATAAGGTAAAAAATATGATCCCTACGTGCGCCTCACAGTTCGGAGGATTCAGACGTAAAAAAGTGAAAGGTGAGGTGCCCCTCTACTACTTGCGTACTATATTCTTACATTTTTGTAACGTCAGTGTGAACCGCCACGTCTGTCACACCGTGTTGTAGAATATTCTGGGTTTATTTGTAAAAATATTTCACTTTCAATGGTACGTTTTTCATTACATAATATTGTGGTCCTAATTTGAGGACAATGAGCGTTAGAAATAGTTAGTGAGAGTGTAATTAATATAAGTTAGCGATAGTGAACAAATTGTTTCCGCAAGTTCTGCACGACGAGCATGTAAACAATTATAATTATGCTTTTAGGATGGAAAGAGAGGTTTTAAAACTATGGAAGAAGCCTTGAAATATATCTATTCAGATGACGTAGAGAAGGAGATATCACATGCTAACTGAAACTGGAGCAGTGGTAGTCAATGAAGTTCCTGGTTTTATTGAAATTCGAACTTAAAATCTGCAGGGCACGTCAGGGGTGATATCCGGGATATCGATGTTGTAAAGATATGGATGTCGAACCAAGAACGCGATGCAGTAAAAATCAAAAAGGAAAAAGGTACTGTAACAGAAGCAAAATGGAATAACAAACTCCTGTTCATAGTTTTGAAGACGAAGGAAGAAATATGTCTGAAAATTTTGACAAAATGAGTGAAGAAGTGAGAGGTAAAACTCCCACTGTATTATGTGAGTTGCTTCTTATTAATGAAGTGTTCTCCCACATTCAAGAGGAATCAATCCGTTATGCGAAGGAACAAAAACGTTCATGATTTTAACCTTGATGTCTGCGAAATAAAAGTATTCGTAGGTTTCTTGATATTTTCAGGGTATCATTTCCTTCCAATGGAGATATCCATTGATAAAATGATAGTGAGATATTACAGACATTGTGGGCTAAATAATTTATAAAAGAAAAGGCAATAAGATTCAGTTACAAACTCTGGGCTATGTGCAGTAAAGCTAGATACTGCTTCAATTTCTCTTTCACTATGGAAAAGAGACCGGTATCATACCTATGGAACCTCTAGGGCAAAAAGTTGTTTTGGAAAAGTTATCGCATACACTCGACCCTGCAACCATTAGGTTTATTTTGACAACTTTTTACCAGTCATGGTTTAAGTTGCACTAAACAATAAAGGGTTTCGGGCAACGGTACGTTCAAGGAAAACAGAATTGCAAGATTCCTTTTAGAAATCTCTAAGACTCTGGCTAGGAAACAAAACCCTAGCTGTGAGGTAGATTGATAACAAGCCCGTGACAGTCGCTACCAACTTCGATACCATTGAGCCACTGTCTTCAGTACAAAATGGAGTTCTGTAAAAAGGAGAAGGTAACGTTATTACAGCCACTGGTATTTAATAATTACAAAAAAATATGGGCGGTGTCGACCATCACGACTGGTTACTCGAAAACATCATACAAATGTTCGTGGTAGTAAATGGTACTGGTGCCTTGTTACTCGCTGCATAGACATGGCTCTGGTAAACGTATGTGTGCTGCACAGAAAAAGAAAAGTGTCCTCTTTCTAGAAAATATTTCCGTCGTCGCATAACAAAGCTCTATAAAAAATTGAGCTGACAATAGATCTCAAAAGGACGTCTTTCCGTGCAATTACCATCGCGATCCTTTTTGCTTGATTTGAGGTATGATGGACAAAAGCATTTTATAATGAAGAAGGATGGACAACGAAGATGTCAGGTGGAAAATTGTAAACGGAACCGTAGAACATATTGCGGCAAATGCAATGTATAATATACCATTCAAAGTAATTTTGTGATTATTTTTTTATTACAGTATGCGTACAAGACATTCATGTTTATTAGTTTTGCAATCGTTTAAAAGCAAATAAAACTACCTTTACTTTTTTAATTACTATTATAATTCAATTTATTATTCATGGTCAATTCATAGTTTCATGATTTAAAATGTATCGGGATAACAAACATAAATCAAAGAAAAATAATATGGTGTTAATGGTTTAAGCCAAAAATTATGTAAATATCTGGAGTGAAACAACGCACAACCTGCCAACCTACAAAATGAAAATTAAAGGAATTGAAATAAATTTAATCACAATATTTTTAGGATAATTATTCAGCCTCTGGTATACTAAGCTCATTACGAAAATAGGCAACATTGTAAAGACAAAACAATAAATTATGTCAAACAGACGTTTATAGCTTCATGGTAGACAGAGGTTAATGCTAACTTAAATTAAAAGAAATGAAATAATTTTAATTTCAATTTTTTAGGATAACTAAGTATGCAACCTCTTTTTATACGTACATACCAGATAGAGATTATAGACATAAATACATACTTCGAGTATTTCCGATAAACTCGTGGTATATTTATTTTCTTTAATGTACGTCGCAAACTGTCGCCAACCGTGCGGGTTTTAGTTTTCGCTGTCTTAACGTTTCGTGAACCAGATCGATAATGTTGGAAGGAGGGACGATTTCACCTTTTATTGTGACAGTACCGTTCTTATCCCAAAACATATCACTACTCGTACTCAGTATACGCCTTTCATATAGGAATATGTAACCTGAAGTGTTGATACTATTTCGTCGCCTGCCAGACCTTTGCGTTTGAGTGAATCTCTAATATCATGAGCATCACCGCTGGTTCTTATGCTAGCAGCTAATTGGAAAAGCGTAGATATCTTTGAAGGAATTGAACGTACCGTTGTCATTTGTGATGGTCAGTCATTTTGGTTTTAAAAACTTTATCCATATCGTTACCCAGCTGCGTTAAAATGTTGTTTTGTGTAACATCTGGCGTCTGTAAGTGCTGCTTAAAATCCAACGGTAGAATAATCATCTTCTTCAGATTGTGGTCCATAGTTATTGAAAAAAATTGCCTAGAATACCTCCGAGTAATGGTCGTAACAGGAGTGGTAGAAATGAACCGTCCTTCTGTACGAGAAACTGTTTCTTCCTCTTTATGAATTCGCTTCTCTGTGCCAAGTGTTTTAAAGTGCTTCTTTATGACAGTGAGGCTTAAATCAATTTTGCTATATATATATATTATATGTATATATATATATATATATATATATATATATATATATATATATATATATATATATATGTGTTGTGTGTGTGTGTGGTGTGTGTGTGTGTGTGTGTGTGTGTGTGACAGATGCCTTGAGGTCCGAATATATTTGTTCTATAGCGTATTCTGTTTTCGAACAATAAACACCCTTGTGGTTTTGGAGTGGCATCCTGGTACGCAGCGTCTAAAATTTCGAGTTATAAGGAGAAATCTGGTGAAATACGATTTGGGTTGAGAAAAACACACCTGGGTTTCTATGATGGCATCCCTTTGTAAAATATCCACCACTGAAACGTTAGTTTCGCGCATTAGGTCATCACTTATGATTACGAACGGTTTTCGCCGTCAAACTATCCCATATCAGATAAACCCTTCTGAAATTTCACCGAGAGGTCTTCGAATAATTCATTAATAAATTAATAGTGGAATATGTAAACATTACTCTAAAACATCATCAACTTATCACTTCGCAGTGAGGTTACGAGCTTAGGAAGAGCAACTAGTTTTAATCAGCATACCGTAAATGAGTTTTCAGAAATCTGGAAACCGTTTTGAAAGTCAAAATGTATACAATGTACAATGAAATTCAATCCCAACGATGCTCATCTTCCCTAGGAAGAAATATAAATGCTATTTTGTGTCCAATGGACCTGCTTGGTGCCTAAGAGCACCAAATTCTAGTAGATGGGTCACATTTAAAGAATTTTTGGTTTTATTCAGTATTTTCACAAGCATGTTCAAAGTTCCAAGGATCATCCTGTGTTATTGTTAGATACCCATCATTCACATCTATCGATTGCGGTTTTGACTTTTGTAAAGACAATGGCGTAGTTATGTTGTCATGCCCGCCTCACACCACATAAGCTCTAACCATTGGATAAATCTGTCGTTGGTCCCTTCAAATAACATTATAGTGCTGCAGCAGATTCATGGATGAAAAATCACCGTAGTGTCAACATGACAGTTACGATATTGAGCTACAGTAACTGATCGGCCAATAGTAGTTGAAAAAATTAGCGATCAGACTACAACAGCAGCTGCTTCTATCATTGCCTCAGAAGCAACCCCATCAACATCAGCAACTGAAGGGCTACATTAGAAGATTTTGAAATTGAACATAAAACTTCTCCAGGTTCAACTACTACAATATCCTTGAAACTCAAAACCCCACAGGAGATTAGATCCTATCATGCAGCAAAACAACAAAATCCCACGTAGGAAACGAAAATCCGCAATTCTTACTGACACTCGAGGGAATCGTAAAGATAAGAAAATGCAAAGAAGTAAAGAGAGATGCGTTAGAAGAACCTGCAAAAAGTTACTAGGAAAATGACAACAAAAGCAGCAACAACAAAAAGCAGGAACAACGGAAAACAAACTGGCGAATTGCATAGAACTATGTCATCAAGTTCAGAGGATGAGGAGTATTTCTGTGTTGTCTGTTTACATTAAATTCAATTTTTTAAGAAATATCGCCGACAAATTTTATGTAAAACAAAGTCTAATCTTTACTATTAATTTTTAAAACTTTAAGAACTTTTTTTCAAAAGACGAATCTATGGTATAGCTAAAAATTAAAAAAAACACTACGTCACTTTGATTGTCAAAATTAAAGCACTACTATATGTATAAGTAATTTGTCTTTTAAGATAACTTCAGGTTAATGCTGAAGTAAAATCAACCATAACTGACTAACGCATTGCGTGCCACGTCAGGCATCTATGACTGACAGTAGTGCCCTCGAACAGACCACGCAGAGCGTATTTGCTTGCCACACAATTCCTACTATCAGACTGAGTCACTGACATACATCCTTTTCTTAAGGGATATGAAACGGTGACCTATCACGAACATACGGTTAACTTGGTTTAAGCAAATTCGACTATTTACCTCATTTTTCGGATTTTAAAGAAAACATGTAAAAATCTTGAAAGATAGTTATTTTAAATTTGATGTTGTAGATCAAGATTATTTGTAAGTGAAACTTAACCATATCAAACATATTTCAGGCTGATCACTACATTCTGCATAGTAAATGTTCACCATTTTAGTACGCTTTCTAGTCATTTCTCCACCCTCAGATTTCATAAATTTGGCGTAATTACAACTTCTTAAAACAATCTTTCCATTCTGTTTCGGTCTGTCCTGCAATTGTTGCAGCTACCCTTCTATCAAGGCTTAACGAAATGTACGAATCGATATCTTTGATTGCAACTATTTTGAAAACAACCCAGACAGACACAGACTCACAGACATACAGACACACCGAAACACAGACACACAGACACACACACACACACACACACACACACACACACACACACAACAACAGACAGACACACTGACACACAGGCACACAGACATACAGACACACGACACACAGACACACAAACACACAGGCAGACAGTCACACAGACACACAGACACACAGACACAGACACACAGACACACAGACACACAGACACACAGACACACAGACACAC
>JARFJB010001444.1:17500-23037 GCA_036346205.1 Vesta saturnalis
ACACACACACACACACACACACACACACACAGTGTAATACTAACTTCTGATCCACTTTTGTCACTAGATTTGTCACCAGATCTAGAAAAAGTCACCAGAAAAGTCACTAGATTTCTAGGTTGGTAACATTGCCTATTTCAAGTGCTAAGTCAAGGCCACGTTGTTGGTAACGGTCATGTTGAAGCAACTGCTAAGGCCACGTGTTAGGTTGGTAACCCTGCTAAGTTAAGGTCAAAGGTAAAATAGAAGTTGCAAGGTAATCAAAATAGTATTCAAGGTCAAGACTTACGGTGGTGTCATATTTCTTAGAAATATAAAAGGTGAAAAGCTAAAATAGAAATTGCAATGTAATCATAAATGTAAGAATATAATTTTCAAGGTCAAACTTTTAGCGGGAAATATAAATTTTGGAGCTGATCATCATCATATTATATTTCTAGTCAAGGTCAAAAGTAGGTATTTAACAAGTTTAAGCATATTGTAATATGTAGGACGCATATTTCTTATATAAATTACGCGTATGTATACGGATCCTAACTCACCGTGCACTGTCCGTTTCAAGGTCACAGGTTAGTAACATTGCCTATTTCAAGGTAGCAACCCTGCTAAGTCCCCCTTCAAGGTCACTAGAAAAGTTACTAGGTTTTTGATTATCCTGAAGGTTATTGCCTCAGTCTCAAGCAAGTCTATGCATGTTTCATGGGCACGCCCTATTCTGAAATCAAGAACAAAGGGGTTGTTTAAAGTCTATGCTTTCAAGGCCACATGAGAGAACAAAGACGATCTATTGTTTTGGCTGAGTCATAGCTTCTGAAATTCTAGGAAATCAAGAACAAAGACGATGCATTGTCGACGGTTCAAAGTCTATGCTTTCAAGGCCACATGAAAGAACAAAGACTATCTATTGTTCCGTTATTCTAAAAATAGATTGTTATCTCAATTCTAGGAAATCAATAACAAAGGCGACCCATTGTCAACGCTTCAAAGTCTATGCTTACA
The DNA here is from genome assembly GCA_036346205.1 of Vesta saturnalis. Classification (NCBI taxonomy): domain Eukaryota; kingdom Metazoa; phylum Arthropoda; class Insecta; order Coleoptera; family Lampyridae; genus Vesta; species Vesta saturnalis. The sequence goes on from JARFJB010001444.1 coordinate 18,500, forward strand.
ATTTTCAAGGTAAAAGAACAAAAGCGATTCATTCTTCTGGTCGAGTTATAAAATAAATTGTTATCTCAATTCTGAAATCATGAACAAAGACGATGTATTGTTCAAAGTCTATGCTTATAATTTTCAAGGTAAATGAACAAAGACGATTCATTGTTCTGGTTGATTTATAAAATAGATTGTTATCTAAATACATCTCTTTCAAGAACAAAGGCAATCCATTGTCAACGATTTAAAGTTTATGCTTATAAGGTCACACCTCTGATAACAAAGACGATCCATTATTCAGTTATTTTAAAATAGATTGTTATCTCAATTCTAGAAATCAAGAGCCCTGAGGTGCATGTTTCAAGCAATGCCACGCCCCTCAAGTGAGCTAAACAGGTGGCCGTTCCCTAAACAGGTAGCCGTTTCCTAAAAACAGGTAGCCGTTTCCTAAAACAGGTAGCCGTTTCCTAAAACAGGTAGCCGTTTCCTTAAACAGGGGTCCGTTTCCCAAAACAGATAGCTGTTTCCAAATTTATGAGAACAAAGACGATCTATTGGTCAGGTCGCAAATAGATTAATCTCAATAGGAAATCAAGAATGAGGCTCATTGTTCAAAGTCTATGACAATTTTCAAGGTGTAAGAGCAAAGACGATCTATTGTTTAGTTGAGTCATAGCTTAAATTCTAGGAAATCAAGAACAAAGGCGAGATAACAATCTATTTCTAACGGAATAATGAATCTGTCCTTGTTAACTTGAAAGCATAGACAAAGTTTTGAAGGTCAAAGGTTATTGACCTACGGTGGTGTATATTACATTTCTTAGAAATATAAAAGGTCAAGGTGAAAAGCTAAAAATAGAAGTTGCAAGGTAATCATAAATCTAAAAATAGTTTTCAAGGTCAAACTATGCATAAAAAGTAGGTCATGAGTTCATTGAAGGTGAATACTCCACTTCAAGCTAAAAATAGAAATTGCAATGTCACCATCCTCATCATATTACAAGGGAAATTTGTATGTCAAGGTCAGAAGCTAAAAATAGAAACTGCAATGTCATCATCATATTACAATTCTTAGAAGTCTAAAAATAGTGTGGTCAAAGGTTATTGATCTGTATATCATAGCTAAAAATGGTCGGTTCATGTCCTCACTAAAAGGTGATCGCGTTACAGCTAAAAGTATAGTGACATCATCGTTGAAAGTAGCTTATGCACGTAACCAGATATGTATGGTAATCAAAGAGATGGTTCATATCTGCACTAATGTAACATAGTGGGGTCGTTTAGAGTAACAATATAGGAAATAGTGTAATGGGTAGTGAGTGTTGTGTAAAACATGTGGATGCATACGCTCAAGAGCAATGGACCAAAGCAACTGACCTGAGAACAGCGGTGGAACGCTTGAAGCAAGAATTTTCGGCATTAGTATTCGATGCCGAACATGAGGCGGTTTGCGGGCGAGGTGATTATAGTGAAGCGGAGTGTAACATCCTAGTGAAAAAGTATGAAAAAGGAGTAACGATATGTGAAAAGTTTTAAATTTAAAGGAAATATGTAGAACATGTTTTGTAGAAGAACTGAAAGCTGTGCAATTGCATCAGTTTTGCAACGATGTAAAAAATGGACAGCATCTCCTGATGGTAGCAGTTCATCCTCATCAGATGCAGATTAGCCTATCAATACAATTATCAAAGTGCACTCTCCCTCTAACATCATGATGCAGTAATATATAGGACAGTTCCGGTGTCAACTATAATTCATAAGCGTTCTCGAATCAATAAAGATGGATCTATCTGCATTGAACAGTAGCACTTTCTGTAAATCCTTCACGAACGTAAAAGACTTGTGCAAAATATAAAGTGATTGATATGAATACTATCAACACAAAGTATGGGAAACATATTATCATTGAAACCCAGAACTTTAAGTGCATACTTACCTTAGGATTTTATGAATAGTTCAAAAGAAGATCGCATTGAAAAGTTTAAGCAATATCTGGTTGAGAATGAAGCATTACCAGCGCCGGAACTGTAGGAAAGATGACTAATTTAACATTTCTGTAAAAAAATAATAACATATATATCTATGTATAATTGTTTGGAAATAAATTATATATTTTTGTTGCAAAAAAAGAAAAGTCTTCTATTTTTGATTAAATGAAGGGTATATCATAATGAAGAGAGCTGCTATTGATGAGACTAAAAAATGTAGCGTATAATAATATGGTGTCTGCAGCTATATTGGCTAAGCTCTTCAAGGTTAAGATTTATTGGTATCATATTACAATTCATACCAACCAATCTTCAAGGTTAAATTTATTGACAAGGTATTGAGAAGGTATCATATTACAGTTCTTATGTTAGACTCTTAAAGGTTCTTAGGAATAGCAAAATAAGCATTCTTAACCAATCACACATGTAACTGACTTTGTGCATGCTCGGTATTGCTCAGGTATCCTCGTGGAGTCTACCCTTCTATATAAGTTTAAATTTTATAATCACATATCATTCGCATCATGTTTTTCAAAATATATATATATATATATATATATATATATATATATATATATATATATATATATTTAAAGCACTGTTTATGCACATTAAAATCGCTTACGTATTTACTATTGTAACAGTGTGTGTAAACCAGAAAATCAGTTCTATTTGTTTAAATGTAGCATGTAGAAATACTGTACGATTGCATTAGCGCATATACAACACGCTAACGAAGACAACCAGACAAATATGGAAAAGTAATGATTGTTATAATTGATGTGCAAGGATTCAAAACAGCAAGAAATATATTTACACCTAAGGAACTAGCGATATATAATGGAGAGCAAATTGCTCATTACGTATTCAAGCCTCCATTTCCATGGCACACCTTGGATAGTGAATTTCAAAAGCAAGCTAATTGGTTAATTCACAACCACCACTTTATCAAGTGGGAATATGGATATACTTCTCCACGTCTATTCCCTAGTATACTTAGTGATTGCATATCAACAACAGATGAGGTGTACGTTAAAGGACGAGAGAAAGCTGATTTTATTCAAAATTTTAAAACAAAGCATTACGGTGTTTGAAGAACAACATACTTTACCCAAACTTCATCCATGCTGTTTTTCATACACAAAACACTTGTCACTGTACGCTGGCTCACGTATATCATTTATATGAAAAATTGTAATGAAATTCTAATAAAAGATTTATTAACTGACATATCTTATTCGCATGTATTACCTCAACGCTTTTATGAGTATTTCAAAGAAGAAGTAGAAGAAGAAGAAGAACTAGTAATTTAAAATGTTATCTAAGAATAAACATTTGGATAATGAGAACCTAAACTGCTTTCGGTCTACCGGAAACAGATACCGCTTCTGAGAAACAGCTACCTGTTTTTGAGAAACAGATACCTGTTTTTGAGAAACGGGTACCGGTTTTAGGTCTGTTTTTGAGCTGTTTTCGGAAACCGGGGAAAGCTGTTTTGAGTTGTTTCTGCCTGTTGCTAGAAAATAGGGATCTGTTTTTGAGCTGACTGCATCAAAGTTTATGCTATTCACATTTTCGGTCTTTACAATGTTCTACCGAACAAAATTTAAAAGAATATTTGATAAAGGTTATATACCAAATTGGTCTAGTGAACTTTTCAAGATTGTTAAAGTACGTGTAAGGAATCCGGTCACGTACTTACTACAAGACAGGGACACCTATTTATAGACAGGAGCTGCAAAGGTTAAATATCCGATGTGTATTTGGTGGAAAAGGTCATTTGACGTAAAAGAATAAAGTGTACGTAAAGTGGTTGGGATTAAAATAATATTCATGGATCGATGATGATAATGTAGTTTATAAGCATATTATTGTAAGGCAATAATCTCATTTATAATTCAATGATGCCGGTAAGAACAACAAGCACTTTGGAACACTTAAATTACTGTAGAAAGCATCACTATTGGTTTAATAACGGATATAAATGTCCTGCTTGTATAGGTACCGACTAGTATGAATATAACTTATTGTAATGTAGTGTGTACTTAAGGAACTAACGTAGAATGTAATTTCTGTAAGAATAATAATAAAAGACCAATTGTAATTTGTTTATTTATTAATAATAAAACATACTGATACATAAATATTAGACCTAAAGTGTTTATGTAGTCCTCAAATGGTCAACCTAAACTGCTTTCAGTCTACAGGAAACAGATACCGCTTCTGGAAACAGCTACCTGTTTTGAGAAACAGGTACCGTTTTAGGTCTGTTTTGAGCTGTTTTCGGAAACCGGAAAGCTGTTTTGAGCTGTTTCTGCCTGTTGCTAGAAAAATAGGTATCTGTTTTGAGCTGACTGCATCAAAGTTTATGCTATTAAACAGGACAATTTGTCAAAATAAATGGATCTATCTGCATTGAACAGTAGCACTTTCTGTAAATCCTTCACGAACGTAAAAGACTTGGAGGTGTGTGCAAAATATAAAGTGATTATATAAATCCATCGACACAAAGTATGGTAAACATATTATCATTGAAACCAGAACCTCAAGTAAGAAGAAGAAGAA
>JARFJB010001445.1:0-24761 GCA_036346205.1 Vesta saturnalis
TGTCTTATATTCCAAAAAAAAATACAAGAAGGTCATTCTAATGAGTACGTTTCATAACCAGAAACAAATAAGTGACAGAGAAGACAAAAAACCACAAATTATACTTGATTATAATTCTATCAAAGGAGCAGTTGATACATTAGATTAGCTAATCGGTGCATACACATGCAAACGAAAAACAAATCGATGGCCCATAATCTTATTTTACAACATTTTAGATACCAGTGCCTATAATGCGTTCGTCTTATGGCGCGAAATAAATCCAGACTGGAATAAAAATGTTTTGTTCAAAAGAAGACTGTTTTTGGAACAACTGGGTAAACAATTGGTAAATCCTTAAATTTTGTCCAGAAAACATCTTCCCCGTAATGAACACGCAGCTGTAATTGCAACAGCTATTTAACAACCATTGGTGGAAAATTCTACCTCACCTCTTGCTGGAACTAACAACAAAAACAAACGAGCCCTTCTAAATGTGATGACAAAACTAATATGACCTGCATTAAGTGTAAAAAATATTTGTGTAAAGAACACGTGACCTATTATTGTCCCGACTGTAAGAAGTAGCGGAAGTAGAAGACGGCACTTGCACTCCACTGGTTTTGTAACCGGCACCTTGTCGCCATTTTTACCCGTCCACGTGTGTGGTATTTCCACCCTATTTTACACGCTTACGTGTGAGACCGTATTTTCCACCCTTATTTTACTTACGTATAGGACGTGTTTTTCACCCTATTTTTTGTACATCCACGTGTGAGGCCGGATTTTCCACCCTTATTTTTACACACTCGCGTGTGAGACCGTATTTTCATCCGTTTTCATCCCTAATTATTTTTATATACCCTCGTGTGAGACCGTATTTTCAACCCTTTTTCAACCCTAATTATTTTTACATACACCCACGTGTGGGACCGTATTTTCAACCTTTCTTTTATCCCTAATTATTTTTACTCGCTTACGTATAGGACGTGTATTTTCATCCCTTATTTTTAATAAACTTATGACGCCGTTAAAATTGTCACCTAAACATATGGCAACACTGCTTTGGATTTTGACGTCACAAGACCGCCTGCGAGGGACGTACATTTCAACTCTGACAGTATTTTCAACCTTTTCTTTGTATTTAAGAGCCCTTTTGGCGGGAGCCCTAAAGGATAGGCAAATGCATGCGCACGTAGGATCGTTTTTTACCTATTTTTAAGGGTTAATAAACGGTAGGATATTTTTAGTATTAAAAGAAACTAATCAAGGTAAAGATAACGTATACGTTTGATTTTAAAATACACTATTACATTCTATAACGATAATAAACAGTTAATGGCATTGCATAATCAGCTAATTACCCTGTTGTTGTCATACAAGGTGAATGTACGGTTTAGCGACTATTTAATATGAATTGAATTTTATCAAATGAGATTGCATAATTGTTGTTATTATTAAAATCATTATTAGGTTCCTTTTAATCCCATATCTAGATTGTGGTCCTCTTGTGGTGAAAATTCATTTGAATATATTTTAAAATGAAATTGATTTAAAAATAAAATGTGTAATTAACTAATTGATTAACCTGCTTACAGCAATAGTAATTATCGAAAATTAAGGAATGTCGCTTTTATTTATTTACCTTTTTAATACGTATTATTTACATACAATATATTTTGGTTTTAAATATGAGTCACAATGTGTCAATCCTTTTTGCTTTAATTATGGGTCATAATTAAATCTAGTTGTCGCTCAAGGTAGTCACTACCAAATTAATCTCATGTACAACAAGAAACTTAATATCAATAATGTATAACAAAGTATTTTTATAATGCCATTTTCGCATAGTTTAATGTCCATGTAAGGATCGTATTTTAGCCTTGAGATCGGATTTGGTCTGGGTCAGACTAGGGTTGGTCCAGTATCGGAGATTGTATTCTAAATTGTCTCCTGTGAAAGTTAGCTTTACAAAACACAGACACAACCACAAGTACGAGCACGAGCACAAACATAAACACAATCACGAACAATTACAAGCCCAAGAATCAGGACATGCACAAACGCAAGCACAGGAACAATTACAAGTACAAGCACAAGCGCAAGCACAGGTACATACAAACACACAAACACGAAAACGAAAATTGCAAACACGAAAACGAAAAGTCGCAAACACGAAAATTGTAAACACACAACTCACAAACACAAAAACGAAAACGAAAATTGCAAACACGAAAAATAACAAACACACAAACGCGCAGAGTACGAAAAAACGCAAACACGAAAAATCGTAAACACAAAAATTCTCAAACACGAAAACCGCAAACATACAAACGCACAAACACGAAAAAACGAAAACACACAAAACGAAAAACACGCAAAGCTGCAGAATGAATTAAGACTGGGATTTGGAGTCTATAAACAAAATGATTCTCTCTGTCTCTGTCTCTGTCCCTGTCTCTGTCTCTGTCTCTCTCTCTGTCTCTGTCTCTGTCTCTGTCTCTGTCTCTGTCTCTGTCTCTGTCTCTGTCTCTGTCTCTGTCTCTGTCTCTGTCTCTGTCTCTGTCTCTGTCTCTGTCTCTGTCTCTGTCTCTGTGTCTGTCTCTGTCTCTGTCTCTGTGTCTGTGTCTGTGTCTGTGTCTGTCTCTGTCTCAGTCTCTGTCTCAGTCTCTGTCTCAGTCTCTGTCTCTGTCTCTGCCTCTGTCTCTGCCTCTGTCTCTGTCTCTGTCTCTGTCTGTCTCTGATTCTGTCTCTGTCTCTGTCCCTGTCTCTGTCTCTGTGTCTCTCTCTCTGTCTCTGTCTCTGTCTCTGTCTCTGTCTCTGTCTCTGTCTCTGTCTCTGTCTCGTCTCTCTCTGTCTCTGTCTTCTCTGTCTCTGTCTCTGTCTCTGTCTCTGTCTCTGTCTCTGTCTCTGTCTCTGTCTCTGTCTCTGTGTCTGTGTCTGTCTCTGTCTCGTCAGTCTCTGTCTCTGTCTCTGTCTCTTAATCGCATACGGTCATGAGTGTCTGGGTAGTTGATTAGAAGCACATACAAGTCACTTCTTCTTGTGGCTGGGATCGATTTCAAGCATCTCAACACTTGTGCCGCATACATCTTTCTTCAATTTTTATCTGCACTCTGTTTTGAGGCTGTAGTACGTTTTCTAATACATAAACAGAATCTTCAATACTGTGATACGTGTAGCAGCAAAACACATTAGCTAGTTAGTTTCACCTCTATATTACTTTACATGCAAGCCTGATCTAATCATAAATAAATACATCTGTTAAAAAGCTAATTAAACATAACCCACGGCCTGGGTATAGCAAGCAACGCTTCCAATTATAGCTTTTAGACAACACAATAGGGCCTACAACTAAATACAATCGACTAGCACTGCTTTAGTACGAGGATCAAACGAAAAACGCGCATGCACACGCACGTACGTACGCACGCACGTACGTCACGTACGCACGCACGCACACGTCACGCACGCACGCAAGCAGCAGCTCGCACGCACGCGTATGCGCGCGAGCGTTCACCGTACGTACGCTCGCACGCACGTATGTGCACACACACACACACACACACACACACACACCCCGCGCGAGGCGAAAACACGCTAAAGCAAAAACTTGTAAACTTGCAAACATGAATCAAGACGGTGGAGCACCGCTAGAAAAAAACAGGTTTATTAACAAAACCGAAGGAAAGCTTAACGTTTTGAAAATATATTATTATTATTATTATTATTATTATAAACAACAATACATATTATTATTTAATAACATGCTTTATCGGTTTTCTTCTTCTTCTTGAACCGTGAGTCGTCCTCATCATCATCATCATGATTTTGAGATTTGCCCTTCACCCCTACCTCATAGCTCTTCTTTCTCTTCTGTGAACCATCATCTTGGATGTGAGATACACCCAGCTCAACCACCTCATCGCTTTCATCATTATCTTGAACGGTTATGTTGTAATAGTTTATTAACAAGTCAGTAAAATCTCTAATGTCCGCTGATGTTGGCTCATAAACAGGAGAATACATTATAGTAATGCTCACTCGATGACAGTTACACTTTAAAGAGCGAAACACACGAGAACGAGAACGCAGCTAGCCTTGGGTCTTGTGCAAGCGTACTCGTCAACGTTCGGGTAGAATCGGACATCTTCGGGGATGTCTGAAGTATTGACCTACACACTCTAACATAGCCCCTGAGTGTTTATAAAATCTAAATGCCTCTTTTATGGTCGAGATATTTTCTCCTAAGACGCCAGAACGCAGCTAGCCTTTGGTCTATCGCAAGCGTGCTCCCATGTTCGGGTAGAATCGGACATCTTCGCGGGATGTCTGAGTATTGACCTAACCACACTCTAACACAGCCCTGGGGCATGTTTATAAATCTAAACGCCTCTTTTATGATAGGCTGTTTTCTCCTAAGACGCCAGAACGCAGCTAGCCTTTGGTCTTGTGCGTAAGTGTGCTCGTCAATGTTCGGGTAGAATCGGACATCTTCGGGGATGTCTGAGTATTGACTAACCACACTCTAACATAGCCCCTGATGTTTATAAAATCTAAATGCCTCTTTTATGGTCGAGATATTTTCTCCTAAGACCAGAAGCAGCTAGCCTTTGGTCTATCGCAAGCGTGCTCGTCCATGTTCGGTAGAATCGGACATCTTCGGGATGTCTGAAGTATTGACCTAACCACATCTAACACAGCCCTGGGGCATGTTTATAAATCTAAACGCCTCTTTTATGATAGAGCTGTTTTCTCCTAAGACGCCAGAACGCAGCTAGCCTTTGGTCTTGTGCGTAAGTGTGTTCAATGTTCAGGTAGAATCGGACATCTTAGATGTCTGAAATTGACCTAACACTCTAACAGCCTGAAATGTTTATAAAATCTAAATGCCTCTTTTATGGTCGAGATATTTTTCTCCTAAGACGCGTCTTGGCGAAAATGACCTCGACCATAAAAGAGTCTATGTTAAAAGGTTGTTAGTGTGGTATCAATACTCAGATCAGATGTCCGATCTAGCAAGACACATGACAACTAGTGGCGTTGTGTAGGAAAGCGTTTAAAAGTTTTTGGCTTAGATTGAAATGCATGAAGTTGATTCTGACGATGGACGGCGCTGCGACAAAGGACGTTAGGAAATATTCGCTGCGATTTCGACATAGGCTGTGATCTTCGTGACGAAGTGAACCGCTGTTGCAGTAACAGAGATCGCGTTCTTGTAACGTTAGAGTGAGTTATGTGATCTGTGCGATTATCGACGTTATAAACTTTACGTTCAGAGAGAACATAGTGCTGTCGAACAGTTGTTACAGAAACAGGAGGTTGAGTCAAATCAGAATCATGATGAAGACGATAGTAAGACCTGCTGTAAAGTAATAATGTAGTATAATATAATGTGTTTTTCACAATACGTTAAGCTTTCTTCGTTTGTGAAGAAACTGTTCTGGTCTCAGTCTGATTGATTTAAAGTTGTCTAGAGATGTTTCGGCCGTGGATGGATGTGCGGATGTGTTGTGTGTGTAAATGGATGCCGTTGCTTGATACACTTGAATTTCCGCATACGTGCGTGCTGAGCTGCTGCGGTGCGTGCAGTGTACTGGTGCGTGTGTAGTAGTGTGGTGCTGTGCAGCGTGATGTGTAGAGACATGGCAGTTCGTTGACTGTATAGGCGTAGACGATTGTATTGAGCAGTGCAAATGATGACGTATAGCGTGGTGCGTAGTGAATTTTACATGCAATTATATCAGGATCATGATCAAGATGAAACTAGCAGATTTGATGCATTGTCAATAGAAGTTAGTTGCATGAGATTTTCAGAATGTTCTGAGAAGATAGACAGAGGTATGTTTCAGTAGATCTATAGAACTAACAGACGAGTGAGAAACAGAGACAGAGCAGAGACAAGAGAGACAAGACAGAGACAGATTAGATAACAGAGACAGAGACAGAGAGACAAGAGACAGACAGACAGACGAGACAGAAGAGACAGAGACAGAGAACAGAGACAGAGACAGAGACAGAGACAGAGACAGAGACAGAGACAGAGACAGAAGACAGAGACAGAGACAGAGACAGAGACGAGACAGAACAGAGACAGAGACAGACAAGACAGAGACAGAGACAGACAGACAGAACAGAGACAGAGACAGAGACAGAGACAGAGACAGAGACAGAGACAGACACGAGACAGAGACAGACAGAGACAGAGACAGAGACAGAGACAGCAGACAGAGACAACAGAGACAGAGACAGAGACAGAGACAGAGACAGAGACAGAGACAGAGACAGAGACAGAGACAGAGACAGAGACAGAGACAGAGACAGAGACAGAGACGAGACAGAGAGAGAGACAGAGACAGAGACAGGGACAGAGACAGAGACAGAGAAATCATTTTGTTTATAGACTCCAAATCCCAGTCTTAATTCATTCTGCAGCTTTGCGTGTTTTTCGTTTTGTGTGTTTTCGTTTTTCGTATTTGTGCGTTTGTATGTTTGCGGTTTTCGTGTTTGAGAATTTTGTGTTTACGATTTTTCGTGTTTGCGTTTTTCGTACTCTGCGCGTTTGTGTGTTTGTTATTTTCGTGTTTGCGAATTTTCGTTTTCGTTTTTGTGTTTGTGAGTTTGTGTGTTTACGAATTTTCGTGTTTGCGACTTTTCGTTTTCGTGTTTGCAATTTTCGTTTTTCGTGTTTGTGTGTTTGTATGTACCTGTGCTTGCGCTTGTGCTTGTACTTGTATTCCTGTGCTTGTGTTTGTGCATGTCCTGATTCTTGGGCTTGTAATTGTTCCGTGATTGTGTTTATGTTTGTGCTCGTGCTCGTACTTGTGGTTGTGTCTGTGTTTTGTAAAGCTAACTTTCACAGGAGACAATTTAGAATACAATCTCCGATACTGGACCAACCCCTAGTCTGACCCAGACCAAATCCGATCTCTCAAGGCTAAAATACGATCCTTACATGGACATTAAACTATGCGAAAAATGGCATTATAAAAATACTTTGTTATACATTATTGATATTAAGTTTCTTGTTGTACATGAGATTAATTTGGTAGTGACTACCTTGAGCGACAACTAGATTTAATTATGACCCATAATTAAAGCAAAAAGGATTGCGAACATTGTGACTCATATTTAAAACCAAAATATATTGTATTAAATAATACGTATTAAAAAGGTAAATAAATAAAAGCGACATTCCTTAATTTTCGATAATTACTATTGCTGTAAGCAGGTTAATCAATTAGTTAATTACACATTTTATTTTTAAATCAATTTCATTTTAAAATATATTCAAATGAATTTTCACCACAAGAGGACCACAATCTAGATATGGGATTAAAAGGAACCTAATAATGATTTTAATAATAACAACAATTATGCAATCTCATTTGATAAAATTCAATTCATATTAAATAGTCGCTAAACCGTACATTCACCTTGTATGACAACAACAGGGTAATTAGCTGATTATGCAATGCCATTAACTGTTTATTATCGTTATAGAATGTAATAGTGTATTTTTAAAATCAAACGTATACGTTATCTTTACCTTGATTAGTTTCTTTTAATACTAAAAAATATCCTACCGTTTATTAACCCTTAAAAATAGGTAAAAAACGATCCTACGTGCGCATGCATTTGCCTATCCTTTAGGGGCTCCCGCCAAAAGGGCTCTTAAATACAAAGAAAAAGGTTGAAAATACTGTCAGGTTGAAATGTACGTCCCCTCGCAGGCGGTCTTGTGACGTCAAAATCCAAAGCAGTGTTGCCATATGTTTAGGTGACAATTTTAACCGGCGTCATAAGTTTATTAAAAATAAGGGATGAAAATACACGTCCTATACGTAAGCGAGTAAAAAATAATTAGGGATAAAAAGAAAGGTTGAAAATACGGTCCCACACGTGGGTGTATGTAAAAATAATTAGGGTTGAAAAAGGGTTGAAAATACGGTCTCACACGAGGGTATATAAAAATAATTAGGGATGAAAAACGGGATGAAAATACGGTCTCACACGCGAGTGTGTAAAAATAAGGGTGGAAAATCCGGCCTCACACGTGGATGTACAAAAATAGGGGTGAAAAAACACGTCCTATACGTAAGCCTGTAAAAATAAGGGTGGAAAATACGGTCTCACACGTAAGCGTGTAAAATAAGTGGAAATACACACACGTGGACGGTAAAAATGGCGACCAAGGTGCCCCCGTTACAAAACCAGTGGAGTGGCAAGTGCCGTCTTCTACTAGCGGATCAAATCAATTATTAGACATTTTTTATTCCGTTTTCTTTTTTTTATTTAAATTTGGTTGAATTTATTGCAAGTTTCACGTTTCATATAAAAAACATTCATTAGAGAAATAAAGTTAATAAATGCATAAAAATTGTTGTTATTTTGGTTTTAATTCATATATCAGGAGTTCTGGTCATTATGACCCGAAGGAGCACAAGTGTATAGTCTTGTCGAGGAGAACAGCAGGGTTAAAACTATTGTTTATTTAGTTGTATTAGTTGTATAAGTAAAGTAATTGTAAATATGAACGTGATTGTAGTATTTCAAAGGCAAAGAGTAAAGAGAAAATTTATTCAAATCTGGATTACCAGTTTAACATGTGTTGGAATAATTACATCAATAGGAAATTAGATTGTGTATTGGATCATGACTAACTAGCAAAATGAATTAATATTTTGTCCGCTAAGAATTGATACGTGTGGGATTAATATTATTGTATAAATTCAATATAACTAAATGCAATATTATTTAATGCTAACTCATCTTAAAGGTTTAACAGAAGACTAAAATTTATACATTAATTTATTGTTTTACCAACTCTTAATGCATGTTTAATGATAGAATAGAAACATTTTATATGTCACCTAAGTCAGCATAATAATTAGATTTTCAGTAAAAAAGTCTACGTTTATTGTGATTTGTATGTACTACTGTTTGTGAAAATTATAGCTTGAAATAGATACATTTGGAATCTATACAGTGTGCCCGTCTGTTTGTCAGTCTGTTGTATGTTCTTAATGTAAATTTAGCTCCTCATTTTCAACATTAGTTAAAGGTAACTGAAGACCGGACGCTCCCAAAGGTTTTTTTATAAATTTCAAAAATATGTCCGCCAGTAAAGTCTTCCAAATTTGAGTTTGAAGATTGGGAGAGCTAACTTCACGCTGCTCCAAATCTTTCTAAAAGGGAATTTTTTGTAGTTCTGGAAAGATCGTCAATAGTTGCTGAATTCTCTATAAGTTATTCAAATAGTTTTGCTTAAAATCAAAATAATTGTTAAAATCACATTGAATTGTTTTTCTTGTGCGAATAATAAAGAAATCACTGGACGTCTACAATTCCTCTTAATTCTTTTAAAATAAGCTTTCATGCAAAAATTGATTATGGAAACCCTTGCGCTGGTAGAGGGGCTATCTGGAATTCTATCTAAAACTTCAAAAATTCGTTAATGTATTTTTACAAATATATCGATTAGGAAAATAGTAATCACTCAAAATATAAAAATTCCTTTTAATTTTTTTAATATAAAATTTCATGCAAAATCTTGTTAAAACTCTTAAGGGGCTATTGGGAACTATAATTAGAGCTCCGAAATTCTATTAAAACATTTCCAAAAATCATCGTAATATTTTTAATACAAGCAAGCTTTCAAGCAAAATCTTATTGTGGGAACTTTTAGAACCTTGAGGAGCAATGCAGAACTTTAATCACAACTCTAAAATTCCATTAAAATCTTAGCCCACCTATTTCCCTTACGCGATTGGTATAGAAATTACTCTCTTTATACATGTTATACGTTCCCAATCATTTCGAAATGTTTCTTTGCTTAGAAAAACAATGTAATAAACTCAGTAAAACCAAATATACTTTGAACCAGTTTTAACAATGATTTAAATTATAACTTTTTTACATTTGTAGTTTTCTTAAATACAACGGTTTATTTAATTTTCTACCTTTACCGATTGGAACCTTTTATTTTACGGTTACTACAAGACGCGTTTTGCGCATTTATCTTAGTTCACTCCGAAATTTAAAGGAATTTTTTTTTTCTTTTTATTGTCCTTACTGGGACCGTGCTATCCGCAATCAGTAACTAACCTAATCCTCTGGTCTATTACAGCCGATGTTATTTTTATCATTCTATATACCCTGCCCAGTCTTAAACACTTGTGTCAAATTTGAATACAGATGCTAAACAAGATTTTTAATTGTTGCGGCGAAAGAAAAACCACATTTACCATCGTTGGAGTCTATATGTTTGGACTTTAAATATATGTGCTAAATTTTAATGTAATCGATTTTGAAGTTTGTATAATACCATGTTCGAAAGATTTATCACACAACACACGCGCATGCACGCACGCCGGCGTACGCGCACGCGCACCTACTTACCCACGCACCCACGTACCCACGCACTCACGGAAAAAGGTTTCCATAATGAGATTTTTCATGAAAGCTTATATTAAAAGAATTTTTATATTTCGAATGACTTTTGAAATATTTTAATAGACTTCTGGAGTTCTGATTAACGTTTCCATTATAAAATCTTACATAAAAGCATATTAAAAATTAAGGGCAATTTCTATATTTCGAATGATTTATTTGCTACTCGCATAATTGAAATATGCTAGGAAATATATTAAAAGAGTTCTGATAACTGATCGCCCGTTCTAAAAGTAAATAAAGAAAGTAAAGAAAGTAATATTTAAAAAATGAAGAGTAATTTTTTTAAATTTCGAGTGTGTGAGTGTGTGAGTGTGTGAGTGTGTGAGTGTGTGAGTGTGTGAGTGTGTGAGTGTGTGAGTGTGTGAGTGTGTGAGTGTGAGTGTGTGAGTGTGTGAGTGTGAGTGTGTGATGTGAGTGTGTGAGTGTGTGAGTGTGTGAGTGTGTGAGTGTGTGAGTGTGTGAGTGTGTGTAGTGTGTAGTGTGTGTGAGTGTGTGAGTGTGTGTGTGGATGTGTGAGTGTGTGAGTGTGTGAGTGTGTGTGTGATGTGTGTGTGTGTGTGAGTGTGTATGTGTGATGTGTGTGTGTGGTGTGAGTGTGTTGTGTGATGTGTGTGATGTGATGTGTGTGTGTGTGTGTGTGTGTGTGTGTGTGTGTCTGTGTGTTTGTATGTCTGTCTGTGTCTGTGTGTGGTGTGTGTGTGTGTGTGTGTGTGTGTGTGTGTTGTGTCGTGTCTGTGTGTCTGTGTCTGTGTGTCTGTGTGTTGTGTGTCTGTGTTGTGTGTCTGTGTGTCTGTGTTTGTGGCTGTGTCCGTGTGTCCGTGTATCCGTGTGTCTGTGTCCTGTGTCCGTGTGTCCGTGTTTCCTGTGTCCGTGTGTCCGTGTGTCCGTGTGTCCGTGTTTCCGTGTGTCCTGTGTCCGTGTGTCCGTGTATCCGTGTGTCGAGTGTCAGTGTGTCAGTGTGTCCGTGTGTTCGTGTGTCCGTGTGTCCGTGTGCCCGTGTGCCCGTGTGTCCGTATGTCCGTGTGCCCGTGTATTTGTCCGTGTGTCCGTGCGTCCGTGTGACCGTGCGTCCGTGCGTCTGCGTCCGGGCGTCCATGCGTCCGTGTGTCCGTGGGTCCGTGCTTCCGTGCGTCTGTCCGCTCGTGCGTCTGTTCGTCTGTGCGGCTGTGCATCTGTGCCTCTTTGCGTTTGTGCGTCTGTGCGTCTGTGATAGTCTGAGTCTGTGCGTCTGTGCGTTTGTGCGTCTGCGTTTGTGCGTCTGCGTCTGTGCGTCTGCGTCTGTGCGCCCGTGGGTCTGTGCGTGTGTGCGTCTGCGCGTCTGCGCGTATGCACGTATGCGTGTCAGCGCGTCTGCGCGTCTGCGCTTCTGCTGTCTGCGTGTCTGGCGTCTGCGCGTCTGTGTGTCTGTGTCTGTGTGCCTGTGCCTGTGCCTGTGCCTGTGCCTGTGCTTGTATCTGTGCTGTGTCTGCTTGTGCCTGTGTCTGTGCCTGTGTCTGGGCCGGTGTCTGTTTCCTGTGTATTTGCCTGTGTCTGTGCCTGTGTCTGTGTCTGTGCCTGTGTGCCTGTGTATGTGCATGTGTCTGTGCCTGTGTCTATGCCTGTGTCTATGCCTGTGTCTGTGTCTGTGCCTGTGTTTGTGCCTGTGTCTTTGTCTGTGTCTGTGTCAGTCTGTGCCTGTACCTGTGTGTGCCTGTGTCTATCCTTGTGTCTGTGCCTGTGCCTGTGTCTGTGCCTTTGTCTGTGCCTGTGTCTGTGCATGTGTCTGTGCATGTGTATGTGCCTGTGTCTGTGCCTGTGTCTGTGCGTGTGCCTGTGTCTGTACCTGTCCTGTGTCTGTCTATCTCTGTGTCTATGTGTATGTCTGTGTCTACGTCTGTGTCTGCGTCTGTGTCTGTGCATGTGCCTGTGCTTGCGCTGTGCCTGTGTCTGTGCCTGTGCCTGTGCCTGTGTCTGTGTCTGTGTCTGTGTCTGTGCCTGGGTCTGTGCCTGTCTGTGTCCGTGTCCGTGCCCGTGTCCGTGTCCGTGTCCGTGTCCGTGTCGTGTCCCTGTGTCTGTGTCTGTGCCTGTGTCTGTCTGTGTCTGTGTCTTTGTCTGTGTTTGTGTCTGTGTCTGTGTCTGTCTGTGTCTGTGTCTGTGTCTGTGTCTGTGTCTGTGTCTGTGTCTGTGTCTGTCTGTGTCTGTGTCTGTCTGCGTCTGTGTGTCTGTGTCTGTGTCTGTGTCTGTGTCTGTGTCTGTGTCTGTGTCTGTGTCTGTCTGTGTCTGTGTCTGTGTCTGTGTCTGTGTCTGTGTCTGTGTCTGTGTCTGTGTCTGTGTCTGTGTCTGTGTCTGTGTCTGTCTCTGCTTGTGCCTGTGTCTGTGTCTGTGCCTGTGTCTGGGCCTGTGTCTGTTTCCTGTGATTGCCTGTGTCTGTACCTGTGCCTGTGTCTGTGTCTGTGCCTGTGTCTGCCTGTGTCTGTGCCTGTGTCTGTGCCTGTGTCTATGCCTGTGTCTGTGCCTGTGTTTGTGCCTGTGTCTTTGTCTGTGTCTGTGTCAGTCTGTGCCTGTACCTGTGTGTGCCTGTGTCTATCCTGTGTCTGTGCATGTGTCTGTACATGTGTATGTCCTGTGTCTGTGCCTGTGTGTGTGTGTGTGTGTGTGTGTGTGTGTGTGTGTATGTGTGTGTGTCTATGTCTGTGTCTATGTGTATGTCTGTGTCGTCTGTGCCTGCGTCTGTGTCTGTGCATGTGCCTTTGCTTGCCCTGTGCCTGTGCCTGTGTCTGTGCCTGTGTCTGTACCTGTGCCTGTGTCTGTGTCTATGTATGTGTCTATGTGTATGTCTGTGTCTATGTCTGTGCCTGTGTCTGTGTCTGTGCATGTGCCTGTGTTTGCGCCTGTGCCTGTGTCTGTGTCTGTGCCTGTGCCTGTGCCTGTGCCTGTGTCTGTGTCTGTGCCTGGGTCTATGCCTGTCCGTGTCCCTGTCCGTGTCCGTGCCCGTGTCCGTGTCCGTGTCTGTGTCTGTCTGTGCCTGTGTCTGTCTGTGTCTGTGTTGTGTCTGTGTCTGTGTCTGTGTCTGTGTCTGTGTCTGTGTCTGTGTCTGTGTCTGTGTCTGTGTCTGTGTCTGTGTCTGTGTCTGTGTCTGTCTGTGTCTGTGTCTGTCTGTGTCTGTCTGTGTCTGTGTCTGTGTCTGTGTCTGTATCTGTTTCTGTCTGTGTCTGTGTCTGTGTCTGTGGCTGTGCCTGTGTCTGTGTCTGTGTCTGTGTCTGTGTCTGTGTCTGTGCTGTGTCTGTGCTCTGTGTCTGTGTCTGTGCTGTGTCTGTGTCTGTGTCTGCGTCTGCGTCTGCGTCTGCGTCTGTGTCTGTAACGGTGTCGGTCTCGGTGTGCGCGCGCGCGTCTGTGTGTGTTCAAAATTAGCCATAGATCAGTATGGTTTTCTTTAATGAAATGAAGCTTGAAAAATTATACAACTTTGGAAATCATACTGTAACTCATCATATTTTGCACAATAATGTTTTCAAAAATGTATCTATTTTTTAAATAAATAGTACTTACGTTCATAATTAAAAATATTTGTTTTTATGGACAAAAATGGTGTGTTTAAAATCAAATTCGGGAAACTTTGAACGTTTCAATAGAAATTGCAGCTATCGTCCTTACGAGAAAGAGAAAAGTTTTAAGAAACATTTAAAATACTAATGTCAACAAAATTGGTGTTATAGATTAAATATAATTTTATCATATAATTATAATTGAATTAGTAATCGTCAGTGCAACTGGTTCTCCTAGTTATCACTTTGCAAAATATCTTACAATTTTAATATAGCTTAGGTAAAAACTATGTTGAGGGTGTTGATGTTATGCGGGAACATGGATAAAAGTACTTTTTTTATATTTTATTAATTACATTCATCCAAGTGTTTAGTTTATTATGGAGAATGAAACTTATCCTTCTCTTTCTTTTAAGGTTTATCGAAAGTCAGCGAACACCGAGAGGTTTCTTCATAAACTATCAAACCTTATGGATGTGATTAAATTGTAGGTGAATGGAGCTAAACGGATGTGTGATTCTACAATTAAACCTACTATAAGTATCCATGAAGGATTAAGGAAAGTCTCTTTTAATGTTGGTACTGCATTTCTTCCTTTCATAGTTAATCTCACGGATAGAATGGAAAAGATCTTGATTAATCATGGTATTAGGACAAGAAAAAATTAGCAAAATTTAAGTTTAACTCAATATTAAATTTGTACATTGTTTTCATTTCTTTTTTTTTTCTTTTCATTCTTGCTTTCGTCCGTAGAGAGTGATCTGGAATGTGATTTTTAAGATGGTTTAATAATATTTACTTTATTAAGGATTTAGTTAGAAATCATCACTAGCAATAATATAATAATGTTCAATAGTAGGCTTTTGAATTATGTTATTACGTTTTCATATTTTATAAATTTAGTTCACATTAATATTCCAAATATTTGTCAACACTTTTCTCTTTTTAGTGAGAGCCATAGTAGAATTTATTAAAAAAAGACTTTGAAATATCCAAAAAACAGTGTATCACCATGACCTCAAGATGGCTTTTGAGTGTAATCTATTGAATGTGTAGTTATGAAAAAGTATTGTCTATTGTTCACAGTATTTGTCTTAAAACTTGTTGAATCTTTTGCATATTCTATTTTTTGAGTATTGGTTTATACTCAGTCTTAAGAGTTAAATATTGCTGTATTGATTGACCATTCTTCCTGTAGAAAGAGTTATTAACATTAATTTTTATGAATAGATATCCTCAAATCCTGTAAATTGAGACTCTTATTTGAATATAAATGTTTTATTACAATGCAGAGTTGTTAATTTCTGAAACTTAAGTTTATTTTTAATTAAAGAACATTCTAATTAAGCATTTCTTTTATCACGTTAAGAAAATTTAATTTTAGAAACCGAACATTAAGGAGTTTTGAGGGTATGAATATATTAGTTCAGTATAAGAATAAATAATGTGATATTATTTTTCAGAAAGTTAGATACGATAACTTAGACATGGCCATCAAACGGTGTGTCAGAATGAGTGATTATCGAAGGAAGCGCTAGTAATGTTGCTGTGCTGAAACAAAGGGACTCTTTCATTGTTTTTGTGGGTTCTGATTTAGAAGCGCAACTGACAACCCTTCACAAGCGACTCACGCCGAACCCCTTTGTTTTCTTTCGTTTTCGTAATAATTTTGGCGCTTATTTTTAATATGATGAATTTAAAGCTTTGTACTCTTTAATTATTCCTGTTTTTACATTTATCTACCTAATTGTTCTTCCTGATTTTGATTCGCGGCCAGAAATGAAACAATAAGAGGTTTCGCGAGGTGTAATAAATCATATTTTTTGAGCTATACTAAATATATTAAATGTCACTTTTTTTCTTAGTTTAAGGCATGTATTCATTACAAATTGTAACTTGATATAAGTTGAAAACAAAATATGACCATAGGGAAATTTACTGACCTTTCCAGATAGAGTAGAATCGATTATTAACAGTGACATTAAACTAGTCAAATCTTAAATGATTCAATGGGATCTTTTATTATCTGAAACTATTTTCTAGGTAAAAATCCTAGATGACAAAATGTGTGATGAGCAACACGAAAATCCATTCCTATAATAATTGGTCGATTTAGGAAAGTTTTTATTGGCAGATTTATCTTATTATTCAGAATAAATCTTGTTTATCGTGTAGTATAAATGTCTGTGAAACAGTAGTTTAACAAAAATTACCTGATTATTCTTTTCTTTGAGAATTCATTCAATATCATAATATAAAGTTGAAGATTATATTAAGTTTCGTTCTGATTCATTTATTTATGTAAAATAAAATTATACTGATATATAGAGTTATTATTGCAGCTTACATAATGTTTAAAATCTATTTATTTTCTTCATATTTTATGATGTTTTTAAATCTCTAACATTTTGTTGGTTTCTCGTGTATTCACGTATGCCTTAAAACCCTTTTCAATTTGTCTGTCATCAATGAACTGAAGTTTCAGCCTGAAAGGGTCACCCATGTATTGTTCATTATCACACGCTATCTTGCCCACCAATGTCTAACCGCATTCTTCAGTGTTTTTAACAATTCCAGAAGCTCTGTGCATCGAATCTTTACTATAGATCTAAGATTTCATTGTTACAATTTCTTAAGCCTGCTGACTTCGCACAGCCTTGTAGCCAGTTTTTGATTTAAGAGTGGACAATTGAAGTTTTAGGGGGGGGCCACTAAAAAATGAAAAAAAAACTTTACTGTGGAAATAAAATAATTGAAGCTTGTAGGGTTGTTAACTAACTTAAAAAATATAAACTATTATAAATATAAACTGCAATTAAAGTATAGTATGAATTCATAATTTAAGCTCGTATATAATTATTCCAAAATGAAGACAACTGTATCAACCTCATTAATAGTATGTTTTTGTGATTTTATGTGCATATGTACAAATTTTTATAAAAAGAAGGGAAAATGGTATATTTTTATAACGCCACATTTTTCTAGTAGACAGATGATTTTCTAAAGTCGGCAACTTCTCTTTTAGAGTGGGCACTGCGAAAGCTTGTTGAAGCTTACGGTGAGCATGCTCTTGTTAAATCACAGTACTTTGAGTGATTTAAAAAATTCAAAAGCCGCGATTTTGAGATGAGAAGTGAAGACCGTGGAAGACCACCGTCAAAGTTTGAAGACAGCGAATTGCTAACATTGTTGGACGAGGATGGCCTTAAACCCAACAATAACACGCGGATCAATTGAATGTAACACGAGACACCGTCTCCATACGTTTCAAAGCCATGGGCAAAATCCAGAAGATGGGAAAATGGGTTCCACATGAACTGAATTGAATAAAAGCAAGAAAATCGGAAAACTATTTTCGAAATCCTGCTCACCAGGTACAAAAAAAGTCATTTCTCCATCGAATTGTGACAGGTGATGAAAAGTGGATATGTTTCGAGAATCCTAAGCATAAAAGATCTTGGATAACTCCAGGCGAACCATTAACATCGATTGCGAGGTCAAAAAGCTATGGGAAGAAGACAATGTGGTATTATGAGATTTTAAAACTTGGCGAAACCGTTAATACTAAACGCTATCGACAACAAATGATTGATTTGAATCGAGCGTGAAAAACGAGTACAATATAAAAAAGAAAACACAAATTGATTTTGCTTCATGATAATGCAGCGTCCCACACATCAAAAGCATCGAAGGAAACGATTGAGATGTTCAGTTGGGAAATATTAGCACATGCGATTTATTCACCAGACTTGGTTCCGTCCGACTGTCATTTATTCACATAGATGGGGCACACGTTTTTTGGCGTGGCGTCCATAAATTGCCAGAGAGATGGGAAACATTAATAGCTAGCGATGGACGTTATTTCGAATATAGAATATTATTATCATTTTCATACAATAAACGTGTATTTTGTATACCAAAATTCCGGTTTCACATTTACACACCTAAGTATGTAGCCATCTTACGATAATAAAGCAAACTGAAACTGTGCATCTACCACAATGCAATCAGTGTAAAACTAGAAGTTTAATTTGTCTTTCTTGAAATATTAACAAATAAAAGTTAAGATTCAGATGGTGTACCGGGTCTACGCCACAACCTCCGGCCATAATCTCATCTCGTAAGTATATTATATAGCTCACCGACGATGTTTTTTTTAATACCGATCACAACCCGCTTTTAAAGTTGGTCACAGCCTTCACTCTGATCACATCCTCCACCGGCGCCTGCCAGTCACATCGGTCACCGCCGTTGCTCATAACCTCCACTCTTTCTTTTTCTGGTCACAACGTCCACTTTAAATTACTTACAACTCCATTCTGATCACTACGTCTACCGACGGTCTATTGACACCACACGTACGGGCGTAATCGAACATTACTATAAACATAAGCAATTTTAGAATGTTGCGGAACTGTAAAAGCTTCTAAAGTCATACCAAATCAAAACCCATTTATTGAATTAACATTGCTTTTATATTTAAATTTTTGAATAAACATAACCATTCTGACTAAATAACACTACCCTTTAATCTTATTATCTAAGAATTAAACAGAAAAACTGGATGTGCTTATTAGTCCGGTTTTAGTCTTATTTAGCATTCGCTAAGATAGTTTTCCGTAAATTGTTTTACATATAAAAAATCTGATGTGGCAGCACATGAACGAGAAATAATTTTCACTTATGCTTATTCTCGCTTAAATGAAATGTACAAAGTATAGCCTTTTGTTTCTTACAATCCAACTTAGTAAACAACTTAAATGTCATAAAAGTGCATAAGCTAATAAATGATTGCTTACGAATGTAATTTCACGTAATGCAAAGCACCAGAATTGTATTACCACTTTAATGTTAAAATGTTGTAACCTAATTTATATTAAAACAATTGAGTGTATTTTTTGGAACATTGATGAAAGAGATTAAAAGATAAGTAGACTATATGAAAATAGTTAATGTATTTATTTTGAATGATACAGCGATAGGTACTTTACATTTTTCATTTATTGAATTTGTAAGGCTTCCTACTAATATCTTTTATGAAATCTAAAATTGAATTGTCTTTAAAAGATGCCTTCACGTTATGTTATACACTTTATGGTTCTTCAGATATTCACAAAAATCTCTTGAAGCTACTTTATTATCTTTATTCTCTTTAAAAATGTCAACATGTTTTCTCTAAATGAAATAGTTTTCAAAATATTGGTAAAATATGTTTTGACTCTTAGGGAACTTTTATTTCTAATACATTTTAACTAAAACTTGATAAAACCGAGATATTTCAGTAATAACTTACGCATGCACGCATATACGCACGCACCCTCCACACACTCACGCGCGGCACACCTGCACGCACCGACACACGCACGAACACACCCACCAACGCAAATACGTGCACACGTGCACACGTACACACTCACAGGCGCACTCAAACTTAAACCCACGCACGCAAACGCGCTCTCACGCACACCACGCACGCTACCCACGCACGAACGCACACACACGCACGCGTGCATGTACGCACGTTCGTATACATGTACATGCACGCGCACGCACGCACACGCACGCACCCGCACATGCACATACTCGCACACAGACACGCACGCACACTATCACTCACTCACACTCACGTATGCACGTGTGCACGCACCCGCACCCGCACCCGCATCCGCACCCGCACCCGCACCCGCACCCGCACCCGCACCGCACCGCACCGCACCAGCACCATCACTAGCACCAGCGCCAGCACCAGTACCAGCACCAGCACCGCATCCGCACACGCAGCACGCACATACACGCGCGCACACACACATGCGCGCGCGCGCATGCACACCCACTAACGCAAATACGCATACATGCACACACCGCACACGCACATGCACACTCACACGTCGAAAATGGTCTGGATGGTTTTTTAAATGTTGTAAACGTGTAAATGGGTTAAAAAGTCGAGATTGATTTTTGTCGCGATAACAATACAAAAGAAAGTAAAAAAATAGAGTTATTTAGCATATAGAAAACGTTAATTACAAATCTGAACATCGAAGTTGCAAAATCTTTTACTTTCTTATGTGATAAGTAAAGTATTGTTTTCGTGATAAAAATCAATGTCAATACATCAATGGTTTAAAACGGTTTCAGCATTTTCAAGTATGGGTGGATGGTTGGTTGAATGGGTTAGTGGTTGGGTGCGTGTATGTATAAGTACTTTTTAAAGATAATTCAATTTTAGGTATGTTTCTCTTATGATATTAATATGAAATGAAATAAGCATTAAGCATTAATTTATAGTTAAGGAAAGATTATGTGTGTTTAATAAATAAATAAAATTAACCAGGTAGCATGTATATAATATATATTACTTATTCACAATACAAAAATGTGCATACGTGTATATGTTTAACTGAGTGCGTGTGTATTGTACATTTAATGTAAGAGCGAATATGAGTAAGTTAAAAATATCTGTAACTTTTGCCCCTATTATGTGCATTCCACGACATGCACATAAGAAAGTTTTGTGCTGACTACATAACATTTACAACATTGACACATTAATTTAACAAAGTTCAATTGAATCGTTTATTGTTAAAACATTTTACAAACTTTTCAGGAAATGAAAAAACGTTTTATTTTCTAAACTGATAAAAATATAACTTATGTTGGCCTTTTAGATACTTCAACTACATTCAAGACCTTTGATAAAAATGAAGTATAAAATTGTTTTTATTAAGACTTTAAAAATGACTTTGAAAAAATGCACATGGATTGTTTCTGCAATAAACAACAAATTTTAAATTCAAAAATTCTTTAATATGAGTAACTAAGTTCACAAAACATTTTTAGTTTATTTTATTTTTGTTCTTTTGACTTTTTCATCTTTTGGTGGGTGGTTTCGTAGAATATTATGATAATATTCCTTATGTTCTTCGTCTACCCAGCGTAATAGCGTTTTTATGTCGTCAAGTTTCACAGTTCCTATAGGTAATGGACCTTTGTATGCCTTTTCTGTAGGAAGTTCAAGACATGATGTGGATGTTCGAGGCTGTAGTAAATCTGTAAAAGTGTTCCAGAAAAAACCATTAATGTATTCAGAAGCTTTGACCACATTATCTTCTTCATAAACTAAGTGGAGAAACTTGAAACTGTGAACTGAACTTTGGAATTTCTGTCTTTCCCCATCTTTGTTTCATTTGATATGCAGTTGAGCTTATAATATTTGGGCCACCAAGTCTTAAAGTTTATAATGTCATTTGTTTCTATTTCTTTAACGGTAAAACTATTTTTAGCACTAGCAAGAACTATAAGTTCTGTATATTGATGTATATTATACACTCTATCAAACCTTCGTAATTTTCTTTTTATTATGCCAAATGCGCGGTCGCATGGCAAAAATGAATGGCCTCGTATTGGATAATATTGCACAATTTTTGAAATCTATCAGTTGCTTTAAGAGCCATACACATTCTAACAACTGAGTGATTCTTGTTTTGCCCGGGCAATTGTTACTAAACATACGCAACTCAGTGGCTTCTTTAGGAACAACATTTTTAATATAATCTAAAATGAAAGAGCAAACTTCATTTGGGCCTTTAGCTGCTTGCCCCTCGTGATAAATATAGAAGAAGGACTTCTGGGTTTTTAAATCTGTTATACAAAACAAACTAACGGTTAACTGTGACAGATAAAATTTATCTTGGGTAGGGAATTCCGGCAACTGTAGGTTTTGCATAAAATCAAAGCAAAATGCTGCTAAATCTTCACGCTGTTGGCATTCTTCCGTTGTCGTCTTAAGAGTACTGTAGAATTTTTTTGCTCTACGCTCGTGCACAATTTTCTCAGCAACTGCAACTCTTTTGGCTTCAGCGTTTAACTTCGGGTTTTTTATTTTAAGAGATAAATCTTCACAAGTATTGCAGATGTCTACTTGAGGTCTTCCAAAATGTAGTTCAAAATTTTGTTTAAAAAATTTAATATAATAACTGTACTTCACAGGTGAATTTGGGTATTTTTCTTTAAAAAGACTGTACATAATTTTAACGTTAAGTCGAGCATCTAGATATTTGTAGTCTTTATTAGAATAATGGGATGTTTTAATCGGAAAACAAGAAATATGTTCCTTATTTCTTCTATGTATTGTTCATTATTACATAACAATAGTTTTATTCTCTGTACGCGTTGTTTTGAAACCGCATGGATACTCAAAAAGCTTTTAGACAAACTTTTACATTTTGCCATTTATCTTAACAAAATGGTAATATGAACGAGCCTCTTTTCGCTTTCTTGGGCATTAGTTGTTCGTCTTCGAATACTACATACTTCAATCTGACCTTGTAAATAGATATCCTGTTCATTTTAGTTGCAATTTCGTAAAATGTTTTAAAAACGTTATTCCTATTTTCTTCATTAACTTTTTCAAAGCATTTTAATGGTCAACTAAAACGAAATAGATAGTTTAATATCAGCAAAGAGTACGTAGTAAAAGAAGAACTTACTTGCAAGAATTTCCAATCGCTTTGGCATGAACAACATGACCTTTGTAGTTTACGTACTCTTTCCCTGGACCTGGAAGATTTGATTCGATTTCGTTGATATTTTGATGGGTTTACAACACCCTTTTTCTTTTAATCGGTGGCTCCTGTATTACGTCCATTCTTTTATACTTAAATATTCTACAAATCTTACTCACTTCGGTTACACTAACTTATTAAACGTCAACGTATTTTTAGGTTATGTAAATAATGCACTCAATATGTTCCAGTTTACTGCAGAAACAAGCCAAATGCTGTACTTGGATTGTTTCTGCAATAAATGACTTGGATGGTACAGCGATATTAGTATATAGGCTATGTGAACTTGAATTCTTTCTGCACTAAACGATGCGTCTACATGTTAAATGTTGATTTCCGTCAAAAACGAAAATGTCCGAAAATGTCACTTAACCTGTTTTAACAATAAACGATTCAATTAGACCCATCTTATTATCAAAAGTTTGTAAATTAAAAGCTTACAATTAAAGAAAAACAGCTAAAAACAAATAATACATTTTTGAAATAAACAGATTGTCACGCGCCGTCTGCTGTTTTGTATTCAGTGCTGACAACGTAACTTAAAATGATAACGTCACCACCATCGTAGTTCTAAAAAAGGAGAAATAGAGCCCCTATCGCATTCCTAACGTTCACTTCTCCCAAGCTCTAAAGCTGTTCACCTCCCCCAACTCAGAAACCGTAGTACATTCAGTTGACCTAAAAGAAACTCCGATCATTTCGCCCAAAAGATTTACTTCGCCCAAATCCCAAATCCAAAAAGATTTAATGAAGCAACCTTAACATATCTTAATCGATGTCTCTTTTCGCAACAATAATTAAACACCAAGCAGTAATTAAGGTTTAATCATCGTACTTTAAATGAAGGAATACATGGAGATATTCTAACCTGTCTTTACTGACCCTACGTCTTTTGCAAAAATTCCCATTGTAGGTACATGCGTGGTTAACCACCACCGTTCTATGTGATCAGCAGACGCCGGTCAAGGTTATCAGGAATGGAGGTTGTGGTTAATTTTAAGAGTGGGCGATGTTATCATTGAAAAAATGGTAGAGATTACGACCAACTTGGTTGGGTGATTTAATCAGTAGGTGTCGGTGGACGTTGTGACCAGAGAGAAGATGTGATCTTAGTAGAGGAGGTTGAGACCAAGTGACCAAATCTAAAGGCGGGCGTTATGATAAGAGTGAAGGTAATGATCAAATGTAAAGTTGACGTAGAGTGGAAAGATGTAGTGACCAGTTCCGGTGTACCTTGTTCTGTGCCAAACTTACTCACTGTTTAACTTCAAACGTCAACGTTTGGAATACAGCTATAGACGCTTCGAAGGGGTAGAGGATGGGATGATTTTACGAAACTAACCACGGACCCAAACTTTGTACATCGTCAGTCGAGAATTGAATGTAACGAAGTGTAGAAAATCCCTCAGATCTAACAGAAGTAACCATTAAAACAGACAATGCGCTTATAATGGGAACCAATATGTCGACCAAGAAAGAATGCAGTTATCAATAATGACAGAGTATGTAAATTTGGTGTGTTTTGTTGTGCCACTTTAAATATATATATATATATATATATATATATATGTGTATATATATATATATATATATATATATATATATATATATATATATATATATATATATATATATATATATATATATGTGTTCGGAAAAATGTGGGAAATCTCTGGGATTTAGATAGAAGACGAAAAATAACATGACAAGTTCCTATAAATTTTCTTCCTCCAGATCCTCCCTACGGAGATGTGAGCCCCTGAAGGACGTCGCTGGAAATAAATTTTCTTGAATAACTTTTAAAGTGCTTGACATAATTTAATAAAGATTCAGTATAATGGCCACTAGTAAGGGCCTCTTAAAATAGTATCCTTGAAACATATTTAGCTTGTTTAGTTTACCAGGGATGGACTAGTAAACCTTAACGCCTAAATTTTTAACACCCTGTATGATAAAGATCTAAAAAAATATGTTTGGGTAGTTTGAACCTTTCTCAAAAAAAAAAAGGTATACTTGTTTAATATCGATAAAAGTAACTATTTTCGAGAAAAAAGTAATAAACGAATTTATATTTCATTTTCATTTAATTAAAAACTTCATAGGTGGTTTCAACATGGTCTCCGTGAAGTCTGATCATTCGCGAGCACGACCAATTGGGGACTGTTGTACCCGCTACAATAACCCCACATTGTTCCTTAGCACATCACAATGAAACGTGATTCTCTATAGAAGCTCCTCC
>JARFJB010001446.1:0-2500 GCA_036346205.1 Vesta saturnalis
CAAAGCAGAAAAAACAACGGAGCTAGAAGTTCGGTCTGAATTCTAAGAAGCAGGATATAAAGCTGAGCTATTGCAATATCAATGAAGCACCTTCGTTGCCAGGATTGGGATGTTTAGCTTTTGGTTGATGTAGCTGATTCGTAAAGAATGGGTACTGATTTCCTTAAAGCTGATGTCGGTTTATAAAAATTAGTACCAGTTTCCCAAAAAACAACTCAAAACACTTCATAAACAGGCTAAAAATAGGAATACTTTTCTCAGAAACGGGCGGTTGTTATCTAAAGAGCTGGTGACGGTTTCCTAATAACATAACAGTTTAAGCGCTAAATTATTTTTATCATATGTGCAGGAAAATGTGAAACCAAAAAAGTAAACTTAGCTGGCAATATTGTTTACCTGGATGGATAAAGTAGGTGGTTTATACTTAAACTGACACAAAAAGAAAACAAATCACAGTTATTAATATTTCTTTATTAACATAACGTTTAGTAAATGCTACACATTAGATAAGCAGGACGATAATATAAAATTTCCATTAAGCATACAGTGTTTTGTGAAGAACAGCAGTTGTAGTTCGCTATCATAACAGTTTTCAAAATTCTGTCATATCCTTCAATCAATTCTCATTAGTAATAAATACCAAGATTGGTAGATAGAGATTAATAATGCTGATCATAGACTATATCTTCTTCGTTTACATTTGACCAATCAATTTGTTTTCAATTTCTTGAGATACAAAGAATTGTAATTCCACATATGAATGCCATATTAGAAGTTCATATCACTCCTTCATTTCTAACCCCACATTATTGGATTGAACACAATCAATTAAGTATTCCTTAGCTGCTTGTTTGTATACTCCTGATAAATAACAGTTCTATTAAAATGATGGCAGTCAGTAGTAGAAGGCAAACATTTATCTTGTCTCTCTTCATATTTATTACTACTGCTATCATCACCATTTTGACAGCACCAACAACACAATGTTAAATTGTTATTCATATTGTTACTGCAACTATACCGGGTATCCATATATAACGGTGAACTGAATTTTGATCGTTCCAGAAATGATTTTGTTGCTGCTTCCATTATACTTAGATAACGACTTTACTTGTTCGCAATTACACTACTATTAAACACTGTTTAAGAAATGCTTCTAGTTAATTTACATATGGTGTGGTAGTAGCATTACAACCACAAACAAAATGTTATGCTTGTTGTTTTTCCAACCGCTCCTAAACTACTAAGGAACACATCATTCATGTTTAGCAACGCTTTAAATTCTTCAATGCGGGTTTCTAATTTAAAATACTCGTAAAAGCGCTGAGGAAATATACATTTAAAATCAGTTGTTTCCATCAATATACGTTCACCATACTTAGTATTAATTACAGCCTTATCGATCACTTTAGCTTTTTACACACACACACACACACACACACACACACACACACACACACACCACACACACACACACACACACACACACACACACACACACACACACACATTCTTAAAGGGTTTGCAATAGGTGCTTTGATTTAGCCTTGTTAATCCCATGTGTAATAATTACAAGTGGCCAAACCTACCAGAACAAGTTCCAACTTGTCAAATACTTACCTTGACCTGCGCATGCGCAAAATCACGTACATGAGTACTTCATTAGGAATGCTTATTTTACAAGAATTTGACCTTCAAGGTTATCCTCCTCCCGCTCCCGAGAACTAATTCTATTTTTAGGTTTCTAGGAATTGTAATATGACAGATCTAGAGATCAATCAATTTTCCCCTCTCCCACTTATCCCGTTTCCAAGAACTGATTCTAGTTTTAGATTTCTAAGAATTGCAATATGCTACCCCTAGAGGACAATAAACTTTTGCCCTTGAAAAGGTTAACGAACCTTAAGAAATTGATCTATTATTGGATTTCTAAGAATTGTAATATGATACCCCCTAGAGGTCAATGAACCTTTGATCATGAAACGTTTTAGCATAGATAACCTATTATTCTTCTTGTTTCTACGTACTTATTCTGTTTTTAGATACACACAGATACACAGATACATAGATACACAAATACAATACAAGAACCATTTAACCTTGACCTAGTCGTTATCATAGACTACAACCTGTCAATCTACTTATTTCCATGAACTGATTCTATTTTTCGATTACTATGAATTGTAATGTACTACCAATAAATTTTGACCTTCAAGAGCTTGACTCAATTTAGCCAATACAATAATCATTTAACCTTGACCTAGTTTTAGATTTCTTAGAATTGTAATATGATATCCCTGATTTGACCTTGAAAATTGTATTTTTAGATTTCAAAGAATCGGAAGGTCAATGAACTTTGATTCTAAAATTGAAAATGGGGCGTGAACTTGAAATTTAAATTTTTCACCAAAATTGGTCGAGGACCGACCCTATATGACTACCAAAATATTTTCATAGATTTATTAGATTTGAGTTATAAGCTTTGTAGATTTATTAAATA
>JARFJB010001446.1:10000-12500 GCA_036346205.1 Vesta saturnalis
GAATCGCAACAAATAACAACAGTTCCATGGTGGAATTTAGAACTCACAATAATGAGAAAAAAGTTAATGCTTTAAGAAGAAAATTTCAAAGAACAAAAATAATGCAGAACTCAGAGAAGAAAGAAAAAATATATATTTAGATCATAAAAAAATATTCTTAAGACAAATAAACAGAGAGAAAATTCAATCTTGGAAAAATATATGTAATCTACAAAATTCTTTAAATCCTTGGGATATAGTTTATAAAGTCTAATAAAATTAAAACTGTTCTACTTTAAGTACTATACAAAAAGACGGACAATTTACAAAAAATTTGAATGATACAGTAGAATATTTATTAGAAAATATAATTCCATTTGACAATCTAAATATAGAAAACAACTTTCATTATAAAATTAAACAAGATATAAAAGAAGATTTACAAACTGATAATGATTTTGACTTTACAATACAAGAAATTAAAGATATTATGAATAAATTAAATAATAACAAATTCCAGGAGAAGATGGAATAAGTTGTAATATCTTATTCAGAATGTTTATAAATTACCAAATTTTATAACAACTATCTACAATGAATGTTTAAAAGAGGAACTTTTCCTAACATTTGGAAAAATCTATAATCATTTAATAATCAAACATGGAAAGAAAATGAGAACGACATTTCAAAATTTAGACCAATTAGTTTATTAAATATTGGAGGAAAAATTTTGGAAAATTACTTATTAATAGAATAATGTATTATTTATACTCAAACAACTTAAATTCTAATCAATTTGGATTTAAACCTAAATCAATACCGTTGATGCCATAATGTTATTAAAAGAAGAAATAGATTCCAGTATGGCACAAAAACAAGAAATTATATTAACTAGCTTAGATGTCAAACATTTGATGCTGCTTGTGGCCATCTATTATTTTCGCTTTAAAAGAGTTCAACTGTCCAAAAACCTTTACGAACTAACTAAGGATTATTTTAATAATAGGAAAGCAAAACTTCAGCTAAATTACATTTGCAAAGAAAACAATAACGAAAGGTTGCCCTGTTGTGCTCCAGGGTTTTGGATCATTTTATATAACTCATTATTAAATATAAAATTAAGAAAAATACTAAATTAGTTGCTTTTGCTGATGATTTGATCATATTATCGAAAGGAATGAGCAGCATTGAAGCTGAAAATTTTGCAAATGTTGATTTAAGAGAAATTATGAATTAAAATAATAAAATAGAATTTAATCATACAAAATCTAAAGTTCTGTTAGTTTCTAAAAAAGATATTCTAAAAACGTTAAAATTAATATATATTTAAATAATAAAAACTGAAACAAGTTCAAGAATTAAAATATTTAGGCGTTATTTTAGATTCAAAATTTATTCGATAATCATATTTCTATGTTACATCCAATGTATAAAGTTTATTAATGCAATTTCAAGATATGCAAAAGTTAATTATTAGGATCTAAAGTTTTAAAACGATTTATAATGGTCATTGCTTTACTATCTTATGTACCTGTTGATAAAAGCTTTAAAAAGAAAAGAATTGTACTAAACTAGAAAGAGTCCATAGATTAATTAATATTAAAATTGCCTAACTCTGTTATAACCAAATTAGAAGAAATGTCAGACATTTATATAAATATAAAGAAATTGACAAAATATATTTAATTTCGACAAAGAAACATTGATTAAAATTGATTCACCCTGCAAAATTTCCTATTATACAAGAAAATTATGAAACATATCCTATGAAATTTACACAGATGGCAGTAAGATAAATGGAAAAGTTGGCTGTGAATTGTTATATGTAAGAATAGACAATTATTAAATACATATAAATATAAATTAGATGACAAATGTTCTAATAATCAGGCAGAAAGCTTAGGATTCTAAAAGCATTAGAAAAATTGTTATTTATGAATAATGAAAAGAAAAATTAGTAACTATATACACAGATAGCAAAATTACATTAGATTGCTTAAAAATAGGAACATACATTACAATTTAATTGAACAAATTAGAAAATTAATAATAAACATGGAAGAAATTGATTAAAATAAATTTTGTTGTCAAATCACATTCGGTATAAAATTTAATGAATTAGCAGATAATTTGGCAAAAAGAAGCAACAAATTTAAGTGAAAATTATGTATATACGATAAAAATTCCTAAAATTTCAATAGTAAATTATTTCAAAATTTAAGCGTAGATAAATCAAAATTTGTGAATAATTCTTTAAAAGGTTTAGAAACTAAATTATTTTTTCCATCAATTGAAGAACGTTTAAAATCAATATTTCATTAAAACCAATTATTACAATGATTCTAACAGGTCATGGTAAATTAAAAATTATCTTACAAATATAAAATTATTAATGACCCAAAATGTTTATGTGGTATTGAGGAAAATCAAACAATTGACCATTTAATATATAATTGTAAATATCTAAATACTATACGCAAACAATTAAAACATGAAATTCTACTTAAAGGCGATTTATGGC
>JARFJB010001446.1:15000-24948 GCA_036346205.1 Vesta saturnalis
AACCCGCAACGCTAATTCTACAGTAAAAACATAAGATTATTTTTTTAAATAATTTTCAAAGAACTTACCAGCAGCATGTGAGAAAGATACATTGGAGAAAAATACAGTAACACACGTGATAAATATGATCGTCTTCGTTCTGGTGCAGGTACTGCACTGTCTCACAATGGCACTGTGTAATTTAAAACGCTTTTTATACTGCCTGGTATCTAACTATTATTGAACAAAAAATATTATACACATATTTGTTAGAAAAATGAAATTTCTTACTTTTATTACTAAGAATGGTTTGGTAAATAATATTTAAGCACAATTATTGTATGTAATTAATGTTGGACATTAACTGTATTTAATTAGTAATTAAGTGAGTTTTGCAGGGGAAGTAACTTTCCCCTCAATCCTATGTGGGACTTATGGATGTTGGGAATCTATCACTACGGTTGAAGCAGCTTCGACAGAAACATGTTCCTTTCTTCTTTATATGATACTTACAATTCCATATTACAAACATTTTTGTTGACGTAAGAAATGATTATTTGGAAATAATTTAAACCAAAGAAATGGTCAATAAATCACGCCCTACCAAAGATCATTATTGAGGATATGTTTGATTGTTTATAAATGATATGGATAACTTATTTCTATTTAATTAAGATTTTATTAATAAAAACCCCATGTTACCAAAACTTTACACTCACACACTTTTGTCGTATAGGCATTTCTAGAAGGTTTCATTTAATCTACTTATTTATCGTTACTTAAATAAAATAGCGATTTTCAGATGCATGTACCTAAATGTTGCAGCAGGCTTATTATGTTTTCATATTTATCTATATCTGACATTTTCATTCATCAAATGTCTTACTCTTGATTGAAAAAGATGTGTAATTTCCATGGAAATGTACAATGTTTGAAAAATGTTCGTTCACACGACCCAGCTCAAACGCAGAATAATTCCGACGCTAAATCATTCAATTTTGAAATGTTACTTATTAGCTGTGCATGATACACAGTTAATCAGTACTAGTTAAATCACTAGGATTATTTTTAAGTCATTGCACTTGTTAAATATAAATGTTTAAGGTTTGTTTATAACTTTACAGTTGAATCTAGAGGCTACTGAACCCATTGTAAATATTTAGAGATATTAAGATAAATGTATTGTTCTTATCATGTACATATAAATTTCTGAGTTTGTTTTGTTTTAAAATATTTGAGTTAATGTGTTTAACACATTTGTTGTCTTCAGTTTAAAATGGTATGTTAGTAAGTGAGGCAAATGACCTATTTCATACGAGTACATTATTACGATTACGAGCGAGCAATTTTGTCGTACTTTAAACAAATGCGTAATAGGCAACTGGTTGGCTAGTTACCTTAAAATTAAACAAACTAACCTCAATTATTGTAAGTTTTGTTATGAACGAATAGGTTCAAATGAAAATATGTAATTAAAAATTATTAATAATTTTATTAAATACACAAACAAAAAGTTTACCTCGTAGGTTCAAACCCTACTCGAGGTACACTTTTTACTTATGCATTTAAGAAAATTATTAATAATTTTTAAATTAACCCCACTTGATATAAAAAACATTTTTGTATTTCGAAGTAATGAAATTTATTAAAGATTTGTTGCAGTTTACAATAATGTTCTATGGTTTTTAACACTGAGTTGAATGGTATAGATACATATGTGGGTTTTGAGGTCGTTAGGTTCAAATTAACTGATTTAATAGATTGTATGTACTAAATTGTAGTGGTAGTTGAAGCTTTATTAAACACAGAATTGCAGGCGCAAGTGCACTCGCACGCGCGCACGCACAGCTACACACCCATGTAACGAACCGCAATTCATTATTACAAAATTTTTTTAATTAATTAGTTATTTAACAATCAGCTCTCGTAAAAGAAATGATGTAAGATTTCTTAGTATTCAAACACCTGCAAGACTTGATCTAATATTTCTTAGTATTCCATATTACTCAGTACCTAACTTAATATTTCTTATTATTTCGTGTGATTGCACAACCAAAAATTAATTTGTTTCCCCTCCAACGTAGATTTCATAAAACATCGAATATTTTATACGTCAGAGTAATCTCCGCCAACTACAGATAGGATTCCCCCAAACGGAAGCCACCACCGCCTACCGAGAGTCCCCTATAAAAACCGCGCCGCGCACCTTTTGGAATATTAATTATTATTATTATAAGAGAGATACGGGTAGTAAAAAAAAACCGAATATACGACGAGTAGCCGTAGCCGACCAGACCAGTAGCAGTAGTAGAAGAGTTCCGTCGCGCCTCGTGAACGCATCCCGCCGCCGAGAAGTATTTAGTTGGTTTTACCAGCTCCTGTAGTAGTTAGTCCGTTAGACTAACTCCGGTTCCAGAAAACCTGCACGTGACGGTTGCGTTAAATTAAATCGCCGCAGACCTAGTGATAGCCACCGCGAGTTTAGCTCCCTGTATTTGCGACCGCGCACCACGAACCTTTTGTAAATAAATAGCTATCCTCGATCTTTGTGATTAACGTCACGTAAGTCTGTAGAGTAATTCAGAACACAAACACAAACACACAAAAACCCCCAGACCGCCACGGGCAAAGCCACGAAGCAGTCGGGAGTATAAACACTAGCACACACTAAAACCCCAGACCGCCACGGGCAAAGCCACGAAGTAGTCGGGAGTTAAAAACATACACCACGCTACCATATACCTGACGACGGGAGCTAGGTAGGACTGTATAGCCCTGCAGCTCTATCATTTACCTCACTTACATTCTAAACACCTGATTCACCAGCTCGCTGGCGAAGACCGAAGTGCCTATAATCACAAACAAATTAAACGTAGAGTATCCGTCAAAGACCTGTAGAGAAGGAAAACGGTACACCGATAACCACGCGCTTAGTAATTGAATTTCAAGAAAACAATCAATCAATTGTTTTCCACCAGCTTATTCCGAAAGTATAAAAACCGCCTTTAATAAATACGCGTTTTTGGTGCGTATACCATTAGGTAACGTTCATTTGTATCTACGTGAGATTTCGTTCATTTGCATAAAAGAAATCATCGCCATAAAATTACATCCCAGAAGATAACGCGCAAATATATTAATTATACAACCAAACTTGTACAATCCGCCCAGTCTAAATTTAATGCGAGAGAAAACCTCGGAAGGTATTCATATTATCGAACGTAATAGATCGTGAAGGTAAATTGCTTCACGAAGCATACGCGCCTGTCCGTCTTCCAGAAATTACTGAAGGTAAAGACACAGTATAAACACGAACAGTAATTTCACTAGAGGAAATTTATCAATTCACACTTATTTCGCGCCAAATGCGTGGCACCCTGCGCTTTGAACTGTGACAAAAAAATGGCTAATTTTACGTGAATGTTTTATTTACTTATAGGGCTTTGATTGTTAGTACATACAATTGTACTAAATTTATTACATTTTGTAGATTTAGTACGCAGTACTATTTTTACAAGCCTAGTACGCATTTAATGTTAAAAAACGACATTACCTTTTGGTCCACCTGATATGTTTTTTAGTAGGTAATGTTACGTTTGTTTTCTTTTTTATATTTTTGATTCCTATTAATAATATAACATGTGTTAATAAAAACCTTCAAAAGTAATAACTACATTTCACTGCATTCAAACAAATTAACACCACAGTGTATATATTATTATACTGTGTTAACACCTTCCTCATACAAACCCTATTCGAGAAAGAACTAGTACGCCTATGAGCAGTAAAATATACGCCGCCACTGTTACATACAAACGACAATTTATCATGACACTGGCACCCTGCGCAGTAGATTTTAAAAAAATATTCGTTACAGCAATATCAAAGACGCTGACAAGGAGTGAAATTACTGTTCGTGTTTATACTGTGGTAAAGAGCAGCAAGCAATTAGACCGGTGAACGCTCGTCCTGCGTACAACCGTGAACTCGGGATATCGATTTTCACTAGTGACCTAGATCTGCGCAACCCTCGTTTTAAATAACCAGTAGTTTGTTTATACATTCTTTTCTTTTGTAGACAGGGCCGTATCCAACATAAATAATTAATTAAACGCAACGTTATTAATCATTTAAATATTACGTTCCTCATTGAGTGTAACTAGGGAGTATTAATATTGAATTACAGAAACGACTTCGACCACAATAAGCCGTCGTATCGAGTGAGTGGAAGAAAGTAGGACCTCCAAATTCTCCGTCCAGACCTAGTGGATGCCCCCGACGCCGCTGTCTAAGTATGAAATCCAAATTGTTTTCTCATTATTTCTCAAGTTTATGTTTATGTTAGTAGTTCATAATGTTATTAGTCTAGGTTAAGTGTCAATACGTTATATTTGTAAATAATAGGATAATATATTTTTAAACCGTTTTCCTGTGATTATTTTATGTGGACAGTGTAGAGCTAAAGTTTAAATATTCCGACGAACCCACCCCCCTCTTTAGTTTCTAATCTAAAGACCGATTGCAGTTTAGCCGCGGCAAATATAAAAATTGTGAGAAAGGACCTTACACCCACATATCACACACCCACACACACACACCCACGCGCACATGCACGCGCCCCTGGTGGGTTTTGTACCATAATCAAAGTGCAATGAATTTATTTCTTTTTGAAGGGGATTTGAGAGATTGTATTGTAATTACGATTTACTTTTAGTCGTCTCGGAGAAAGGAAAGAAATAATTCTATCTTGATAATCAGATCGGACAATTTTATTTAACGGCCGGTCGTGGCATATCGTTACTTAATAATGCAATGGTATACGTTATGCGTGTTGCTAGTGCTTGTGCGTATGTGTGTGCGTGTTCGTGTGGTATGTGAAATATATATATATATATATATATATATATATATATATATATATATATATATATATATATATATATATATATGTATATATATCCTGTTTCATCACGACGTTTCGGCTGAATTGCGCCAGCCATCTTCAGGTTATCCGTGTTCGACTTCTTGTGATTCGAACCGAACACTAGTTCAAAGTGTTCATAATCTAATAGGAAATGATATATGAACAATATTCCTGTTGTCGATATTATTACTGATCTTGAAGCAGCTCTTCGTGATTTCGAATAAAATAAATCCGATAACATTAAATTGGATGTTGTAAATATTCTTAAGAAAAGTAATTCTTTCAGCTGATAGAGGCAATTCCACTGTTATAGTAAATCGAGAACATTGCCATCAAAGAATAACTACATCACTAAGCAGTCCCGAATACATAAAAGTAAATCAGATCCAACCACTTATATAGAAAAGAGAACGAAGGCTACCATTAATTCTACTTCAGTTAATGATTACATTAAAACAATTATTATACCAAGAGAGAAAACTTCAAGAGCACTGAAAACGTATGGACCTCCGAAGATACATAAAGAGAATATTTGGCCTTTGACACCAATTGTTAGTGCTTTTGATTCGCCAACTCACGAACCAGCACGTTATTTAGCAAAAATAATTCAATCTATATGTGAAAAGTCAAAATTGTACATCAAAAACTCATTCGATTCTTTAGACAAACTTAAACAAGTAGAATTAAGTCCTGTTGATGTTCTTGTCAGTTTAGATGTTATTTCACTGTTTAAAAAAGTTCGTGTTATTGATAGTATTGAAATTTACAAAACAAACATAATGTTGACGATGATGCTCTTGTTTGAATTCTACAGTAACGAATT
Organism: Vesta saturnalis; assembly: GCA_036346205.1. Taxonomy (NCBI): domain Eukaryota; kingdom Metazoa; phylum Arthropoda; class Insecta; order Coleoptera; family Lampyridae; genus Vesta; species Vesta saturnalis. The sequence goes on from JARFJB010001446.1 coordinate 20,727, forward strand.
TTATAAACAATTAGAAGGTACACCGATGGGTTCACCACTAGCTCCTGCAACAGCTAATATCTATACGAATGAATTTGAAACATAAGCCATAACTACTGCCAATCTCAAACCAAAATGTTGGTTTAGACATGTTAACAATACCTTTGCTATTTGGCCACATCGTCCTAATGCATTTGAACAATTTCTAACCCACTTAAACGACATTCATTACAATATAAAATTTACGGTTGAGATGGAAGTTAACAAGAAACTACCTTTCTTAGACATACTATTAATAAGAAACGATACAGGTAATTTACATGATACTGTTTACAGAAAAATAACTCTAACTAATCATTACCTAAATGCAAAATCTCACCGTCACCCACTACAACTCAATGATGTCGTTCTGATATTAATTACAAGGTCTCTTCATTTAACGGAAAACAAGCACAAAAAAGATGAGTTAAGAACCCTCACATTAATTTTACAAAGAAACAGTTATACTTTAAACCAAATCAATAGAAGAAACAGAAACAGACAATCATAAAAGGATAATTGTTTCACTTTGTATAAAAGGTGTCACAGACCTCGTTGCCAGAAAAGTTCTCAAAGATGAGTTTAAAGTTGTATTTAAACCATATAAAACTTTTCTCAATTTCAGCTCAAATAGAGGTCAAACTAATAGGCGAATTACCGTGAAGAGCACAAATTAGCCATTCTACACAAAATATCATCCTCGTTGTATGTGTTAGTGTGTAGTTTGTTATCAGCATCAAAATTGTGGGATCTTAACCTCATATTTTGCTAAAGTAGAATTTATACACAGATAGGAGGCTAATAATAGTGTAAGCTTAGTCTAGCGGGTTTTGTCCCAGTCGAATAACTTCAATACATATGGTGGTCTTGGGATCCAGATTCTTCTTGTTGGAAGATTTACCGTTTTTGATAGCCCGTTCAACATTACCCATCTCTTTTTGTAATTTCCACATCACTATATTTTACTTATAAACCATTTCCTCATCTCTAAAAACAATCAAAAACCTTACAGGCATAATAGTATATCACGTAACAAGAGTTGTAAGTAGACCATTACGCACGAAATGAAAAAGTTTACGCACAAAGCAGCGTAAAACTCGTGTTACGTAATATACTTTTTCTACGCCCACTCCACCCTATTTTCCATTAAATAAAACTTGGAACTAAGTACTTAAATTTTATTATAATAATTATTTATAACAATGGAAATTATTGTATGTAGTTTGACATTGAGGCTTACTATTCGCAGGTAGTGAATGACTCTCTGTAATAGTTGCGCTACTGAACGGTTTTAACTGAGAAGAACAAGAAGACTGACACTCGTTAATTGCATCTGATATTAGCAATGTGTTATCGTTTTTATTTTTTAGGGAGTCGTTTACATATCTCCTCTACCGCAGAAGATTGCCAACCACCGAGTCTCTTTATTCGGTTTTTAAATAATCGAAAGTGATGAATCCCTTTCGATTATTTAAAAACCGTGTAATAAAGAAAAAATGCGACGTTTGTTAACTCTTTTATTCTAAGCGTTATAGGCAAAATTTTTACAGGATGCTGTACATTAAAACCAATAAATATGGAAATATCGACTTTTTCTGAATTTATATAATTACTCACCAAGGGATAGAATTAAATATTTCGTTGAACAAGGATAACGTCTAACTGCACGCAGGGGTAACAGGGGAAAAGAATTCAACGCGCGACCTTGTGTCGCCTCTTCTGAGAAATCGCAATTTATATAGTGCGGCAAAATGGTTTCATGCATTAATGCATGCATTTTTAAGTAAGATAATAATAATAAAATTGCAATAAAAGGCGAAATACCTAGACCTCGAAAACTATTTTTTCAAATTACATAATAAATGCATTTATATACAATCATCGCTATCTTCCTTGCCATCCTACGCAATGTCCTGAAAATCGTTATCATCATCATCCTTGTCGTCACCTAAATTTGTAACTAACGGTTCTATGTCGACGTCTACTAAATTATCCTTTTCTCTGTACATATCTCTCTCCAAACGATATTTGGAACAGTTTGTAATGTTAACTTACAAAGTTTCCAGCCGTCCTTTATTTTGAACGTGGTGTCTCCTTTGCAACTCTGTTTTTGACATAAACCCATATCAATTCAATTGGATAAAATTCATAGTAGGCTACTGGAAGCTAACATTTTAACACTGTCTCCTTGTAATTGTTTGACCACTTTTTCAAACAAATATTGTTTTTTTTAATTGGTCACACGAGATAATTGCAAAAGTGAATTCCTCGTCATTTCGTTGAATGAATTGAATTGCTCAACTAACAGAAGTTTTCGTCTGTTCATTATTCAATTACACTTTGTTTTCTCCAGGTGGTTGTTGGATTTCTAAAATCTGGATCTATCATTGCGTGGCACGGTGCTTGATCTAGCACAATCACCGATATATCAGGGATCACTCCCAACACATATCGTAACCATTCTTCATAATGCTGTTTATTCATTTCGTCATGGTAATCAGCCGACCTTTTTTTTCCAACGAAGCATTTGGTACAACCTGGTAAAAAGCCGTTTTCGTTGCCAATATCCAATATAATCACTCTTAGTCCAGATCCAGAAGATCGCTTGATTCCCCATCTGAATCCGTTTATTTCTTGAATTGTCCTTCGGTATTGATCAAAACTCGCGCGGTTTTCTGGGGTAACAATTTCCACTCAACCAAATTTTCTTGAATGGTTTGCGCAGTACCATGTTTCGTCAGTAAAAAAAATATTCCTTCCTGTTTCTCTGTACCTTTTAATCAGATATAAATATTTTTTTCATCAAGATTGGCCTCTAATTTTTTATAAGTAAAATTCATTTCTTTTGCCCATCTTTTTAATGTGGTGGTACATACTTGTGGAAAATCCGGACACTCATCTGTCAATTTTTTATGCAGCCCGACTATGGTTGGAAACCTTTTTTCCATATAAAAATTTAATGGTTGTCTTCGTATAACGCCCTTTAGAAAATCATCGATATCTACTTTCGGTCTACTACTTCTTCACCTTGGTCTTGGCACTGTACCAGTACTACTTGCCCCTTTTTCAATTGATACATTTACAACACTTCTTTCACTAATCCCCAGCCATTCCGTAGTATGCTTTGTAACTTAATTAAGAATAATTGCGTTTACGCGATTTTTTCCGCTTCGAACAATTTGTCTAAGCTGGGCGGACCTATTCTCGGGAATTTTTCTTTTTAGTAAGAAGCTGCTATGATATAGTTTGATTCAATTAAAGTTGGGTATGACTCATTCTTAAAATTACACGAACTAAGAATTAGGCGACGTAAGTCTTTATTAAATCAGCAAAGTATCTTTTAGATAACATTTTTATCGGTATATATCTTCACATAGATTTCCCATAACATGTCAAAGAAAGTTGAAAATTATTGAATGTTTTTTATATTTTAAACCATTACCTTGTTTTGGTTTGGAGGAATTTCTAAATGAAATTTTTATTTAGAAAATTACGTTTCACACGCAGGTGACACGGGCGTTACTATTAGACCAAGTTCTGTGTAAATAGGTATTTTCGTTATGTAGAGTTTTAGGAATTTTTCTTGTTGTCAGAGAGAAATTATATTGTATTTTGAATAAAAATGAACGTATTACAGTTAAAATTAAATTGATATACTTTTTGTATGAAGATATAATGTAAACGCCCATTATATCACGAGTTAACTATTTTCAGAGGTGAGATAATGGGCCGTTTCCACACTTTATGAACGCACTGTATAAAGCTTTATATTGTATTTCGTATTAGAATTTGTCGTACATATTTAATTAAAAGGATTCATTTGTTAGTATTAATTTACATTAGGATTGAAATTATATAAATTTTCTCGAGGTATAAAAATATATTTAAAAACGTAGTTGTTATTAAGAGATAACATTCCAGGTTAGTTTCCGTATTATGTTTCTGTTAACTTCCATTTGAGGAAAGGTGCCAAGATTCTTTTACAGCAGAGCTTGCCTATTCACTTTCAATTAAAAATCACCATTATAGGAGAAGGCAAGATTTAGCTGGATTACAATATGAGCTCATTAAATTTTGCAATTATTACTGTAGACTAGATAACATTGCTTACTTGGAAAGCTTCCTCGTTTCTGTGAAAGCGAAATATGACGTGATTTTTCTCGACTATTTGTGGAAGGGGCCTATCGTTTCTACCGCGTTTATA
>JARFJB010001447.1:0-24801 GCA_036346205.1 Vesta saturnalis
CTTTTATGCTTATAATGTCTTGCACATATTGATCCCAAGTGATTGACATAAAAAAAATTTTTTCTTAAATTATCTAGCCTATACAATTATTGTCTTAAAATTAAACACTGTCACTTACTCATGTTCCTTGCGTTGTTTAGGCACCGCACTTGTTGATCGTGCTGTTGTGTCGTCAGGGTTGTTTCAAAGTTGCGAATGAACTCTTTCTTCTAAACTGCATCTAACCTGGCATTGCTTCTTGCGGCTTCTTCCCTTATTGTCCCAGCTATAACTTTCTTGCATTTTGTCCATACCATCCATAAAATTATTAAAAGAACCAGCACTGAGGACTGAGCACCTGCTTGTGCGATGATCACCTCTTCTTTTGTGGCGGACTGTCCCATAACTTTTGGTATTATTCTTTAGTCTTGTAATCTTCGGATCTCGGTGTATTCTGCTTCGGCAGGGTCGCCATGTAGTATTTAACCCCAATTGGTGTTTGTTTAAGGTTAGAGTGGTATTAATATTTATTCTCACATGTTTTAGAATTTATTATTTATTGTACACATTAATAATGATGTACTTAACGACAAGAGTATCTGTTTACAATCTGCTCATAATCTGTTTATAACTGTTTATCAACTGTTTATAGACTGTTATAGTTTTACATAGTTACTTCTATTTATAATAGTGAAAGTGTGTTGATAAGAATGCATGACTTTACAATTCTTTTAGTACATTGGTCTATTTATATTGAAATAATTGTTATTGCATATTTGCATACTAAGTAATTTAACTAGTTTAACTTTTAGATGTGTTTTACTTATTTTATCGAAATAGAATGAAATTGAATGTTTCGTAATTGCATCACACATGAATATATTTCTTACCGGTAACCGAGTTTGTAGCGGATAATTCCGCCCATTGAATTTCGACCAATCACCTGGAACTACCGGTAACGAAAATAGTTACCGGTACCGGCTACATATCCACTGTCATGATTAAGCTGTCACCTACGAGGTGACTATTAAACCATCCAGTTGTGAAGTTTGTCAATGTCAAATTGTTATTGACATCCTAAAATAAACATTTTCTTTTTCCATTAAAAACATAATCATAAAACTCTCATTACTCCTTCCTAGTCTTTAGATATACATTAATTTAGATAAGACTATAAAACATACTTATTCACATTTAAACGTATTGTCAGTTATTCCCTTTAAGTACGTATTGCCCTAGTGGATATTTCTGTGATATTTATTTTTTTGTACATAAGAATATTTAGCACCAAATCTTGTAAGTATTGTTATTTATTCATTAAACCCTATACATTGACGACGTAATTCCAAATTTTAAATTATCAGAAATTATGACTAATGCACATTACTTGCACATTACTGATATGCTTATGATTCAACTAATTAATTTGGATGTTTGTATACTCATTTTGCTTAATAAATACACAAGTTAAAAATACGGATTAAAATTATACACAATAAATTTTGTGTAGACTTGTTTTTTAAGTGCACCTATATCAGTTCTTTTAATATCCTGAAATACATTAAGTCTATTTGTTTTGTAGAAGATGGATTGTTGCTCTAGAAAGTGTGGAATCTGTGCATATTTAAGTTTCGGAGCTGTATTTATGACGTTGGGTGCAGTTTTCGGAATCTTTTGGCCCACATTTTACAATGGAATTTTAACAACGGTACAACGTAATTTATTATTTACATGAATTGATTCTTATTAATAAACAGGAACTGGTATTAACAAACACTTCTAAAGTTACCAATTTTGGAAAGAAACTCCTATACCGATTTATATGGAAGTATATATGTTTAATTGGACCAATCCAAATGAAGTAATAAAGAGTGAATGGGCTGTGAAACCAAAATTGCAAGAATGTGGACCATATGTTTTTAGTGAACATCACGTAAGAGTGAACGTGACATGGAATCAAAATGATACTGTTACATTTCGACAAATTAGGACTTGGCAATTTGTGCCTTTAATGTCGAATGGAAGTTTAAATGATTTGATTACAAATATTAATCCAATTACAGCTGTAAGTTTTACATGTTTGTGTAAGTTGATAGGATGTAATTGAAGGAAAATTAAGCAGGACATATGAGATTGTTTAGTACTTATTTTTAACTAAACAGTTTGGCGTAGGTAGTGGTTTGTGATTGGATTTTTGAAAATGATGATTGATAATACTTTGACCTCAGAGGCTTTGAAGTACATGTATCTTGTAGATTTGGCACATTTAGTTAACACGTTCCACATGGCACGGCATACCATGTACTGAACCACTACATTCTCATGTGACATTTTGGTACAACAGTGTGCCAAGTGCATGTATGTTTCTAGAGACAGTTCAGTACACTGGTGTGCCGAAGTCTATACGTATTTTGAAGACTGATTTTTAGATGTAACAACTTAGTAATGAAAGGGAACCTGCACTTTCACCCTCTAGAAAATACTTAATTTTCTACATCTCTTTCAGGTTTTAGTTGCAAAATACACAGGAGAAGTAAATTAATGATTAGTTAGAATTTTAGCAATTGTAAGGTGCCAATTCTTGTCTGTCGTTACCTTAATTTAAGTTTTGAAATTTGCATTATTATTGATAAGTATATTTACATTACATTAGTATTTTTAAGCATTTCTTTTTTCGTTCAATGATTCAATTTTTATATCGCAATATTTTCTCTTCAGTCTACATAATTACGAACGTCCCTGTGTATATTTTAGACATTTAATTTTAGTTCTATGTGCAACGTGAATTGAACATGCTTAGACATTTCCGTATATTATGCCGTGAAGTTCAAATGTTATCTTTTTTAAGTTTTGCTTCCCTTTTATAAGGTATGTAAAGGCATCTAATTACATTTTCTATATATTATATTTAATAGGGAATCAGAATAGGGAACAAGGAAACTGTTTATCTTAAAAAAAGTTTTTATTTTGGCAAATTTATGTATCATTGAGTAGCGTGGGTATGACGTCACGAACTTAACTTTGTTAAAATGGCGAGATAATGCAATATCATCTTTATGAACATAAATGGAGATACCTTTGTTTTGCATAAATCACATATGCTGTTATACATATTCTGCGTTTGTCGTTATATCAACAGCTTTTGTCGTTCTAATCTGCGTTCGTCGTTATATCTTTCAATTATTGTAGGGTCAACATTTGGTGGTAATATTCGAATGTTACCATATGCTACCGTTCGTCTAATTTTTATGTTGAAGACAGATGAAACTTATAGTGCTTACCTATTCGTCTCTGTTTCGTTTATTTGTACGTTAATTACAAATGGAAATTACCTTTACATTATCGTATATTTGTCTTGGAATTGGAAATAAAAGTTCTCAAGCTACAGTTCGTTTCAGACGAGATTAAAATATTTATTTTGTACAAGTAAGTACTTATCCTTTTAGTGCAGTTTAACTAAATAACAAATCAGTGTTATTTTGATACGGTTAAAAAAAAAAGGAATAGCTGAGTCCTGCTCCTGAAATAATAACATTTGAGTTCATAACCTATCACAACTGTAATTTGTTGACGTAGGTCAATACACGTTTCATTATTGAATACATGTTGAATACATTGCATTTTGAATTTTAAGTAAACATAGATTGTAAGCTTATCTACAGTGTTTAATTTAGTATTTTTAAAATTGTAAGGCCATACAAGAAGTATCGTTTTAGTTATTTTATTTTGATGTTAATCAGACATTTTGCCTTATGAAATGTACATATAAATACAGATGTTTAGTGCTTATTCAGATTACCTATTATGTTCTGAGATACAACCTTTCTCAATTTTTGTTGTATTTTATTTATTAAACCTAGAAATTGAGTGGTGCCCAATAAAAATGCTAATACTGATTAAATCTATGAAAAAATTTCTGCTTTCCTCACACCTGATGAACGAGTTCTCAATTTCAGTAAGGTTTATAAGTTTGTACCCCACTAAACTAGACCGTGGTGCAATTCACCTTTGTAACGACAAAAAATTTTTTTATTTTTTTTATTTGTTATACAATTGAACTTTTATTCTACATAAAAATAAGTCATATCGATTCGAACGGGATACATTAATAAAATAACAAAATGAGTTGAAAAATGAAAGTTAATACATTACATATTTTCATGCAACCCGTTAAAACACTAAACAAAGATGCAATTTATCGGGCCATTCATTGTAGAAAGTCGCAACTCGTTTTGCTTTAGAATCTGCATTTTTTTTTTTCCATGTTCTTCATACAATTTTTTGTAACAATGTCGGCATCTTTTACGGACAGTGTGAATTTGTCCAGAAACTTTTTGTAAACAATGGATCTTTTGCTTTTTTTTAGTAATTGGAATATGTAGTATTGGTTCATTGTGAGTTAATTTTTTTATAATAATGTTTCAAATTTTCAAAAGTGGAATTACTTTACCATTAGAGGAATTTTTATAAAGAGTCCAGGCATTCGCAATGCAGGTTCCAAAAATGACTTCCATTGCTACTTTTTTGTATCACTTAACCGTTTTTCGTAAATTTGAATTATATGCAGCTAGCTGATCAGACAGATCAACTCCTTGTTTGGCTTTGTTATAGCTTATTATGCAGTCTGGTTTTGTGATAGTATTACCAAAGAGTATGTAATAGGAAGAGAACCAATGTCCATTTAAAATAATGTGTATGCTATAGTTAGTCGACCGTTTTAAAGTGCTAGTCTCGGCCATTTGGTATGCGACCAACCATTATAACCAATAACAAAAAATTCTCGGAGTGTTGTTATTGTTACAAAGGTAAGTTCCACCGCGGTCTAGCTCAGTGAGGTACAAACTTATAAAACTTACTGAAATTGAGAACTTATTCATCAGGTATGAGGAAAGCAGAGATTTTTTCATAGATGTAATCAGTATTAGCATTTGTTTTATTGGGCACCACTCAATTTCTGGTTTAATAATTAAAATACAAAAAAAATTGAGAAAGGTTGTATCTTAAAACATAATAGGTAACCTGAATAAGTACTAAACAACTGAATTTATATGTATATTTAATAAAGCAAAATGTCTGGTTAATATCAGAATAAAATAACTAAAACGATACTTCTCGTACAGCCTTACAATCTTAAAATTACTAAATTAAACACTGTAGATAAGCTTACAATCTTGCTTACTTAAAATTCAAAATGCAATCTATTCAACATATATTCAATAATGAAACGGGTATTGACCTATGTCAACCAATTACAGTTGTGATAGGTTATGAACTCAAATGTTTTTATATCAGGAGCTGGACTCAGCTGTTCCTTTTTTTAACTGTATCAAAATAACACCAACTGATTTGTTATTTACTTAATTGCACTAAAAGTATAAGTACTTACTTGTACAAAATAAATATTTTAATCTCGTCTGAAACGAACTGTAGCTTGAGAACTTTCATTTCTAATTCCAAGACAAATATATGATAATGTAAAGGTAATTTCCATTTGTAATTAACGTACAAATAAACGAAACAGAGACGTATAGGTAAGACCTACAGTAGTGTGAAAAAGTTCTGCATCACCCAAGAATTTTATTATTACTTGAAGTTTAGCCACATTTTTGGCATAGGTTTTGGCTTAAACTTGTAAACATTAGATTTTAATGACTGTATTAGCAACTAATCTCTTAATTAGGTACTTAGAATTTCATAGAAATTCAATAAAGGTAATTTCATTCTTAAAATCGATTACCAGCTATTCGCGTAACTTCTAATGGGGTGATTAAAATGCATTTAACATGAAAGCAAACTACATACTACTCCTACTTTTCCTACTTTCCCTACTTTTTAGTAGGAAAGTAGGAAAAGTCCTACTTTTGATGAAAACTTCCTACTTTGTCCTACTTTTTGACCAAATGAATAAAATGTGTTAGTGTTAAAAACACTCACGTAACAAAATATTGAAGATGATTTCCTCTAAAAGAGGTAAGTAAAGCTTTGTTTGTATTGTAACAAAATTGTTTCTATAACCTTAGAATATAGTTTCCTTTTTGAGGTATTCCAATTTTTGTTTGACGTAGGGATGTGGTGACCGAAGCGTCCAGCACATTGCATGCTGTGTTGCAATCAGCCAGTTTGGTTTATGGGGCTATCCATATGCTCATTTTAGTTTGGTAAGTAAGGGATTTTTCACACAAGGTAATAAATAAAAAACAAATAATTAATAAAATATTAATAAACAAATGTAATTTACGTCCTTTGTAAGAATCCTTGGCCTACTTGTCAGGCTAGAATGAGCCTGTGGACAACCCCTTTATTGTAATTTACTAATATTGTCTTATTTTTCAGGTGTTCCAATAAATTACTTATGAAGATTTAAACAGTTAGGAAAAATGCCTTCAACAAAAACTTCATGTAAAAGTGAGTGGTTGGAAAAAAGGACCTGAATGGACATTTTTTAAAAACATGGTGTGAACAAAAATCAAAGTATGAGGCCTGTTGTTTATTTTGCAAAAAAAATGTGAAATGCGACAACCGCGGTCTGGGACAATTACTTAATCATTCAGCAAGCAAAATTCACATTACATTAATCAAAGACGTTGCTACAGGAAAGCAGCCTACTTTTGTAACTCCTCCCAATTCATCTAATATTAAAAAGCAAGGCTTCTCAACTATCCCTTCTACTTCTAATCGTACTGAGCAGATAGCATGCTGGACAACAAAAAATCAAACGGTTAAAGAGGAAATTACTTGGGCTTTAATAGTTGTGAATGATAACTTGCCATTCAACTCTTCAAAAGATTTGAATATGATTTTTCAGTCAATGTTTCCTGACAGTAATATTGCAATGCAGTTTTCTATGGGCCCTTCAAAGTTATCCTACCTCATAAGTGAAGCAATTGGCCCTCATTTCCACGAATGTTTGTTAAATGATGTGAAAACTTCAAAGTCTTGTTATACTTTATCATTTGACGAACTTACAAATAAACAAATAAAAAAGCAACTGGATATCTGTATAAGATATTGGTCCAATCAGCATGATAAGGTTGTTGTCCATCATCTGGCAACTTATTTACTTTACCAAGCTAAAGGACAGGATATTGCAGATAAACTTATGAAGTCAATTGATGACAGTGGACTACCCCTGAAAGATTTTATAACTCTTGGAAGTGATGGACCAAATGTAAACAAAACTGTTTTTTCTAAAATGTCAGAACACAAAAAAAATCAAGATCTGCCAGCATTGTTGAATATTGGAACATGTAATTTGCATGTAGTGCATGGTGCTTTTGGAAAAGCATTGAAAGAATTTGGTTCAGATATTGCAGATTTTTTGATTGACTTACACAATTTTTTTAAACTCTCACCAGTTAGAGTAGGAGAGTCGACTACTTTACAAGAAGAACACAACTTGAAAGTATTGAAATTTCTAAAACATGTAGACTGTAGGTGGCTCACACTGGTCCCTGCACTGGAACGAGTTGCAGCTCAGTGGGCTGTAATAAGTGAGTATTTCATAAAAGAACTCCCCAAGCGAGATTCTCAATTGCTACAGAATTCTAGATATCAAAGGATCATAAAGTATGTTAAAAAGTCAAACCAAACTATGATTAAACTGAATTTCCTACTATCGGTTTCAAATATTTTGCTACCATTCCTTGAATTTTTCCAGCGAGAGTAACCTCTCATCCATCTGCTTTATGACTATATGGACAAAATAGTCAGAAGTGTTTATAGCAGATTCCTCAAGGTTGAAGCTATGAAGGGGAAAAGTATTGCTGACTTAAGAAAAATGCAGTTTCCATCTGCTAAATTAGAGTTGAACGACCGTGACATTGAAATTGATGTAGAAACAAGGAAATTCCTCAAAAGTTTGAAACCTGAAAAATAAAGTGAAATGCTTGTACTGATGAGAAAATTCTTGCTCAAACTTTCCAACACTCTGGCAGACAAGTTGCCATTTGACAACATTGTAATTAAAGAATCTAGATGCCTAAAACCAGAAAATCTAACAAAAAGTTGGACTGTTCAATCAATTAAAAAACTTGCTTCTATCATTAAGCACATCCCTCCCGTTAATTGTGACGCTGTAGTGGATGAGTGGAAGACACTTCAATGTGAAGAAATTATCAAGGAGTGGTACCAAATTGAAATTGATGATAAAGTGATCCATCAGAGAATCGATCATTATTATAGTAAAATATTTTCTCTCAAAGATGCATTAGACCAAGATAAGTATCCTGAATTGAAAAAAATTGTTAAAGTAATCATTATATTACCACATGGCAATGCTGATGTAGAGCGTCGGTTTTCCCAAACATCAAGCTTCTTAACAGACACAAGGGTAAACTTGTCTGAAGCCTCAATCAGTGCTTTACAAACTGCCAAAGATACTTTGAAACTATACAATAACTGTTGTCACAAAGTACCAATTACACTTGATTTTATAAGAAAAGGCTAATGGCCCACAAATCCTACTTGGCAAGGCTAGAAGAACAAAAATTAAAGCTGAGAAAGAAAGAAGAAGAAAGAGGAGAAGAGAACTTGAACAGAGAAAAAAGAAGCAGTGAAGAAGAAAAAGAAAATTTGAACAGAAGTCCCGCCAAACTAAGGAAACCATTTTAAAAGAAAAATCTTTAGAAGTTAAAGAAAGTGAGATAAATCAGGACATAAAAGCATATAAAAGTTTAGTGGATGAAGCGAATGAGAGAATAAAGAATGCGCTTAAGAATCAGGACATGAAAGGTGCCCTGGTGGGCCAAACATTGTTGGAAGCAGCCTGCAAAAAGGTAGATGAAGTGACAACCACATTGCAGGAAATTAGAAGTCAACAAAAAGAATTAGAAAAAAACAAAAGAACCATGCTGGATTACTTTTGTTTAACACAGAATAAGAAATTCAAAAAGTAAAAGAAGAAGCCAAAATTAGTTACTAAATTACTTTTTTTTAGTAAAGTCTAATTGCCAGCATATAATTTATTGTGTTATTACAAGTTCCTAATATACTGTATTATTACCATTGTAATATAATTCATAATTCCATTTATTGTATTAATAAAAATTTTAATAAAAAAAAGTCATACCCCATCCAAGAGTTCAGTTTGTTTGTATGTAATTTTTTTAATTACACCATTTAACTTGAGATAATCTTAAGTTCACTGTTTTGTTGCAGTGCTTAAAAGTATAAAACAAAGATATTGGAAATATTTTTGAATAATAATACAGAATAAATTTTGTTTTATTGAAAAATGTATTGATTTTTTTTTCAAATTTCAAAGTTATTGTGCATAACAAAGTTTTCTTCAAAATTTTTTCCTTCAAGTCAAATTATACCTTACTAAGAATAATTTTGCTTCACATAACAAATAAACTGAGCTCTTAACTGGTACACTTGGTAGGGGATTAAAAAAAAATATATATAATAATTTATGATATATAAATTGATGTAAGAATACATTTAAGCTATAAGAACTTAGATTTTTATTTTTGAGTGGAATTATTTACTGTTAATAATTTTTCCTACTTTTTAAAGAAAAGTTCCTACTTTTCCTACTTTTTGGCTCTCGAATGTGAGTATGAAGCCTGTGAAAGTTAAAAGTATAATTAGCAAACACACTCATTACGATATTCGTATATAATATACCTGCAGGTACTATAGATTATTCAGTTTCATTTTGGCTGTGCTTCAGTGACAAAATGCCATCTGAAAAGAAATTGTTCAAATTGTCGGATAAAAACGATGTGGAATAATTTTTCATCATAAACAAGGCGCTTCCAGTCGTGAAATAGCTGTGAAAGTGCAGTGCAATCAATCAACGATTGTTAGAGTGATCAAAAATACTCAGAAACGGTAAAAATTTAAGACAAAGCCCGCAGTGACTGTCCAAAAAAAAACATCAGCGAGAGACGACAGTGTATTGCGGAGGACGAGCTTGGCAGACAGAAGCCTTAATTCGACACATTTGATTAAAATATGGTGCGAAGCTACTGGTGTAAGTGTATGCACTTCTACTGTAAGACGGAGACTTCTTGCAAAGCACGGAAGAAACCTGTGTTAACAGAAAATCAAAGGCTCCGTCGTTTGAGATGGGCAAAGGATCATCGCCATTGGACTCCAGAACAATGGCAGAATGTATTATTTAGTGATGAATCTACATTTAATATAAACAATCACGCTGGAAATATATATGTTAGAAGATTTCCTGGAGCAGAATTTTCACGACAGTGTGTTCTGCCAACAATTAAACATCCAACCTCTGTCATGATATGGGGCTGCATGTCTGCTAAAGGTGTTGGTAGACTGCATGTAGTATCTGGCATGATGACTGAAACCAAATACATTGATGTCCTACAAGAGAAGATGCAACCTAGTGGAAAAGAAAAGAGTTATTTCTTGATAAAACCTTTATTTTTCAAGATGATAATGCTCCTTGCCACAGAGAAAAGATCGTTCAATCTTGGATGTTCAATAAAGTTAAAAGATTAGACTGGCCAGCACAGTCCCCAGATTTAAATCCAATAGAAAACCTATGGCAGAGGATTTCTAACATTATTTCATGAAAAAAACCCACAAAAAAAGTGGAATTAATTGAATCCCTAATTGATGCCTGGTATTGCTGCATTACGAAGGAGGAATTACAAAAACTGGTGAACTCTATGCCAAAAAGGTGTGAATTATTGATTAAAAACAAAGGGTGGCCTATTAATTAAAAGTATTAAAATAGTTTGCAATTAATTAGTGTGTATTAAAATAATCATCTTGGTGTAAGACCGTATGGTTGTATATAATGTACTATTTTTTGTTTTTAAATAAATATACATATATCACATTTTTTTTCTTTTTTATGGACTATTATTATTACTAGTATTGTGTTTAAGTACTTCTATTACATTTTCAAGGATTAAACGAAAAATATTTAAAAAAGAATAAATTTAAACAACAATTTATCTAATTTTCGTGAGTGATGCAAAACTTTTTCACACCACTGTATAAGTTCCATCCGTCTTCAACATAAAAATTAGACGAACGGTAGCATATGGTAACATTCGATAATTGGCATAAAATGTTGACTCTACAATAATGGAAAGATATAACGACGAACGCAGATTCGAACGACGAAAGCTGTTGATATATCGACGAACGCAGAATATGTATAACAGCATATGTGATTTATGTAATACAAAGGTATCACCATTTATGTTCATAAAGATGACATTGCATTATCTCGCCATTTTAATAAAGTACTGTTCGTGACGTCATACAACGCTCCTCAACGATACGTAACATTACCAAAATAAAAACTTTTTCTTAAGATAAGCGGTTAACTTGTTCCTTCCTTATTCCCTATTCTTATTTCCTATTAAATATAATATATAGAAAATGTAATTAGACGCCTTTACATACCTTATAAAAGGGAAGCAAAACTTAAAAAAGATAACGTTTATATTCACGTTGCGCATAGAACTAAAATTGGATGTCTAAAATATACACAGGGACGTTCATAATTATATAGACTGAAGAGAAGATATTGAGATATAAAAAATTTAATTATTGAACGAAAAAAGAAATGCTTAAAATACTAATGTAATGTAAATATACTTATCAATAATAATGCAAATTTCGAAACTTAAATTAAGGTAACGACAGACAAGAATTGGCACGTTACACCATACCAATGTATTTTAGAATTGAACCGTTTTCAACTAATCCCTTCGTTGTGTTCTTCACAGCGTTGTCAGATCATTACTTCCTGATCTACCTGATTCAGTGTAGCAATTTGTGTTTGTTATTTTCAACAGATTTATGGTCATTTACACCAACTTAGTGTTGAAATTTTACATATGGTTGAATTCGGTTTAATATGTGAATGAAGTTAAATTTAGGTATCGATCTACAGAAATGTGAATCATGCTAAAGCAAAAAATCAATAGATTATTGAAAATTATTATTAATTTTATTAAATACGATTGCCTCGAGTAGGATTTGAACCTACGACCTGTACTTTGCTAGAGTACTGTACTAACCATCTGTGCCATCGAGATTCAAGCCCCATTCGGTGCAAATTTTGTCTTTATGTATGTAGAACTGATGTAAATTCTAAATATAATGAGATTACAATCAAATTACTTCTATTAATGGAATGTGAGCCTGTAATACCGCGAGGATTCACACATACCAAAGCAACTTGACTAAATTTAAATTATTATAAGACAAAATTTGCATAGATTGGGGCTTGAATATCGACGTTGCAGATGGTTAGCGCGGTACTCTAGTAAAGTACAGGTCGTAGGTTCAAATCCTACTAGAGATAAACTTTTTATTTATGTATTTAATAAAATTAATAATAATTTTTAATTACATATTTACTTTTGAACTTATTCCTTCATAACAAAAGTCTTATAATAATAGATTATTGAGTTGTTAAAACATATATAAATTATGTGAATTAATATAAAAAATATACAAAACTGAAACTGCACTAAACTGTAGCCGTTTTTAATATCTATTGAAAAATTAAATAAAATGTACACTTGTTCCTTTAATGGAAATGTTTATTTACTCTTTGGCTTTGTGAATCAATGAGCATGTACCTACCCAAGGATTATAATTCTAGTTTATAATCCTTGGTAATTATCCATAAGCTGTTTAGTGATGACACCTGTTGCAAATGCTTTCCTTGATCTTATCTGTATAAAAGAATAACTGGGGGTTTAAATAATGACATTTAATATTGCGCCTTTCAGCATTTACAAACATTTTTGTATGAATTCTGTTCATTGGTGGTTCACATAATTGCGATTTTGTAATTTTCATTTGCCGCCGTTGTTATTGGTGGCGTCGTCGAAAGCATGTTTCGTCTATTTTAATTGCAAATGAAATTGTGTATTTGAAGAAGTGATGAATGTTAGAAGACATACAGCACAATTACCACAAATAAACCCTAATCAAGAATTGCAAATAACCACAGAGAGCACCACCAAAGAAGAATTGTATAAAGCTATCCAACAAATGAAAAATGGCAAGACCCCAGGAGTCGATCAAATTACTATCGATATGCTAAAAACTTGACCCCGCATGTTCAGTTGAAAATTTGCATCCATTGATAGTAAGAATATGATGTGAAGTTTTCCCTGAGGAATGGAAAGTGGGAATTAAAACTAAAATTCCAAAAACAGATCTGACAAAATGTGAATTGGCGTGGGGTAAGTCTCTGGAGTGTAGCAATGAAAATATTCAGCCAAATTATATTAAACAGAATAATGTAAACATTAGAAAAGAAATGAAAGGAACAAAGTGGATTTCAGCTGGTCGTCATGCGTAGACAATATTAGTGTCTTAAAAATTATTATGGAGCAATCAATAGAGCTCAATTTCATCTGTTTTTATCGACTACAAAAGCATTCGATTCCATAGACCGGAATGCATATGGATAGCCTTGAAAAACAGAGGCTACCTGAAAAACTAATACGTCTGATAAAAGTAGGATATCAAGAATACAGATGTAGTTGTCACAAGGATTACTAACGGATTCCTTCGCTGCAGAAACTGGTGTCAGGCAATTGTTTTGTATTATTATTTCTTTTATAATGGACGATGTTATGAAAAATGCAATTAGTGGAAACAGAAGGGGAATTTCATGCAATTTGACAGGAACATTGGAAGGTTTCGAATATGCAGATGACGTATATATGTTTTCGCACAAATTACAGCAAATAAGAGACAAACTAGACATATTACAAAATGAATCGTACAAGAGAGGTTTGAAGATAAATAAAAAGAAGACAAAACTAATGAGCATAGTTGTGCAAAATACAAATGAATTACGGTGTGATGGAGAAGTCATAGAAAGATTGAACAGTTTTAATTATTTGGGTGAAGTAATAACTAGCGATGGCGGCTTCTTAAAAGGCATTGAGCAAAGAATTAATAAAGCCAGAGGTGTGATTTGTAGTATGAGTAAAATTTGGAGATCAAATAACATAAAAGTACAGACCGAATTAAAAGACAGATTCCTAATTATATTAAGATGCCTTCATTTTATCAGAAATCCTAGACCAGACGAACCTAAGCCTATAGACCGTCTTTATAAAATTAGACCCGTCTTAGATTACTTCAAAAGTAAAATGAGTGAAGTTTATTATCCACAGAGAAACCTTTCCCTTGACGAATCTATGATTTTGTGGAAAGGCTTCTTTAAGCAGTATATTAGTAACAAACGTCATAAATACGGTCTAAAATTATACATGGTGACAGAACCAAATGGGCTGATATTGAACTTCACTTGTTATACTGGTCAAACAGATCAATTGGGCGGTAAGGGACACGCTCAGAAAGTAGTCATGCATCTATTAGAAGGATTTTTAAATAATGGTCACACCTGTGATCTATCAAAAACCCTCCTAAGCAAGACAACATACTGCACGGGTACTTTGCGCGCAAACAGAATTGGTAATCCTAAAGATATTTTGGTTCCAAAACTAAAACTTGGGGAAACACGCGCGGGATACTGTTATGGAGTAATGGTGGGCATCTGGAAGTACAAAAGGGATATCAATTATATTTGTACAGAATTTCCAAACACAATGGCTGAGGTAAAAAATAAAAGAGGTGTTGTGAAAGAGAAACCATTGCCAATTATAAAATACAACGAAAATATGGGTGGTATCGACAGGCAAGACCAAATGATGGCTTATTATCCATCATTGAGAAAATCCTTATTTTGGTACAAAAAATTGGGTATACATGTTCTCCAACTTCTTATGTTTAATTCATATATGCTGTTTTGTAAATACTCGGGAAGGAAGCCTACATTCCATGACTTTCGGTTTTCGGTGATAGAAAAGCTGCCGTGTGTTTCCAACAAAAAATTAGGAAGGATACACTATTTGAGTGCAAAGGGTGTCAAGAAAAGCCAGCACTGTGCGTCGAGCCTTGCTTTGTTTTGTACCACAAAAAAAAATAAATTTATTTATAATTTTTTGACAGAAATCTCAGCTAAGGTTTTGTTCGTTTTTTATATACCAGTATTTTGTAGTTACTTATTCAACATTAAAGTTTTTTGTTTTACCTATTGTGTTTTTTCAATTGAATGAATAAAAAATTGTTAGAAATGCAATGACGCCAATTGGCGTCATCCGCATATTTAAGTTCTGTATATAAAATATGCAGATGACGCCAATTGGCGTCATAGAAACGCTTTAAAATTTTTTTAATCCAATTTTGATCAAATTAAAATTAAAATTGTGAAATATAATTCAGTATACTAAAAGATTGCTAAAAAATTTTTTCCCGCATATTGTGATGATTCCACAGATTAGATACGCAGCGAAAGGGTTAACACAACAGTAAAATCAGTGCTACTATATGGGTGCGAATCATGGTGTACGACAAGTGAAATTAGAAGAAAACTGCAGACATTTGTAAATAGATGTTTAAGGTACATTTTGAAAATATCCAATGTGGACCTGTTAGTAAGAACAAATCAGCAAAATGTAAATCTGCAAATAAAGAGAAGACTATACGAGTGGATAGGGCATGCCTTGAGGAAAGATACAAGTGAACCCATAAGGGCGGTGTTAAATTGGAATCCACAAGGGCGGAGGAAACAGGGACGCCCAAGAACAACATGGAGAAAAACCGTGGAAGAAGAAACATAGTTAACAATTGAAACAGTTGAAGAAAATTGCAGAAAATAGAAAACAGTGGAAAGATTTTATAAATACCGTGTGTCCCTTCGGGGAATAATGGGAAATATTATTTATTTATTATTATTATTAAGAAACTGTACCTATACCAAATGAACTATATCGGAAATTGAATCCATTACCTTTCTAAAGTTACATAGCTTTCAAGTTCAACTTAATTTTGTTTGTATCATCTTGTCAACTTATGCAAAGTAGTTGTGTGTACGATTTAAATAAATTTTTGTTTAGGTGATATCAAATAAAGCAAAGGCTTTAACCACACTTGAGAGAGAAGGTTTAAATCTGGCTTTAGTATTGTTTAAAGAAACTTTATATTTTACCAAAACAGTTGATGAGTTGTTATTTACGGGATATGAAGATCCAATTCTTCACAGATTGCATGATTGGCATATTAAGCTACCATTTACAAAATTTGGTTGGTTTTATAATGTTAGTATTGATCTTTTCTATCAAATACAATATTTCATTTTGTATTTTGCAGAGGAATAATTCGGCAAGCTATGATGGCACATTTACAATGAATACGGGTAAATCAGATTTAAATCTATTAGGTGAATTAAGTTTATGGAATGACTTGCCGAATACGACTGCATACACAAATTCATGTGCGATAGTAAACGGAACAACTGGTGAATTATGGCCTCCAGTTGAAAATCACAACCATGTTGAAATTTTTTCTTCAGATATTTGTGGGTAAGTATATTGTAATGAACATTAACAAACATAACAAAATCATTTTACAGCGAGTTATCATTTGAACATAATGGAACTGAAACATTACAAAGTATAGTTGGTAAAAGATTTATAGGAACAGATTATACATTTGATAATGGGACTAAATACCTGAACAGGCTTGTTATCAGGATGATTAACAATCCTAGTGGTTTAAAAGTATTTCTAAGTGCAAGTCAGTTTTTATTAATCTCAAATAGTTTCACTTGTATTCAAAATATTTTTGTAGGTTTGGTGCTCCAGCATTTCTTTCATATCCCCATTTTTATTTAGCTGATCCCAGTTATCTTGCAAAAGTTGAAGGGTTACAACCAAATCAGACTTTGCATGAATCACAGCTTGTAATTGAACCTACAACTGGAATTCCATTATCTGCCAAAGCACAACTTCAATTAAATCTTTACCTGGAACCTATCAGTGGAATGAGGTAAATTTATAACGCTTTTACTTTCGGCTGACAGTCAGTCATTATCTGAATTATTTAATATGGGCAAAGCGATAAACGGTGGAGGGACTATCGCGTTAAAAACTAGTTATGGGAGTAGGAATTCAAGCGTAAATTCTTAATGTCAGGTAGAATAAAACAATGTGTTCCTTCTATTTGAGTTTTACTTGTAACTGAGTTTACATTACTATGCAGATGTCGCTAGTGTATAACCAGCAAATTTATAATATTCACAACACCCCCACTTATTAGAAATTCACAGTCTTAACACATTAAGCATCATTTAAACCTAAACTTTTAGTAAACTTAGTGTTCTTAACATTTCCCAATGATTTAGTCAAGATATCCACTAAAGTTCATTCGTTTGACTTATCCCGATGACGTTATGTATGCATTAAATCACGAAATGACCGTCGTCTGTAATTTAAAATAAAAATATGAGCACTGATACCAACCTTTCCACAGAACAACTTTCCTTTATTTGCTTATACGTTGATTGACGTTACATACGCTCGCCGGTTGGCTTGTTTCTTCGTTTATTCATTCCTTCTTGAGTTAATATTGTAAAAGATCGGTTCTTTTCAGAACCACATTACTTTTTAGCGTTCATTTAAGGTAAAGATTAATTCGTTTTACAGAAAGAGATAACATTTATGTTTTCATTTGTAGCACATCAACATGCCTCGTAGGTCAATTACCGTAGACGAATTGATCCATAACTTAGTCGAATACTTTAATAAAGAAAAACAGAACAACGGGCCCTTATCACCATTAACAGCAGTGCATGCAAGTGTTAGCGATGCTTGGAAAATTGACACGAAAACTATTTCTAATGCTTTACGACGACATCAAAATCAAGAAGAAAACAAGGAAAATGAACCTCAACGAAAAAGTCTAAAAACAAAAGACATGGATCAACGACAAAAAAGTGAAATCCTTAATACAATTTACAACATGTATATTAACCATGAACATGTTACATTAGATACGCTCTTAAGAAAAATTAAAGAAAGAGGTATCGTTGAGTGTAAAAGGACTAGCCTCTATCACGTTTTGTTGGACATTGGATTTCATTTTAAGCAAACTAACAATAGAAAAGCTCTTTGCGAAAAACTTCAATAGCATCGATGAGGTTAAAATTTTGAGAAGTTACATCACTTATATGAAACAAGATATCTACAAGCAGTTCGTTTATCTCGACGAAACATGGATATTTGCAAAAGGAACAAAAAGAATATGGCAAGATTCCAGTTCAAAATGCTTTAAGAATCTTGGTGAAGGCAAACGTTATATAGTTCTACATGCTGGAACAGAAGATGGCTTTTGGAAGGAGCAGAACTTATATTCTCTACCACAAATAAAAGCAGCGATTATCACGATTGTATGAATTCGGAAAACTTTGTTAAATGGTTAACAAATCAACTTTTGCCAAACTTAACAAAGCCATCTATAATCATTATGGATAACGCTCCGTACCATTCACAAATTGTCAATCGCCAACCAACTACAAATTGGAAAAAAGAAGAAATTACAGAGTGGGTTAGGGGAAAAAAAATTACTCATGAAAAAGAAGCATTTAAAACGGAATTACTACATATAGCAAAGCTACATAAGGAACTGAAACAATATTTGGTTGATAATATTATTAGAGAACATGGACACAAAATTTTACGCTTGCCTCCTTACCACTGTCAATTTAACCCAATAGAAATGGTACGGGGAATAAGCAAAACTTATGATAAACACATTGGAAGAGATGGTTATGGGGATGATAATGTCAAACAGATGTGGAAAGAAGCGTTAGAAACAGTTTCACCTTCAGTTTGGTTAAAAACGATTAAACATGCAGAAGCTGAAATTCTAAAGTCTTGGGAACAAGAAAAAGTTTATGATGTCGAAGTAAATCCAATTATTATCAATCCAGACGATAACACAGATACAGAAAATGAAGTGTAGTGAACATTTAATTTCTTGTTTTTAATTGAATTCTTAACGCAAACAGTTTTCTCCAAAAACTTAATAATAATCTATAATAATAACATATAATGTATGTTATTGTACATTAACATTATAATTTATAACAATAAATTATTTTCAACACAGTCATGTTTAAATGTGAATGGACAAATTTACGTTTTATTACATTAATGGTTATATTGTGTTTGAAACAATACTTTGAATAAGTTTAAAAAAGTACTATAATTCAATTACATTAAATACACCAATAATTTTGAATTTCAGTATAATAATCTTCTACACAAACAAGTGTATAAATAAACACCGATGACTGAAATTATCATTACATATTTTGCAATCCGAATGTTTTCTCAAAGTATAATGATTAGTAGCGTTCCTAAAAAATTCAATCTTTATGAATAAATCAAATAAATAACCATTAACTCACAAATGTATTGCCGTCAAAGATATATAATCGCCACTTTTATGTAGAAAAGTATTGGAACAATTACTTCCTTTCTTTGGAAGAGTTCATTGGTCTTAACCTACAAATACCTATTTACAAAATTTTTACAACATTTTAGAATATATAATAACTTACCAAAATTCATCTGCTACTTAAGTTTTATTGAAAATAGTATGCTTTTATGTGCGTACATCTACGATACGTAAATAAAACTTTTGTCTTTTATCTGCAAACATTATGACATTTATATTTATGTGAAGTAGTTAAGTTAAAGTTGGTAATGTTGGTATCAAAACTGTTCGTATAAACAAAACTTAATTTGTTGTTAACGTTATCCTTGTTAGTTACTTGAGTTAATAAGAGCCATACAAAACAACACTCTTGGAATAATACGTTAGCTAATAGTGTACATTGTATTCAATATGTAGAAAAGGATAGTCATACACAAGTGCGCGTTTGATTCATCGATCAATCGGTATAAGTTAAACGAATGTCCTATACCATTTGATTTGTTGGCATATATTTAATGTCAATTTTCTTTTCTGAGAGAAGCATCTTTTAAGAAATGCTATCATGAAAAACTGGATTATTCGCTAGCTTTTGGGCACTCTGATTATCATTGTACATTTCAACACAATCCAATTTACCAGTCAGATCAAACAAAAGGTTTCGCAAGTATACAGCTTCCTTCGCTGTACTCTGCCACAGTTGTTGTTTGCAACTTTTCCATGAAATACAACCACCAGAAAGTTTAAACACGTAACCAGTATAAGACTTACGATCCAGTTTATCTGAATCCCAATCAGAAGCAACAAACCTGATTAAATTTGAATCATTCTTGGTAAAGGACCACGCACTTTTCTTATGCAAACGAGAGCACCGTCAAATTGTCTGAATTTTTTATATGTAATAGTACTTGATGTTCTGATCAAGTCTTCATGGGCTCAATTCTATCTTATGGCTAGTTTTCGATATACAGGGCGTTGAAGTTCAAGATCCTGAAATTTTTAAAATGCGTACCAAAAAGTGCTTTTTAAATATTATTGAAAGTTTTTGGCTGATATATGTAGCCAAAATACACACTTAATTATCAAAATAAAAATATTGATAGTTACAGGGCAATTCAAACTGTCACAGACCTTTTTTGGATAAAGCCATGTATTCTTAAATTACAAATATAGCGTACAATAACATTCAAAAAAAAGTTCCGTCGAAGTTTCTGAGTATTTGATATCGTGTACAGGTTGTCCCATTTTCGTATGTTTTACGGGGTATCTCGCTTATTTTTTAGGTTAGAACCTTGCGGTTTTCGGGACACCGTGCTACTTTTTAATGAAACCAAAGATGCACTAATCAAATTTTCCATAGCCATCTTAGTTTTTGTTCTACAGGGTGATTTTGGAAAAATTGCATTTTCAGTCATCCCCTGTAACTCTGTTATTGTCAGACATATTAAAAAAGTAAAAACTGATATTTGTAGATTTTTTTACGTAAAATCCAGTGGCGATACCCAGATTTTCTTTAGAGGTCACAGTTTTTCAGATATTGACATCTGCTTTTTTTTAATGGCACACCCTATATATTATTTTAAAATCTTTTCCCCTTGCCAAGAGCTTCTTACACGTCCAAACCGCACTAGGCGTCGTGTATGCTTACTAATGTAAGCGGGTTGCCAAGCCAGCTAACAGGGAGATGGGCGTGGTCGAAATAATAAGTAAAATGAATGATTAATATGCTCAAACACCTTACACCTACATTCAAACAGCTCAGTCCGGGAAAATATGTCTCTAGGCGCCACCACAATCGAAGCTTTGCTAAAATAATTGTCTTAAGTTGGGTGTTAATTAACCCTACTTGATTGTGGAAAGTAGAATTGTGCTTACTCAGTAAACTCTTACACGAGGGTTCTAAAACAAACACTCGTCCCAAACAATTCAACTCAAACTCAAATATATTTAGTACTACCCAGGTTATTAAAAACTTTTTGAATACACCTCGTATACCAAAACTTCCAAAACAAAATTTATCACTCAACTTCAACTGCATTCACATAACCAATAGTTATATTTTCTACGTATCCCTCGTATACATATAAAGTTAAATCCCTACTTATTAATGAATAAATAGTTCTTCATTCAATGATCGATAATTAATTTTTAAAATTCATAACATGAACGATATCTTTTAAATTTAATTTAATTTTTATAATACTTCTGAATCGTATTGACATTCGTAAATATATATATATATATATATATATATATATATATATATATATATATATATATATATAAGTTCTCAAAACTCATCTCTCTTAGTTATACTTAATGAAATTTTAATTAACAGTTGATCCGTCATTAGTGTACGGCGTTAATGAAACTAACATGAAAATTTTTGCAATCAACCTGGCAAATATAACCTTTCAGGTTGCTCATTGATCTTAAAAATCCAAAATATGCAAAGTTTACACTTAACTTGTCAAAACTAGGTCACCAATTAAGTAATCGTCACAAATGTATCTTATACCTGGCTAAATAAACAACAAAATAAAAAGATAACGATAAATATATATTGTCCTGCATAAAATAATAAACAAATGACAAAGAAACAAACACAAATATATTTACATATACCACAACAACGTGGTTGAAAATCAAAACCACTCGTCACTGTCAATATAACTTTCTGCAAAAATTCTTACTACTATACAACCCAAAACAACATAACTCGAGAACGATTATCTTTTCGCTTCTAAACTAATTAATAATTACCCAACATTACGCAAATGAACTAAACAAAAAGATAATCGTGCTTAACTGAATTTTCGAGGTCCTTAAATATAATTCTTACTTAAAATTGTCCATTTATCCTACGCTTTTCTTTCTTCTTTCTTCCCGTAAATCAATTATTTGTAGTCCATTTGTATTCCTTAAATTGCCTGAAGCCACATAACCAGTGCTTCACAATTTCACAAACACGTAATAGTCCAATAACACGTAATAATCTGTACACGTTTGGTTGCCTCTTAAAATTTCTAGCAACCTTTAGGACAGTTTAGTCCTTCCTTAACACAAATAAGCTTTTAATGTCACATAAAGTTACCTTAACATTGGCTTAATTTATTACGAAAATTTCGTTTACTTAAAGGTGGTCCCATAAATAATTTTAACTAAATATCGTTACAAGAACACGCGCTGCACTTAACACTATAACGTAATAACTGTTATCTTTTATAAATCTGCTTATGCACTTTTTACTTTCTTGAAAATAAACAAACTAATTTTATCTTCAACCTCAATTTTTAATTAATTGTTTTATTTATGAATGTCTTATACGATTCATCCCCTTTCGGGTTACGCAGTTGTTTAAACAATGACTGCCTTCTATATTATTCACAAATACAACTCCAACTTAACCCATTCTGATGTCACACATCACCTAGCGCGCGTCTCTCACCGACAACCAAAACTTAAGCTAACTCGCTAACTAACTAACTAACTCTCGTCAATCTCTGACTTTCGTATTTATACCTTCAGCCATCCATCTTTAAACATGTCTTCCTTCCTTGCTATATTCTCCAATAGTATTCATTCAAAATTTCTTACTCCCGACTGTTACTACCATCTGTACAATCACGCTCATAACTACAATACATCGCCATATTTGTTTTTACCTACAAATTTTCCAATTACTTTATGAAGAAGCCATTTTTCGTCACCACATTCATTCAGTAGCCACTCTGGACCATTACACAATTTTCAACGTTTATTTCCCACATGCGCTCGATCTCCTTCCGCAACATTTGCAAAAATAAGTACCGTCTAAGGTCTCAAATCCCATATACATACATGTATTCTCAAAACAAATTGCACAACATTACGAAAACTTTCTGAAATTAACACTTAAACATACCCAATCTTTCTCTACATATTTTCTAAAACATTCTACACTTATACACTCACATCTTCTGGTAAAGATTACTCCTTATCCACCAACATTCCATTCCTTACGGTAGCAAAACAGTAGCAACACAGTAGCAAACATTATCGTCCCATCGACAAATTTCTCTTCACATTTACATTCATCAGAATCCAATTATTGCAACACCAATGTCTATAATATTCAAATACACGTATCTACATACTGAATAATATTTCTCCTAAATTTTCAGTGGCGTATTACCCACCCACATACATTATGCATATACACAAAAAAAATTTTTTTCTCGTTTAAACTCAATACATCCGTACTCAAAACACGTAATACACGTCATTATAACATCTCACATACAGGGTGCGTCAACGCAACCTGACAAGCTTTTCAAAAATATAGCATAGCCTATATTTATTTTTATAAATAACGTGACAAAATGATTTTCTTCTATAATATAATAATAAAAAACAAAATAATTAATCACAAATATTGTTCAAATTGCAGACCATTATGTCTCCTACAAGTTTCACAAATTTTATAAATTCTTTTAATAGCATTTTCCAAAATAAATGATTGTCTTCGTAATTCTGCAAAAGCATTTTCCGTTGCAATTTTTAATTGTTGCATGTTCTTTAAATACCCCAACAAAAAAAAATCCAAAACCGAGAGATCCGGTGATCGTGGTGGCCATCGAACAGGTCCATTTGTTCCAATCCATCTCCTGGGAAAACGTTCATTTAGCTAGTTTTGTATTATTCTAGCATTGTGGACTGGAGCCCATCCTGCTGAAAGAATATATCGTTCAGTTGAGCCAGTGGAATATCTTCTAGAATGTTCATAGTTTTTTCTTGTAGAATTTGTGAGTACTCAGTAGAGTTTATGTTTTCTTCATAAATCTTGTAAACTATTTTTCGGTTAAAAATAAAGCAGGAGACATTAAATCCGCATCTGCCTTGACGCTCTCTAGGAAAAGTCACGTGGGTGTTTTCTTGACTCCAAAACCGCGAGTTGTGTCTATTAAGAATTCTCGAACTTGTGAAATGTGCCTCGTCTGACCAAATTATTTTTTTTTCAAAATTATTGTCCTGAGTTTTCATATTTATAAACCAATTGCAGAACTCCAATCTACGTTCAGCATCACCACGGTGCAGCTGATGAACAAGTTTATACTTGTAGGGTATGTTTTTTTTTAAATCCTTTGCACTGTTGTTTTAGACACACCGGTCTCTTCATCTATTTTCCTGCACGAGGTTTCCGGAGTGGCTTGAACAACTGCTAAAACGTTGATTTCTGATTCCTCGTTCTCTTTGTTGTAAACTCGGGGTCGAGGTTTGTCAAAACATCCATGTTGGCAAAGATTAAATTTTAATTTTTGAAATATTCTTCTGTCGGGTTGTCTTCTTTCGGGATATCTATATGACAAAATAGGTATATAAAATAAATACAAATTCTAAGGTAAAGATTAACTGACCTGTTCAGATAGAGTTCTAAGGCCTGGTCTGCGTTTTTATTAGATAATATGAAGCAGGTATTCATATCATATTTCTCAAAGTTTTCAAATTTTGGTTTCGAGTCATATTAAAAATAAACAACAACAAGAA
>JARFJB010001448.1:0-24162 GCA_036346205.1 Vesta saturnalis
ACATGGACAAATGTGTTAGACAAGCATGTACCGATACAAATGGTGTAATGGTTGGTGTCGTAAATCTAAGACTTCTTGTGTATGCAGATCACACAGTTTTATTACGTGACAGTGCGGGTGAGCTACAAACTATTCTGAGGAAGTTTGACACAGTCTGAATGCACCTTCAATCGGGAAGGTGGAAGATGAAATTGTAGAGCAAGTGGACGAGCTGATATATCTGG
Organism: Vesta saturnalis; assembly: GCA_036346205.1. Lineage (NCBI taxonomy): Eukaryota > Metazoa > Arthropoda > Insecta > Coleoptera > Lampyridae > Vesta > Vesta saturnalis. The sequence continues at coordinate 225 of JARFJB010001448.1, forward strand.
ATAGAATGTTTACTGCCGATGGTACAATGGATGGCGAGATTGGACGAAGGGTCAATGCTGTAAGGAAAGTGATTGGAAGTATGTGGACGATAATGAGAAACGAGCAATCTATAATAGCGTGTTTGCCCCATCAGTACTGTATGAAAGTGAGACATGGGTATGTCAAGAAAAGCACGAAAGAAAAATAAATGCCGTGGGTACGAGATTCCCGAGGAGCGCATGTGGTAAAACGAGAAGGGACACGATAAAGAATGAGTGCATAATGAAGGAGTGTGGCGAGGAAAAGACGATGATGGATAGATATAAAAGTAGTACATTACGCTGATTTGGTCACATTGAGAGAATGAACAATGCAAGCAAATATATGTGGGTGAGGTTAGAGGTAAGGCTGTAGCTGGTGGGCCGCGTAAGACTTGGCTGAACGTAGTAGAATGTACGATAAAGGAAAGAAAAATAAGGAGTTTTAAAAATAAAAGGACATGTCAGAGACAATGTATGAATCTTGTGGAAGCTAGGGAGATATGCGGAGATAGGAAAGCATGGAGAAAGATTGTGAGTGAAAAATAAACAAGAGGCAGGGATTGTTTTGACTACCCCGCAAGGGAATGGCGTGAAGGTTAAGTTAAGCTATGTTTAAACAATAATTTCAATAAATTGCAGGAGTGGCACACGTTTTAGTGTGCTAATATGAATTGTACAGCCGATTTATGTTTTTATGGTCATCAAGTCAACTTAAAGTGGGACATGAGTTATTAATAATTACTTTTGAAAAAATATGTGATCATTTATAAACTTTAAACGTTTGTATCTGGGTAACTATTGCGAATCAGACCTATGTTTATGGGACTTTTTTTACTTAAATTGATCCAACGAACATACCATTTCAGTTTGTACAGTTCCTCACCGGACACCATCATCAGGGGATGAACACAATTTCACACAGAATCAACTTGACGTTAAAATGTACAATAAAATATCTTTAACATCAAGTTGATTGTGTGTTAAATTCTGTTCATCCCCTGACGATTATTTAATAGACCGAAACATATACGTACAGGGTGTTCCAACGAAAATTTGACCCTCCCAGAAACTCAGAAACCAAGAGTTTCTTAAAAATTTAAAAAACATCAAATTTTATTGGGAAGGGGACGAATTTTCATACAAAATTCATACCCAACAATGCAACCCCCTGCAGTGACACACCATTTGAAAGGTAATTTATTTCTCCACACAACATTGTAATTTTCTTTTTATTTATGAAATAACTTTGAAGACATTTTGGATTTAACTAATTTATTTGTTGAATATCACAAAAACTTAAAATTTCACCAAATTAACGAATTAAATGTTCGAAATGACCTCCGCTGAGCTCCACACAATGATACAATCTACCTGCAAATCGATTATCACCCCGCAAATGGATTGAAAATACAATGTTTTTGTAAAAATATCACTTTTTGCTATGGTAATCTGTTAAATACAAAAAGATAATGAATCCTAATTAGCTTCTTAAGTGCCAATATCAAGTTACATTTGATTTGAGAATTGTCAACTACAGATTAACCAGACAGATTATTGTCAATGCTTACGAAAATGGTATATTCTACCGAGGAAAGAATAGAAATCGTTAAGCTATACTACGGAAATGATCAGTGTGCTAAGGATACAGCAAGAAGTTAATACCAACCAACCGGAAAAAACCGTAAGTCACCAATACATAAAGCAATTAATAGATAAGTTTGAAGTCATCGGTAACGTTAAAAATAAAAAGCACGAAGTAAAACGTCCAGTGCGAAATGAAGCAGTTGAAGTGGCGGTATTGGGTCATTTACAAATGAATAATAGACAATCTATCAGACAACTATCTCGAGCATCTGTTGTATCAGTATCTAGTGTTTATCGAATTGTAAAACCCCATAAATATCACCCTTATAAAATAAGATTGCTGCATGAGTTAAACGAAGATGATCCTGATCGTCGGCTTCAATGTTGTGAAGAATTTAGTAACTTATTAATTAACAACCCACATCGATTGTACAATACGTGTTTTACCGACGTGTGTACCTTTATGTTAAATGGTGAAGTTAATAGACATAACTGTCGTTATTGGAGTGAGAGTAATCCTCATTTATTCATAGAGACACATATACAAACACCTCAGAAATTAAACGTATGGGTTTCATTTAAGGAATCACATTATTGGATCATTATTTCTTGATGGAAATCTCAATGGAACAACTTATTTGAATTTATTAGAAGACGTTATTGACCCAATGATTACTGACACATCGGAACATGATAATAATATTTTACAGGACCAACTAACTTTCCAACAGGACGGTGCACCCCAACATTATGATAGACGTGTAAGACAGTTTTTGAATCAACGTTTTCCAGGGCGTTGGATTGGCAGAAGTGGTCCAATAGAGATCACCAGATCTCTCGCCTTTGGATTTCTTTTTAGGTGTCCCCTAAAATGAAAAATATACGCCACCCCGCCTGCAGATCTTGCAGAGTTGCGACAAAGAATTGTGACAGAATGCCGATTACTGACAGCGGAGGTATTTGCAACTGTAAGAAAAGCCTTTGAAAATAGATTGTATTATTGCATAGAGGTCAGCGGAGGTAATTTCGAACATTTAATTCGTTAGTTTGGTGAAATTTTAAGTTTTTGTGATATTCAAGAAATAAATTAGTTAAATCCAAAATGTCTTCAAAGTTATTTCATAAATAAAAAAAAAATTACAATGTTGTGTAGAGAAATAAATTACCTTTCCAATGATGTGCCACTCGACCACACTTGCTATTTAAAAAAATTGGAGGTTGATGCGGGGCTGCAGGGTGTTGCATTTTCGGGTATAAATATATGAAAATTCGTCTCGTTCCCAATAAAATTTGACGTGTTTTTTTAAATTTTGAAGAAACCCTTTGTTTCTGAGGGGGGGGGGGTCAAATTTTCGTTGTAAACCCTATATATATATATATATATATATATATATATATATATATATGTGTGTGTGTGTGTGTGTGTGTGTGTGTGTGTGTGTGTGTGTGTGTGTGTGTGTGTGTGTGTGTGTGTGTGTGTGTGTGTGTGTGTGTGTGTGTGTGTGTGTGTGTGTGTGTAGGACTATTTTTTAACTACACATATAATAAAAATAATTGAGAATTTTTGGTTTTGAGCTTTTCTTCCACTTCTTATTTCCTTTCTCAATTTTTGAGCTATGGATTTATCTCATTAGACATATTGGAAATTAATAAAATTTTAACTGTTTATAAACACCATAAATGCACACTTGGTGGCGTCATAAACAAATCTGAACTACACTTGTGAACTCAGGTACGGACTAAGTTCAACGGTTGATGCGGCAATTTTTTTTTAAATAACTGTTTTCTCTTATAAATGCCATAATTTAAAAACATCCTCTGGTGACATCTCGATAAAATTAACGGTTTATGAAATACGGGAAAACAACGAATGCATCTTAATTTAACAAAAATAAAAATACGAAAGTAACAACAAAAACCTTAAAAATGAATAATTACATTCCATTATAACATATTTAAGTAATGAGAAACCAAAAAATTAACGATAATAAAAAAGTCAAACCGGTGTAATAAAATTACAACAAATGTTGAATATGCGTTTTCCGTAATGCCACACATTTTATCAGTCTTCTAAGATTAGATCTTTGTACTTGTAATAACATTCGAGGATTATTTCGGATGTTTTCGCAGTGAAAACGTATCCTATCAATTAATTCATGTGTACTGTAAACTAAACTTTTAAGATAGCCTCAAAAATGCAAATCTAATGGGTTGATATCTGGCGAACGAGCTGGCCATTGAAATGGTCCACCCCTTCCTATCTACCTATCTGGAAAAATATTGTTTAGATGGGCACGTTCCTCAGGATAGAAGTGAGGGGGTGCCCCATCCTGCATAAACCACATACATTTGGCGCTTTTGTAAATGTACATCCTCTAATGAAATTGGTAGAATATCTTGCAATGATTGTAAATAAGACTGTCTGTTTAAACGATCATTGAGGATATACTGACCAATTAAGTGGTTGCCTATAATACCTGCCCAGATGTTGACGATAAACCTTAGTTTGTGTTTAGTCTCAATTATGCCGTGGGGATTTTCATCATCCCACAGATGTAGGTTATGGGAATTAATTATACCGTCCCTGGTAAAACCTGCTTCATCTGTAAATAGTACATTTTTAATGAAATGTAGGTCTTCCCGTTGTTTACCCAAAAACCAGTTCGCATAATTAAGCCTAGTGGGATAGTCATTTAGTGATATAGCATTAACTTTTTGAAAATGAAACGAATGCAATAGTTGCTCGTGAAGAATTCTATGTACGCTTGACCTTGAAATATTAAATTGTGCCGAAAGTTTCCTCACACTGGTTGTAGGTTCATTATCAACATCATCTAGTATGTTTTTTTCAATTATTGGAGTACGCACGTTTCTTATACTTCCTTCGCCACCTTTCTTCGGTAAAAAAAAACGTAATTATCCATTGTAAAAACCAGTTTATAAAATTACTACATTAAGTTAAACGTACCTGCTTCTCTTAAACTCCGATCTATGTGTTCAAACATTTTCCTGTTTGGTAACCGTCGATTTGGATAACATTCCGAATAAAGTCTTCTAGCTAAACTGGAATGACCGTCTGCCATCCCGAACATCATGTGCATATCCGCACCCTAACAAGTGTAGACAGATGACAAATATTTACAAATGATTTAAAAGTGAGATGACAGCCGCCTACTTAGGATAATGGATTTTTTTGATTAAAATAGTACATACACGATTCACATCAAAAGCGGATTATTTTTCTGCTGATTTGCTGTAAATTACTGATAGCTATTTGTTGGAAAATTTGAAAATGTGAAATTTGATTACATCTAATATCTTTTTTTTTGTTTTTTATTATATATTCGTACTTTTACTTTTGTCAAATTAAGACGTGTTCGTTTTCAATAAAGTTTTTTTATATCACCATTGTAAGTGATAAAAGTAGTATAAAAAACGTAAAAGTTTATTTTTATAAAGGTGGACTGTACCGATTTATTAATAATTTACTAATAATACAGGATTCTTACTGTAATGGTATTTAAAAAAAAATAGTGAATGAGCCAGTGGGTGTGCAGTGCGACATAAAATTGCCCGTATCTCTAAAACCGTTAATTTGATCGAGATGTTACAAGAGGATGTTTTTTCTATAGAAATGTTTAAGAAATTTAATTGTGGCATTAAAAGAGAAAAAAGTTATATTTAAAAAAAATTGCCGCATCAACCATTGAAATTAGCACCTGAATTCACAAGTGTAGTACAGACTTGCTTATGCCGCCACCAAGTGTACATCTATGGTGTTTATAAACGGTTACACTTTTATTAATTTCCAATAACTCATTTAATAATGAGAAATAAAAAACAATTATTAATACTTTAGAGCCCTATGGTTCGTTAACGAAGGGCTTAAGGCAAAATTGTTATATAAAGTACTATAATTATTTTTAGTACCTCGATCATCTCCCAAGTTTTTGGTACGAACTCCTGGTATACCCTTTTGTTTTATATATATATATATATATATATATATATATATATATATATATATATATATATATATTTTTGGATGATATTGGACAGATGATTTTGATATGTTAGGGTGCATTGCTGGAACACTAGTCTCCGGATTATCTTCGACAGCCATTAAAATTGCATCTTCAAGCTACCGTTACGGTGGCCGGTCTTCCTGTTTGGTTGTTCTTTGGAGCTACACATCCAGTTTCTCGAAGTCGTTAATAAACCGCTGCAAATGTCGAGTGTTTCGGGTGGATTATGTTAGGAAATTTTCCAGCGTATCTTCGCTGTACTGCTCTGGCATTACACTGCATCTCACCATAGACTAAAAGCATATCGGCATATTCTTCATTACTAAAAAAACCATTTTTAGAAATGAAACAGGTTTTAAATTACTATAAAATTATTATGTTAATTTGAAATTTGGGACGCTGTATCAACAAGAGTAACAACAAATGTCATAAATACATTTGTGTATCTAAGCAACAACTTGTCATTTTATTTTAGTCAAAGCCTGCTAAAATGGCAAGAGATTCAATAGCTGGTTAAATAAATTAAACTGTTCATCAACCAATATCTCGAAAACGGTTGATCTGAGAGGTATCGACCAAGTATACCTTTTTTGCTTAGAACTGAAAAGGGAACAAACTAATTCAAACGGAACGTCCATATACCGGGTGGTCAAAAAGTTAAGGCCAATTAACTTTTAGCATACCACTGTAGATGGCGCCCTCTGCAGGCAGCATCAAAATTAATAAAATATTTAAGTTTCTCGACCACAAAAACCCCCGTGCTCCAAATTTCAGGACCATATTCAAATTTGTTCGCAAAATATCGCCATAAAACCGAGGGAAATAAAATTTTCTTACACCCTGTAGGTCCTAAACGAAGCGTTTCCGGACCTGTGTTTATATGAACTTTTTTTCTTATTTTTGGGTCTAGAATCACTACGCAAAGTTCGTCCGTAGAGTTTCTGGACACCCCATATACAATGTGTCCGCTAATTAATGGTACACAGCAAAACTGGATATTCCTTGGGTAAAAATATTGCGATTTAGCCAAACTTACCTTAGTCCAAAAGTTGATCATAACCGAGATACAGGGCGTTAAAGTGTTAATTTGCATTTCGTTTTTTCTTAATAATTCATCAACAGGGCGACATAACGGCACAAAATTAGATATGTGGGGGTTTTCGGGGGTGAGAAATTCGAATCCGTTATTATTTTGGACGCCACTTGTAGAGGCCGCCACTTACAATACATTACATCTATTAAAAATGACCTAATTTTTTTGTATCTCCCTGTATTAGCCTAAATATTAAAGATTATGAATTTTCCATCTTTTTTACAAAAAAAAATTATACCTTGTAAATGTCTCTCCAAGTGACCGTTTTCAAGATATTTGCGTATAAATTATTCAGTACACCGTTTCAAATTCTCACATGTAAAATTTTGCTTGAAGTACCTAGGTTGTGATTAAATCAGATGCAATAATAAATGCTATAATTACTACAGAAATAACAACAAGAAAACTACAATACAAAAATATTAACATTTAATAAAAAAAGAGAGCATCTTTCGACAATAACTGTTCAAAGTGATTACCATTCGCTTCAATACATTTGAGAACCCGTCTGCTGAACGACCGTCTTATCCTAAATAATAACTGATCGTTTCGAAACTGTTCGACAGCATTTACAATTTTCTGCCATAATTCTTCTCGAGTGTTCACTGTTTCTTTATACACGAGCCATTTCAAATATCCCCAAAAACAAAAATCAAGTGGATTGAAATCGGGACTTCGAGGCGGCCAAGGCGTCTGGCTTCCACGACCTATCCAGCGATGAGGAAATTGAACATTTAGATAGTCTTTGACACGTCTAGAGAAATGTGCAGGGGCTCCATCCTGCATGAACACCATGTTTTGTCTTAGTTCTAGGGACAAATCATCAAAATACTCGGGTAACTGAGTTTGCAGAAAATTAAGGTAGATTTCGCCGTTTAAATTAGTAGGTAATTCGAAGGGACCCAATACATGGTTACCAATAAGGCCGCACCAAACATTAATTTTAAATTCATGTTGGAAGTGATGTTCGGCTTTTAAATGTGGATTTTCTAAATTCCACGAATGTTTATTCCTAAAGTTAAAAACGCCTCTACGTGTAAAGGTTGCTTCGTCGGTAAATAATATTTTGTCTAAAAACAATGGGTCGGCATTGTGCTGGATACGACAAAAATGAGCGAATGCCAGTCTAGCTGGCAAATCAGCTGGCAGTAAATTTTGTACAGGCGTGAAATGAAATTGATACAGTCCCTCTTCAGTAAGAATTTTGTGAACAGTGGACTTACCTAAGCCAGTTCTCGCAGTAAGGTGTCTTGTGCTTAGTTCACTGTTTTCAGCTACACGAATCAGAATTTCATCTTCCTGGTCAGGAGTTATATCTTAGGGTGTCCTGTAGAATCTCGTTTGGGACGAAACGAGCCTTTTTCTCCCAGTCGATCATAGAGATTCTTGAAAATTTTAAAATCTGGCTGTTTCCGTCGTGGATACATTTCCAAATACCTTCGATGCACCCTACGTCCATTAAATAATTTCTGCGCGTATACACAAATCATATCACGCATTTCTTCATTTGAAAACTCATTATGTCTGGGCATTTTGTACACAGTTTTAAAAATTAAAAAAAACGTACAAAATATCAACAAACACCCATAAAGTTTGACATTTACAATTATAGCATTTATTATTGCATCTGATTTAATCACAGCTTACTTCAAGCAACATTTTTATGTGGAATTTGAAAAGGTGAACTGAATAATTTATACGCAAATATCTTGAAAACGGACATTTACAAGGTATAACTTTTTTTTGTAAAAAAGATGGAAAATTCATAATCTTTAATATTTAGTCTAATACAGGGAGATACAAAAAAATTATGTCATTTTTAATAGATGTAATGTACTGTAAGTGGCGGCCTCTACAAGTGGCGTCCAAAATAAGAACGGATTTGAATTTCTCACCCCCGAAAACCCCCACATATCTAATTTTGTGCCGTTATGTCGCCCTGTTGAATTATTAAGAAAAAACGAAATGCAAATTAACACTTTAACACCCTGTATCTCGGTTATTATCAACATTTGGACTAAGGTAAATTTAGCTAAATCGCAATATTTTTAACCAAGGAATATCCAGTTTTGCTGTGTACCATTAATTAGCGGACACCCTGTATATATATATATATATATATATATAATATACAAGTATGTATATACAGGGTGTACCAAGAGTTCTTCTGATGTTGTTCGTTTTACCGTATAAACTTTCTCTCTGACATATCTCCAAAACAAACGGTCTATTGGCGTCAGGTCGGACGACTGTGGTGGCCAAGCAATAGAACCTATCTCCTCTACTTATCTATCCATTAAGGAAAGTTCTATTCAGATATTGGCGAACAACTCTGTGATAGTGTACCGGATCACCGTCTTGCTGTAGCCACATGTCTCTTCTTGTGATGATATTGACATCTTCCAATAACACGGGAAGTTGATGTTGTAGAAATCTTAAATATTGAGCACCAGTAAGAATATCATCGAAGAAATATGTGCCAATCACTTTTGTACCGATTATTCCTCCCTATACGTTCAGAGACCATCGTTTCTGATAATCATATGTTCTCAAGCAGTGTGGATTATCAACGGAATAATAATGCATATTATTCGTTAATTCTTCGTTAATTCCCTTTCCGCGATTTTCTTTTCCTTAGTACTTCATACTTCCTGATTCATCAAAACGGTCTCTTAGTTTTTGAAAGGAGACAACTTGTAGCATTCTTACATCGGGATACTTTTGGTGATCTGCTTGGTTTTACGAAAATTACTGTCACGTAATCCATCGCTACATGCATCAGATGCAATCAAGTAGGTTCAATTCAGAGGTTTTCAAAACAAACCCTAAACATCGTCGTTGGTTCTGCAATACCTCCTATGTGCATACCTTGTCAATTTTAAGGTTTTGGTTTGAAAGTGTGCTTTAATTTGGTTTGCCGTAATATCTCCCATGTGCTACTTATATATAAAGGAGGTATTTAGGTATCTGGATGACAACCTGAAATATCTCCTATGTGCGAATTTCTTTGCATGAGAATAATTTCGATGTAAGTATCCGTCAATGTTAGTGGTAAGCTAGTAAAACGTTTTTAACAACTTGTAGTTGGTTTCTAAATTTCATAGTTGTTTACATCTTTATTCCTGACGTTTACGAATCATGGTTTTCTTTTCTTTAAAACTTTTTAGCTATCTACAACTGCATTTTTTAACTACAAAGTTTAGAGATGCCAGTTAATAGAGATAGATAATAATATAATATCAAAAGTAAAAATTATCTGTGTCATATCTGGCTCTCTAATGATAACATTATTTATTAATCTGTAGGTAATTGCACATATATATTTGGAATAACTTTAGGTCCACGCTTAACTAAGGCAGTTTTTGGTAATTATCTCGCTATAATGTTTTTATAAAATCACCATTTTTATACTACAGGCTTTTTCTGATTTCCAAGTAACAGTTATTAGACTATTAATAACTAATAGTTGCTATCTTTACTCAACTATAGATGAATAATACACCAGGAATTGCACGGTTACGATTTCCAGAACAGATTACATTTTTCTGAAATCATGTGTGGCTGGATTGATGTTAATCGAGACATTTTAAAGAAAATATTGTTCACCGATGAAGCTATATTTAAAAGTGACGGCAGCTTAAATAGGCATAATATGCATTATTACACTGGTTGAGAACAAAAGATTACCAGAACCGATAGTCGGGGGCGAATAATCGGTACAAAGGTGATCCACACATATTTCTTAGATGGTGTTCTTATTTAAGATGTCTACAAGATCAACTTCCCGTGTTATTGGAAGATGTCGATATCTTCACAAGAAGAGACATATGGCTACAGCAAGGGGGTACTACGGTGCACTATCACAGAGTGGTTCGCCAATATCTGGATAGAACTTTCCTTAATGGATGGGTAGGTAGAGGAGGTTCCATTGCTTGGCCACCTCGGTCTCCCGACCTGACGCCCATAGACTTTTACTTTGGGGATATGTCAGAGAGAAAATTTATGTAGTAAAACCAATAACACCAGAAGACATGCAAGCTCGTATTCGCGAAGCATTTGGGACAATTCAAGTCGAACTACTAGATAAGGTCAACCTGTCGTCTATCGATCAGAACGATGATCTATTCGAACGTCTGTTATAAAAATTTGCTGTAATGTATCCATTAATCTCGCAGTGTTCATTTTTTACAATTTTCCGGTTATACCGAATAAAAAATTGACCATGGTACTTGATTTTACCTAAAGTATTACAACCTTAGACAAGGAAAGAGAGAGGACGCGTAACACGCCACCTCGTAGCGAGGCTTTTTGTCACGAGACAAAATCCGCCAGAGGCGTAACGCTAGAATTTAGCTTGTATTTATAGGATAGTCGTTATTTATTAATAAAGTATCATATCTGAGTGATGCATAATATGGGATTTTGTAATTTATACCTACTAGGCGTTCCCTAAATAAGAATTTTCCTCTTACAAAAAATGGAATTACGCCATACAATTTTTTTTCGCCGGTTTAGGAATTAAGCGCGAAATAGGGAATTAAATAACAAAAAATTGCATTTTTTCGTAAATAAATCGCACAAAATGTATTTTTTTTGCGTTTTTTAATAACGGCATTTTAGTTTTTCTCTCAACAGCTCAAAAAGTAGGTACCTACGTATCTAGTACCTACTTAATTTTATTCTCGAAATCCAAGAAAGGTAGAACAAAAAATTAAAATACAAGAATGTTGCCAAAATCACCAAGAAACTGTGAAAGCCAGTCAAAACGCCTTTTACACAATAAAATAAATTAAAAAAAACAAACACCCTGTATGGGAAAAACTATGGATTTGCGGATTTATGTTCATATTAGCTTTTACTCTTAGAATCACTCAAAGAATTGCCCTTTCAAGATTTGCCATATACTTAATAACCACCCTGTTTACTTAGGTATATGTACGCCACTGGATAAAACTACCTCATAAGCATTAGTTGCGATTTCAAACAATAATTGCTCGGTCGTATATCGATAATTTAACTTGAAATGGACAAAACTGGTTTGTTTTATGTGTGGCCTAATTACCATTTTGAAAAGTTTACTTTTAAAAGGGAAAAAAATGATCTTTCGTGCCTACGTGTCCTAAGTAACATTTTTATTTTTACCTGTGATATGTAATTCCTAGCACTATTTTCTCACTGCGACTTTTGCAGCCGTACGCTGAACAACCCACCATGCTTTGCACTAAATAATATTAAAGTCAAAACACAAAAGCTACTTCATGTTGAAGTATAAAGCCTGAAAAAAGTATTCTCTTGGAGATTCGAACTCGAGATATTTTAGGTGAACCTCTATGTTAACCACTAGACCAAACTAGTTTTAGATATACAGTGGCTGATCAAATTATTAGAACCATCCTGCAAAATTTTAATTTTGTAATTTATTATTGTCATATAATGTCCGTAATCTATTTTTTAAGTGTTGTTTTGAGAACAATAAATAAAAGTAATAAACATAATAAAATTAGGTTTATATTTTATGTTTAGTGTAAAAATGTGACATAAGGGATATTAAATCAATACTTTGTGGTGTCACCTTACGCGGCAATGACAGCCGAACATCGTCTGGGCATGCTTTCTGTCAAGCTCCTGTTCTGGATTTTTTCTGATCGATGCCAAACTGTAATTAATTGTTCGATCAAGTCACGCTTATTTGTGACTAATGTCTTGGCAATTTCTCTTTTCATTTCCTTCCAAAGGTTCTGTATAGGATTCAGGTCTGGTGAGTTTCCTGGCCAGTCCAGAACCTTTACTTTTTCATCTTTGAGGAATTTTGTGATAGTTTTCGCCTTATGGCAGGGTGCAGAATCATGCATAAATGTAAATCTACCGTCCGAAAACCATTTCTTAGCCTGAGGCAGCATCTTTGTCCGAATAATCTTCAAATATTGGTCCTGCCTCATCGTACCTTCAACGATGTACAGCCGGCTTGTACTTTGCCAGCTCATAACTGACCAGACCATAATGTTTAGGGGATGTTTAACGGTTCTAACGAGGCAATCGGACTGGTACTTTTCCTCTGGTCGTCGCCTTACAAATTCTGATTTGTCCATAAGAATTTGTACCGTGGACTCATCAGAAAAGCACACCTGGAAACAAATTATTGTTTGGTATCACTGTGTTCATTGTATTTTTTTCAACTCGTAATACCATTAATAAACAAAAATTAGGCGTTCTTACCTTTTTCCAGTCTTCTACTGTCCAATCTTTGTGATTCTTGGCCCATTGGCATTTCCTTTATTCTTCGACGGGTTGTCATTTCCGATATGTTGACCCCTTGATCTTGCATCATTTTTGTTAGGATTCTACAGGGAGCCTTTCTGTTTTCCTTTACGATTTGTTTAATTCTCCTCTCATCCCGAGGTGTAGTAATTGTGTTTTTCTTCCACATTTACGTATGCGTTGAGGAGTTACTTCAATATTTGCTTCAATTTTTTTTTTAATTCTGTCCACTGTGGCTCTTGACACGTTAGCAATCTTTGCTATAGCTCTATTTGAATGTTTTGTGTGAGCTAAAAGCGTGTTTATCTCGGATATCTTTCGTGGGGAAATGTCTTTTGCCTTACCCATAACTGGTAACGTATGGCGAGCAAAATATTATAAAATAACAAAATGTTCCACTAAAAAACCAACAAATCGTACTGATGCTACAAAACAACTCGAAACGCACATATAACCTCTTCAACAGATCAACGCTCACTAACCGCCAACGCGCCAAATGACTCAGAATGGCAGCCACTTTGGTATACAGGGTTGCCAGGCAATTATTTTTTCAGTATTTGGTGTGGCAATAGTCAACCAACGTAATAAGTAACAAACCACTGTATTTTATTATCATAGTGATAGGGTTACTAAATGAAATGTAAAATATTATAAGTGGCTCTAATAATTTGTCAGCCACTGTAGAATGTATAAAGTGTGTCATCTACATAAATATTTATGCTGACGTCACGCATTGTATAAAAATGTGTAACATGCAAAAATCGATATCAGATACTTTCTGGTCGATTCTATAAATTTTCTGATTATTACTGTTTGGTAAACAAAATTTATCTATAGCCTGAATAGTTAGGGCTGTTATTTACTTTGGTTTACTCGTTACTTATTTCTCTACCAAAATGATCTAAATTTTATGTATTTATTGCCTTTACCATTTATTATGATTGATTAAATTATTTCTTTGTCGTATTTATATTTATTTTATAAAAAATTCTTAAAATAAACCTACTAGTGCCATCTATACGTGGGTTCTGGCTAGTTGTAAATTCTTACATTTTATAGTTATCTGTCACTTTGCTAAAGATTTCATTAGTATAAAACTGTTATAAGTTGATCCAATCATTACCTAATATGTTGTGCACTTAATTTAACCACATTCAGAGTGATTATCACTGAACTTTTTTATAAAAAAACACCCAATGTTGTTTTAGCATTTAGCTGCCATTTTTGATACTACTTCAAGAGGAATTTATGCTATCATTGTGTTAGCTTTTAAGTACAAAGATTCTTTTATTGGGGATAAGGAAATTGATGTCATTCGTATATGCATGTTAGTATATGAACTGAACAAGCTTCTCCGATTATATATATATATATATATATATATATATATATATATATATATATGTGTGTGTGTGTGTGTGTGTGTGTGTGTGTGTGTGTGTGTGTGTGTGTGAATTTGTCATTATTAAGGGGTGTTTGTGTTGTGTTTGGATATTGTGAAGGCAAGTTGGAGTGTTACCTTTCAAACGTAAACTATTGCGGTTATATATGTATAAATTTTCCTTTTCAGGGTTACGTTTTATGAAAGATCTTTCAGCACAGCAGAGAGGGGCATTATTTTCTCTTATTAAATTAGCTGAATAGATGAGATGTGAGTTTATCACCCGTAAAATCTCGCGACTTGCCCTCGTCACTATTCACTAATCATTTTGAAAATATATGTTAATTACGAAACTTTAGTGTTTCACATTGTGATAGTCAGATAAGGCTACACTTATCTTTGGGGTTGGGGTAAAATAGCATGTTGGTATAGGCATACACTGTCATTACTATATATAGATATTTAAATTTACAAAGGATGTTTATTGTTGATAAATTTATAAATAAATTTACGCTAGTTAAGGGCATTGTCGTTTATCCACTCTCTCTGTTTCTTCCCTTTTCCAAGCTTTACAGGGACTCTCTTCCAAGAACTAATAATTTATCATTGCTTTGCTTCAAGCTTCTGGCACCCATTTCTTGTCTGTTCTTCTTATCTTTCTGCCTATAATTTCGTTCTCGCTTTATAACTAACCTAACCATCTATTTACCCTTTATCAACACTTCAAAACACACACGCTATCTGAGTGCTCTGCGGTCTCAGGACCGTTTGGCTGAGTTGCTTATAATTCTCATTCAGTCAGTGGCAATGGATCATCAAGATAAGGTGGTTAAGCGGAAACCAACACAAACCCGTAATACAATCAAACCTAAGCTCAAACTATAGAAGAGAGGGGGACTTCAAACATATCGTTTATCGGAAACTGCATATAAACTTATAGTGGATACTTTGAAGCAAATCGTTAACGCGGAACTTAAAGTAGAAATCTGAGTTCAAGGAAGTACCTAGCGCAACGTTAATACCTGCCGCGTTCAAGTTCAAACCTCCGTTGCACCCAATGTTTATCTGACATGTGTTGTGCTTCTACTTGCTGACGTATTTACAAATTTTAGAAATAAGTGCATAACAACGCACAAGTTAGATCGGGCATTCCTTTATACTCCTAGCAGTGTATGCTAAATTACACTAAAGTTAGACTGGAGCTGCTTACCGATGTAGATATGTTATTGTTCGTGGAAAATGGTATAAGAGGTGGAATAACGCAATAGGTATATGGATGATTACGATCCCAGCAAACCATCCTCTTATATCCTTTACACTGATATGGTTAAAGTCAATATTTGCCGCGGGATGATTTCAAGTGGCTTAACGAGACTCGGTACTCCACCTGATGGTTAAAATAGGAAACTGCTCGCATCACTGCGTTCTAAGACTAACTATGTCATTCATTGCCGTAATTTGAAACAATGCCTTGAAAAAGTTCATTGCGCGATTAGATTCAACCAATCGCGTTGGTTCAGACCATATATAGACTTAAATACAAAGTTACGAGCAGAATCCACTAACTCCTTTGAGAAAAACTTGTACAAACTCTTAAATAACGCAAATTTAGGCAAAACTATGGAAAATGTGAGAAATCACAGGATTGTTAAACATGCCACCAGGTGGAGCGGTAGGTATGCACACAATTATTATATTTTTCAACCGAATTTCCACAGGAGAGAGATAGTTGATGAGGAATTGATGGCTATCGAGTTATCTAAGGTGGAAATCTGCTTTAATAAGCCACTACATGTGGCAATGGCTATTTTAGACATATCTAAAACATCAATGTACGATTTTCACTATAATTTCATGCAACGTCAATTCAATGATGATTGCATGAAATTATTACCGATAGCCTAGTGTACCAGTTGCAATGTGAAGATGCGTACGATCTTATACGAAATAACATTTCGCGTTTCAACACTTCTGATTATCTGCAGACAACCCATATAACATTCCGAGATGCAATAGCAAAGTAATTGGCTTGATGAAAGATGAAATGAGTGGAATAGTAATTAATGAATGGGTAGCTTTGGCATCTAAAATGTACAGCTTTAGGTTGTTAGAGATTGGATTAGTTTTAATGATTACTTAAAATGCCTAAAAAGCGGGGATATTACAAGCGTCACGCAAAGCAGCATCATATCGAAAAGACACCACGTTTATAGTATAGAACAGCCTAAAGTCGCTCCGACAATCTCGATGACAAGAGGTATTTGCTGCCTCATGGCATCGATACGTTTTCTTTGGGACATTGCAATATCCTCGCTACTATGGATTTAGGTTAAGAAACAATCTATTATCATCATCATCGTTATTATATCATAGATTATCAAATTATTTATTTAACAAATTAATTATTATAAGCTATTACCATGTATATATATATATTATATATATATATATATATATATATATGTATTCTACAAAATCTGTTTTATTAATCCAGGAATCATGTGATTTATCCACACCAAGCCATCGAACATATAGTTGACTCCCCTTCCGCCGCAACACCTTCTTAATGACAAATATATCCGGATGAGCTGTTTTCTGTAGTTCTTCAGCGTAAAATTAACCTAGCATCGGTTTAGCTTGTAGATTCTCCAATAAATACGTAACGGGATTACCTATCTTCACCTCGGCAATCTTAAATAGTTCAGAGGAAAAGTTAGGAGTGTAGCCTTTCGCAAATATTGACATATTTAGAAATCCGGATGTAATCACCAATTTTAAATTTTGCTATCCCCGTTACCTTAATATTATGAAACATCGGTAAGTACGTTGATGCCGTTACATCTTTAGGCTCCATTCTAATCGTGGAATGCACTTTATAATTATAATTCGGAAGTAACTTCCTGCAACACATTTAGCCACGTTTACCTTTAAAGCTAAATCGTTCGTATAATCCATTCTTTAACGTTCTTATAACTCTCTCAACAATGGCCCCCTTTTTCACACTATACGTTGAGTAATGATGTATTGAATAACTCATCAACTCTTCAAATTTATGATAGAATTCACGTCCTTGGTCCGATTGCAAGTTATTCGCTGCTCTACCCTCCTTAACAATGGAAGTCATCGCTCAACAAACTTCGTCGGCATTCTTCGATTTTAGAGGGCGTGTCCATAGATATTTAGAATAGCAGTCTATTACTGTTAAAATATACTTATGATTGCGGTTCTCTTTAGCATACGGAATAAATTCGGCTAAATCCGTCTGCCAGAGACCATCCCGATGCTTAACGATGGTTCGTTTCCTTATAAAATTTTTCCGCGCAGGCTTATGTAATTATTCGACAACGCTAGCTTTAAAGACATTACTGCTAATGTAACTTATTCTCAATCCTATAAATATCCCTGTTGAGGATGCTTATATCGCTATATATACGATGAATTTTTTCCTCAAGTTTCTTATCCCGCTCAACCAATAATTTTGTAATCGATATCACTCTTTATTTTAAGGTCTATAACTTCCCTGCACTTATTGAGGCACGAGATGTCGTAGATCATCCTATCGTTAAATGCATTATACTTAGTACCTATTATCGGCTGAAGTACATGCTCTGAGTATTTATACTTTGCCGCTCAGGCGACTTAGAGTAAACCATACATTTTAAATTTTAAACCATGCGGTGCCCTCAATAAGCTAACAATTACATTAGTCTTTCCGCACCCCGAAGGTCCACAAATAATTGCTCTAATTGATGCCGGAAAGAGACGACCATGCTTTTCCGGACTTGATTTCACGAGATCGTGACCGTCCACAGGTAGTTCTTGAGACTGATTGTTAACGCCAGTTCACATGCGGCTGGAAGGAGTATTAATACCTTCATAAACAAATTATCTGTTGAACTGTATATTCCGGGTTATCGACATTGCGGACCAGGAACCAAGCTACAGAAACATTTAGCTCGCGGCGATCCAGGTATAAATCCTCTTGACGAAGCTTGCAGACAACACGATATCGCCTATCATAATTCTAACGATTTAACAAGCCGTCATAAAGCAGATAGGGTGCTTCGAGATCAAGCTTGGAATCGTCTACGCTCGAAGGATTCAAGTTTTGGTGAGAAAACAGCAGCCTTTACCGTAGCGAATGCCATGAAGATTAAAACCACATTGGGTATGGGTGTTAAGAAGACGAGGAAGAGGTGCTCGTTTAGAGAAGTTTTACAGCCTAATCAAAAATCTGTCAAACGTCTGCTTAAATATGGTAATCTGAAGAAACTTATTGATGTCAGTTTATCAGCTGCTAAGAAGGCCGTTAAGATTGCCGGTGGAAAAAGAAGGTATAAGTGCCTATAATCATTCCGATACCTAAAACTGGTGGCTTCCTTTCATTCCTAATACCCCTATTCGCCGGTCTCTCAGTTGCAGGTGCTCTTGCCGGGGGCTCCAGCGGCATAGCTAAAGCTGTTAATGAAACTTCGGCTGCGAAGAAGCAATTGGATGATGATCAACGTCAAAACGAAACAATGGAGGCGGTGGCTCTAAGAAGCGACAGAGGCCTTTATTTGAAGGATTATAGGAAGGGGCGTGCTTTATACTTGAAACCGTATCCAAAAAACTCATAAACTTGCCGCGGAGAGCATTAATTGATTCCGATCTAAGTAAGTATGCTAAAGATGCGCCATTCTTTAGACCAGTGTTTATGCGCTATACCTTGCACCATAAACCACATCTGAATGAATGTGCTATTGTGAATCTTGACGACAATAGAGGTATTCACTGGGTTGCTTTCAAGAGACGCGGTGATGAAGCCATCTACTACGATAGCTTCGGAGATTTAGCGTCACCACTTGAGATAATTAGATATTTAAGAGGCTGTAAAATTACATATAATTATGACAAGGAGCAGAGTTATAATACATTTATATATGGACATGTATGTTTAGATTTTCTATATAATAAATAGCTTGCAATATGATTTGTTTATTTGTAGTCATGTCGCAAACGTTCACGTTGACGGGTGCGGGAATCGTGCTCAGTGAAACGTATTTTCCGCCAATCGAACTTGATTCGAATTACCAGTATGGATTAGGATTGCTGGGATTCTACGGTTGCAATTCTACACGAAATATTCATGAGGGTAACAAGGTTTGCTACATTACGCAAACTTGCGAGCATAAAGAAATTATGATTCCGAGTGAAACCCGTATAACACGATTACTTTATTTTAAAAGCAAACAATAATAAGCTAAAATGTGAAGTTAAATCTATATATATATATATATATATATATATATATATATATATATATATATATATATATATATATATATATATATATATATATATATAAGGTAGACTTTAGGCAAGCGGAATCTACTGGGCGCATGCTCGGCTTCTCACCTAACGTGTACAGAGCAGGCCACACTTACGAGTCTGATTTGGATGTTCAAATAATTCATGCTACAAATATACATGTGGAGTGTAATTTAACTGGAGGCGCATACAGGAACAGTGAGCACACCATCTTCGAGTTTGATGTACACATTGAACCAGGTTCTAAATTAATCAAGGAGCCGTCTACAGTTATTTATTTACCTGTACTTACACGACGTATAGATAACATAACCTTGAAATTGGTTGATCTAGACGGTCGATTAGTAGACTTTAGTAACGAGAAAGTAACTATTAGACTGGACCTGAAGTTAAGATTTTCGGTAGTACGTCTCTATCTGCAGACGAGAACACATCGTTAACCGAAAACGACGTTCAGTTTCTGCAATATCTCGGGTATAAAGTATTAAGACAATATGGAAGCAACGCTGAAAAGATTATTCACCGGGGTCAGGTACGATCGTTGAACTTATCATCCGCACACAACAAACGCATACAGCAACTCCGACGAGATTAATCTGGTTATTCAAAAAGCTGATCTCATTACATCTACTTACGATAGTGGAAGTTACTCTAACCCTTAGGAAGCAAACAAAGAGTAACCTTACGAATAATGCATAACTCTTCTTCTTGATAAGATTCGATTCATGTTATACTTTCTTCATCGCTCAAATTTTCATTATATAGATTCGCTGATACTTCATTTATTAAATCTTCATAAATCGAATAATCACGATAATCGTTCTACAATTCAGCTTCTGATTTATCACATCCACAGCCTATAAGAATAGGTTGATTGCCTGCTCGGATAATAATACTGAACTGTTTCCTTTACTTGTTCTGATTCACTTTTCTTCATTGGTAATAAACGACAATTCAATTTTTATACCGTAACGTATAAACATAGCTATCCCGGATTCGTAAGATTTTAGAATTTGACGTATTAGATGCTCTGTTTTAATGTTCGAGATTTGACGCCATTCCTCCATATCAAAATGCAGGCAGCATATGTCACTAAATGTCGTCCAAAATAATTGTACTACAGGTTTAAAGTCATAAAGTCTATACCGCAATAATAATTACCTTTAGACGCTTCGGGTGTATCAATTTATCATCGACATTCCATATATTTTCTATATCAGGTATACATTATTATTTTTATATCCGTTACACACTCACCTTGTTGAGCATCCGTATCGTCTGATTGATTTCAGTTAACTGCTTATTCAACTACGTTACCACCATATTTATAGCGAGTTAAATCAAAGAGTGACGTCATAACAACGGGGATGAAGCTTTTGCATCTAGCCTTCACACATTCAAAAACCCAGTTGGTTAGAGCGGTACTCGGAAGTACAGGTCGTAGGTTCAAATCCTACTAGGTAAACTTTTTTTATGTATTTAATAAAATTAATAATAATTTTTTAATTGCATATTTACCTTTGAACTTATTCGTTCATAACAAAACTTATAATAATTTAATATTAGTCAAGTTGCTTGTACGTGCGAATCCTTGCGATATTGCAGCTAACCATTAATGTAAGTAATTTGATTGTAATCTTATTATATTTAGAATTTACATCAGTTCTACATACATAAAGACAAAATTTACATCGATTGGGGCTTATTGATGCGCAGTTGTTGGGTACTCAAATACATCGTAGGTTCAAATCTTACTCGAGGTAAACTTTTATTTATGTAATTAAAGTTTACTCTGTTGAACCTTTCGATAATCCTGCTGATCAAATCAACTTTATCAGTAAATTTTTAATTACATATTTACCTTTGAACTTATTCGTTCATAATAATTTAATAACTTCATACATTCGTTTATTACCTGTGCTGGCAATAGGAAGTACATACAGTTGCGGAAATTAAAGTGTAAGTATGTAGGCATATTTAAATTTTTTACTCATTATTATTACTTTTTACATACACCGTATAATCGTAGAGTTTGAAGCAATGGTTGAGAATATTCGACACGTAATAAGATATGAACTGGTACAATTAAGCGTTGAAAATTTGCTTGCATTATGGAATACGTTACCTCATTACTATCGGGATGACAGGCAATTACGCGCCAAAATAAGATGTATGAAGCATTGGAATAAATAAGCTTGATTGAATAAGTTGATCATATAGATGGTCCTTTAATATTAGATTGTTTTCAATGCAATAAATAAATTCGTGTAATTATGATAACGTATTTTTATTTTACCTAGACAGTTTTATATTAACTCCTATAAGTTGTAGGAATAAACAACTTCAGACATTACAAATATTCCTTTATTATAATTTTTATTTACAATATTTATGTATACATAGAAATTTATGTACAGTAATACATAAGAACAGCGATGATGACTGTGATGATTGAGCAGGTTATACTATAAATATAATTTATTAATTTTTTAATGCAAAATAATAACTTACCTGTATCATTAACAAAGGATAGTTTAGTCATCATTTTGGCTTTACCAATATCTATGCTGCCCCCATAAACGATTGCGATTTGTTCAATACATGCTGGAAGATTGTATACCTTCTCAATCCGTTGGTTCTTTTGCTAATCTCTCCGGAGAAATATAGTATTCCCGCAACTTTCCTTCCATACCGTGTATTTATAATTTTAATATTTTTTAACCGGTATTTATAATCAATAATCATATTAGAAACTTTTAATACAGGTTTGAATTCATCTTCGCCCGCTAAATTTAGTTGCTTTAGAAGATCCATGTTTAAGAATTTTACTGCTTATTTCTGCAACTAAAATGTAATTACACTGTTTATGCTACATTACGTTTCTATGCAAATGTAATTACATATTTATTATCAACATGCATTATTTATTATTAAATGGATTCAAGTACTGATTTTTGATTGATATTTTTCAATATAATTTTTATGTATTAATTATTTGAAAACTCAAATATTACGTTAGCAAGTCAACAGTCAGTGTTAGACAGAGAAAGTATTCGGAAAATAAAATGCAAACTCTGCGCGAATCGTGCATTGTATTCTAATAATAAGTGAATTATTTTCATATATAACTATTTAATACTTTTCCATCGCATCGTTACGTCAATATAAGCATTTCTATATAATGCGTGACGTCAGCATAAACATTTATGTAGATAACACACTATACATTCGATATCTAAAACTAGTTTGGTCTAGTGGTTAACACAGAGGTTTATCTAAAATGCCTCGAGTTCAAATCTCCAAGAGAAGACTTTTTCAGCCTTTACACTTCAACCGGAAGTAGCTCCTCAATAGCGGCAAAGAACCTATCTGCAAGGCCCAGCAGCATGCGATATCCGCATAGGAAGACGCTGAGAATCAATACCGAAAGCAACGATGACGAAGAAGCTCCGCAAGCTGAAGAAGACATCCAGGATCAACACCAAAAGCTTAAGATGCCATACACATAAGAAGACGCTGAGTAACAATGCCGAAGAAGATATCAGAAGCTCCTGTCCGCCAGGCCCTTCAACATGCGACATCCTCACAGGAAGATGTTGAGGAACAAGGCCAAAGAGGCCATTAGAGGTTGCTGCAGACGTCTCAAGAAGCTAAAGAAGTCGAAGAAGAAATCCAAGATGGCCGCCACGTCTCGCATTGGCCAACAACTGGGCCAGCCATTTCCTAATCTCAACAGGAGCGGATCTCATCCTCGCATCTCATTGGTCCAACGTCACTGCAGCGTTCCGGTAGGAGGCCACGTCCTCTTCTCTCATTGGTCCGCCAACCGCAAACTTCCGGGGGGGCGGGGCTTATGCTCGCTTACGTCGCTGATGATGTGGAGTAACTTCCTGTGGCAGGATGAATATAGCCTTACTACATGGTTTAGCCTTTTATTACAGACCGGGAAAAACCGGTGAAGAAAAGCCAAACAGTTTAAAGATTAATAATTAAATTTACGAGTAACCTGAAACTCGAATCAAACAAGCAAAGCAAAGGATCAGTTTGTAAATACAGAAATGCGCGACGAAATCACTTTAAAGTGTGTACAAAATTGAATTATAAAATTAACCACTGTGACAAACAGGGTCAATAAAATAATAGTAAAAAATCTAACCCCGGCTAGTATACACACAACAAGCAAAAGAACAAACAGTGAAATTACACACACACACATATAATACATATATACATATATATATATATATATATATATATATATATATA
>JARFJB010001449.1:0-52500 GCA_036346205.1 Vesta saturnalis
ATATATTAAACATGTCTTCAACAAGCTAGAGGGCATGTAAATATTTCTACTAGAACAATCCTTTGACAGTGTAGTGGGGTTGTTTGGCAAATTGCATATTGTTAATGGCTTCTGAATGCTGTGGTTCAAATACCTTAACCAATGACGAAAATTTCTCTAAAATTGATATTAGGGACTTCCAAAGTAACTACGTGTAGGTGAAGAAAACAAACACATTTGGGTTGTGAGTGGTTAACTAATTTTACCTGTACTTCAACCGCTGAGTTGTACCAGCATTCTTTCGAACAGCACTCACTTGGGTTTTTAGCCGATGTAGTGTACTAACAGGCTAAAAACGTGGTTTGTGCACTTTGTGAATTTTTAAACGCTAGATATGAAAATCGCTAAATCGGTTGAGGTGGACTTCATGTATGACCAGACTTAAATCTCTTGGATTTTTTCCTGCTGGTCGTTTGAAAATATTTGTGCGCACTACTCCAATGGAAAATGAAGATTTGAGAGATCGGATAAATGATGAATGCAATGTAATTAAAACTGTGCTGGTGTTCTTTAAAAGTTAGGCAGTGAATGAGGCGAAAATAGGATATACATTCTGCATGTTCTACGTATTCTTACAAACAAGGCGCCCCATAGTAAAAAAATCTTAAAATTATCCAAAAAGTACTCCTCCGAACTGTTGCTGCTTCTTTGGTAAGTATTGTATGTTGTGTTTAAGTAGTAAATAAACCAAAATTGTTGGCTGGAAGTTTGCGGCCTCAACTGTGGTACAAGATCAATTTACAGAACATATTTATACCATTCTACTCACTGAACACAGTTGCTATGGCGATTTTAGACTCTGGATAGATAGAAAAAAGTATGGATGAGACATTCTCATAACATTGCTATTGTATCCCAGGATGTTTCAAATAATATTAAATAAGATCGTTGGATGAATTGCTGCTTGTGATATGACGCCTATTGTTGTGATCTTCTTACAGCTCACTGATGAAGTCTATTTAGCACTTAGTGCAACGTAAAATGCTAATATGATGATTTAATTTACAAATGTATCACTCTATTGCGTATAAGGTATTAATATGTATCTCAGGGTAGATGGTATTTTCCTACTATAAACCTTTCATACTTTATGCGCACGGTGAAAGGACATTTTCACTTCTTTGTGAAATGACAGGGAAATTCCATACGTAGAAGTTGAAGAAATCTTGTTCTGTGGTTAGAAGATCTGTCGAATATATCTAGAACATTAATAGAGCCTACTTTAGTCACATGGGCCAGTTTCAAACTTTGCTCATAAGATCGGTATGGTTTTGTAGGTTGTTAAAATATACTTTTGGGGACAGATTATTAACGTCAAAGAGAGAACAGGGAAGTGAGGAAACCTGAACCATATCGGCTGACTTGGAAAAGGAATACGATGCCTGTTAGGAGTGTAAAATGTTAAACACTGATCTTTTATTCCAACCTAGGTGATAACTGTTTCGATTATAAGCGTTAAATCACATATCTGGTTGCAGTGAAATCGCATCTAAGGGTAATGAACGAACTGTAAGAGTAACATTTTTGGGGTAATCAGTATGATGGATATTAGTTGGTGCCCCTATAGAAACATTGACACGATTACAGATCACGGCACAGGCATTCATATTTTTTAATTAATTTTTACCAAACTTTAGCAAATAGTAAAATACTTTTGGCTTTCATTAAGGTGGACCGTGAGTGCGACATATGAAGAGCAAAAATAAAATTACACTTGATATGGGAGGACAAGTAAGACAAGCTAGTGAGTTCTTTACATCACATTTAGCGATGTAGGTATTACAAAAGGATATAAGGTTAAGGTATCCCCTTTCCTAATAAATCCAATTTTTGAAATTCGTATTCATACCTTCCGATAGATTCCCAAAACGTGCTTACACTATCGATTTGAAATGTATTTAACGAAGAGTCACCGATGGTTAAATGGATGCATGCCGCATTTTCATTTAGGTCATGTGTGAGTATTTTATCCAAAAACCAATGGTCTGAAGTTAGCTGTTTTCCCAAAATTGACTTCTCAGCATTATTGAATTCCTCTTTTAAAATTCTTGTTAGCTCTGTTACCAATGTTTTTCTTTTTAAAGCGCTGTCTGAATGTTCAATCTCTTTTGATGAATTCTAAAAGAACAATCTAAACTACAGGCTAATACCAAAATATATGTATACCACCAGCAAATTTACTATTAAAATGGCTTGCTGTAGGGTGATTACGTTCTCTGCGTACGCTTTAGCTATGGCTCCACACGGTGAAGCATTTACAGTATCTAGTGGTAATTCCAAACATTTTAAACCCTCAATAAACGCCAACTGAATAAGAAATCCTAGAATATCGCCAATTTCACATGTTCCTTTGCGACCTCTAGCGATCAAAATTTTACCTACTCTGAAATATGACGTTAGGTCTTTATTTGAAACAAAACTGATTGTATAAATACCTTTTCCAAATTTCATAAAAAACAGAGATTTCAAAGAATTCTTCAAACATGGCTTGTTTACAGCACGGGTCAGTGAAAGTGATTATTATACGTGGTTTTATTCCCAGATATCTACTAAACGACTGCTTCATTACTTTTCCATTAGAAATTAAAGAAAAACCCCTAAATTGGAAAGTATCTATATCATTTCTGAAATTAATGTGTAAATTTTTCTTAAATTAAGTCGAAATTTATACATTACCTGAAAATGTGTTGCAATAAACTATGGTATTGGTCATCTTTGCAATTAATTGCAATACTGTCCAGAATTTTCTTTACACCTTGTTCTGTTCGTCCACTAACACATACCAACCGATTATTCCATTTTGATTGAACAACCTTCTTTTTTATTTTTTGAAGCAGTATATGAGCGTTAGATCCACCATAACCAAAGTTATTCAAACCTTTGGATAGATTTTATTAAATTCGTGTCTATATTTTTATTACCTTTAGTTAATGCTAAATGACCATTTTTATATTCCTTTGATAAATATATAGTACCGTTATATGCCTAAGTTTAACTGTTGATATCTAGTACTTGGATACAAATCTGTGAGTACCTTATTGACTTACTATTGGTTTAAAAAAGTTTTAAAAACACCAAAAATGTGAAAGTGTTGCTTACACGAGATTATCTGTTAGGAGATACCATAAAGAACACGAATTGAAGAAAACTACCTTAAAAGTTTATGTTCGGTACGTACCCAAACAAGTAACTGAAAACCGTTCCGCCTCCGACAGTTCGTCCCCATTGTTTCGCCCCCTAACCGTTTCACCTCCGAACTGTTCCGCCCCTGAAGTTTTACCTCTGGGTCCGTTTTTTAAATTTCTTTTTTGGTGTTTTGTTTCGATTTAGGAGTTTTTTAGTAGATACACATAAAGAAAAAGAAATCTTTTAACATCTACATTCCAACGTGCAACTGGAATCAATTCAAAATTCAAAGTTATACGCAATCCCACGCAAGTAATCAGTACCTTTTTAAAATCTTTAACGATTGATTTCACACCAGCTGATATTGCAACAAATTTTTTTATTTCTTAGATTTCCTTGATTTCCAGCATTCAGTTGTACTGACTGCTAGTTATCAATAACTTGCTGCATCTGCAACCATTCAATAAAACCAAACATATTTGAAAATTGCTATCCACATGTTTCTTGAAAAACAAGGTACCGTCCTTCTACGTGATTATTTGTGTGATGTTGGTAGTTAAAAGTGCTCTGATAGACATTCCAAAGCTGAGTTGGAAAATTTGGAATTTGGCGTCCACGACATAGTCTTCAACCAATATATACATCTTCAAGAGAATTGGCTATGGGTACAGGCTCTCCAGGAAATCCTTTGCTTTCAACTAATTCGGCGAATGTATCACTTACGTTATCTTCAGGAATAAATTCCAAAGCGGGAACCATTCTGATCCAATGAACGAACTCGTGATCATTTTCATATCCAGCTTTCAGACATTCAGTTTGATCTTTTCTCCAGACGGATTGGGATAAATGAAAAAACACCCCTAGAAATTCCATTTCAAATTGTCGGATGACAGCGAGTTCGCTATAGCTCAGGTTGCAGACGTTTCAGTTCTTGCAGAAATTTTACATGTGTAGCTCTTGTATTGTTTGGTAACAGATCGTAGACTATCTGTACAACGGCATTGTATTTGGTGGCGTGAGTTGTATAAACTTGTTAAAACATGGCTGGTGCGGTACTGAACGTATCAAACCATTCTTGACTTTGGGCCAAAAGATGAAGGCTGCTTCTGGTTGAAAAGGTTAGCATCCTTCCTGACGTAAGTTGATCCTCCGAATCATACTCAAAAACTGACGCATTTGACCATCACTCGCAAGTTCACTAACCACTCGAGGAATCACCAACTCTTGGAGCGCAGGTGCTCCTTCAACTCGCAGGTTAGTTTTTTTCAATGACTCCCTTTTTGCCTGAATTGCAACAACAAAACCACGTGAGATTTTGCGATGACGTTGGCAATAATTTTCTGTGGCCTCGCCTGTGTCATCGTGGCATGCTCCTTCGCCGTCGCGACCAAACGAATAGCTGTGCAGCATGATTATGATGCGTGTCGATTTTGACAACTGTATTTATATGAACAAATTTTGGTTTATTTCAGTTTGACGCAACGTACTCCGCCATAGTAGAAATATCGAACTGAACTAAACTAGCCATAACGAAACATACAATAGGCAATGGCCTACCACTGGTTATCTCACTAATCGTTGAGTGCACTTTCTTAGAAAGTGATTAGCAGGTAATGGTTCTATAATGGGTTACTACAAACTCCTGTTGAATTATATATACACATTTATACATATTTTCCATATTCGTATACATGAAGGAATTTTTCAGCTAAAAATAATCATTGTTGTTATCTAGTTAAATAAAGGCAGTGTGGAATATAGATGTTAAAAGATTTCTTTTCTTTATATTGTGTGTATATATATATATATATATATATATATATATATATATATATATATATATATATATATATATATATCACATCTACAAGAAATATGGCTAAAGCTAGAAGTAAAACTTCCGTGGCGAAACGGCGGGTCGAAATGTCCGTACCCTACGCAACATCCCTTACACCTGGGGCAAGACATTTAAGTATAATGGAGAAATTTAAAAAAATACTCCTTTTTCCTTATCGGTACTACTTGGTATCAACTCATCGGATGACTACCTTTAAAGTGTTAGTATAGTATAGTACGTGCGAAGAATTGCTTCATTGATGATAAATAATTTGAAATATATAACTCTCTAATGCTAAGCAACCATAGGTTTGTTCAAATGGTGTAACCACGGTAAGGATTCTTGATCTGTACTAACTAAAATATAGACGTAATCTTTTTGTAAACCATCATACCACAAAGCATTCTTTTTGGGTGGTCAAATTCATTTTCATTACGCCTTAACAATCTACTGATATAACAGTTTTATTATTTATTTAATGAATTCTACTCAACATGACAGACGCCTATATTACAGAGTAAGAAATAAATTGCAATGTTTGGCTTAATGTAAGGTATGAGAAGTACAACGAGACAGATAATTCACAAAACACAGTCGATAAAATGGGTTTTAAGTGGTTTCTAAAAAGTAATCTATTATTGTTTGTTTGCGGTGTTTGCATGGATCACTACGTGAACCATGATTATGAAGGGAATACTTCCAGACTTACCAGACTTATGTAATAACGTAAATGTAGAAAACATAACTTTCTTGGTGGAACTTTTAATTGTAGATGTGAAATCAGAAATGATCACAATTTTTATATAATGTAATTTTCAGGTTTATTTTCGATGGTTGCTAAGCAATATGAATTCTTTAACTATTGCCAATAATATTTTAACAATGTTTGGCAAAATTTGATTTGTTTCGGTATTTATATTTGTAATATCTAGTGTGTTCATTGTATCTAGTATCAAAGTTCCTAAGTGGTTGTCCAATATAAACTGTATTACAGAATGTGAAGTTCCTTTTTTAAATACCTGACTTCAAAATGTCGTGAGTTGAACCTTTCGCATTAAGTAAACACTTAAGGACATTGTTATTAGTTTTGAAAGCTACTTTGTATTTCTTGTTCTTTTGAATACGTGAGCTATTTTTTAATATTTGCCCAAAACATGAAATTGGTACGTATTTACTTTCTGTTGGTTCTGTCTTAACTGGGTAAATGATTCTGACAGATAATTTGTGTCGATTATATTTGAAATGTAACCATTTGCTTGTGCAATTTATTTTTTATTGATCTGTTTAGTGAAATTCGTTTGGTTTACTGGTAACTTCGTTCTATGTACTAAGGATCTAGATACAGCTAGCGTATGTGTTTTATGGTGACATGAATCGTTTGGAATTGTAATATCCGTTTGGGTAAATCTAGATTTGAACATTAAAATTAATTCAGCTACACATACGGATATTACCATTTTAAACGATTCATGTCACCACAAAACACATAAATTACCTACACATAGATCCTTGGTACATCGCGTAACGTCATTACCATTGAACCAAACAAATTTCAATAAAGAAATATCAATTAAAAAATACATTGCACTAACAAATGGTTACATTTCAAATATAATCGGCACTTTAGTTAAAAAGCAATAGTACAAATTATTAATTTATCAAAAACATTTACCCAGCTAACACAGAACTGAGAGGAAATAAATACATATTAATTTCATGTTTCAGAAAAATATTAGAAAAAGTAGCTCACATATAACAAAAGAACAAAAAGTTTTCAAAACTAAAACCAATGTTCTTAAATGTTTATTTATGCGAAAGATTCAACTAGCGACATTTTGATACCGGGTATTTATAAATTGAACTACACATTCTGTAACTGTTTATATTGGACACACTTAGGAACTTCGATATTAGATCCAAATAACAGATTAGATGTTATAAATATGAGCACATAGTCGAATCAAATTATGACAAACATTTAATAGTAAATGATCGCCTTATAAATTCACAAAACAACATTAAGTTTTTACATTTTTATAATAAGAAAGTCAAATTAGATGTTTTAAAAGCATTCGAAATTTATAAACATAAACAGAAAGTTCCTTTAATGAACGAATAGGTTGATCTTACAGACTCACTTTTAACAGATATTTTAAGTATAAAATTATAAGTTTACTGTTTTACCAACGTGATTTGTTACCATAACTACTTATAATTATTTACTTATATGTTTACTGTCGATAATAATACATGTATTGAATCTAAGTAATTATAAAAAATAAATTGTGGAATTACATTGGATTTAAGACATTAGTGCTCTAAGAAAGAGCTTAGTTTACAATCTCAGTTGTCTGAACAGTACAGTAAAATCAGGACACTATAAAATACATTCGACAGTTAAATTTTAATAAAATTGTTTGAAATGCTTTGTAACAATCTTCGTTTCAATTAAATTGGGAAATTGTTTATATATTGTGTTGAGTGGATCGATACAAAATTTGTTGCAAATCTCCAATAAAAGTATACAATTCCTGTTGTGCTACTTCGCCGTTGCGCTAGGTGTTTCAGTTGTTTACGTTACGTTATTTTTTCAGAATAACAAATAATCAGTTACATATAAATAGGATTCTATTTTCTCAATTGGTGATTTCTTAAATATCTTTTTAAGGAAAGCCCCAATATTCTGAAAAGGCTCGATGCAAGGGTAAAGTGTGCTAGCATCCTACTAATTGCAAATAGTATTACTTGCAATAAAAAGCTGGTTGCTGGTGTGGAGGGGACTCTGGAATAATTACATTTCTCAAAACAGAGTATTCCGCGATAAAAATTAAGGCGGAGGAGAGGGTATATGTAAACGATTGATATGCAGGATACAACCTGCATTAGTGACATAGTCTAGCAATCATACATAGCTACATACTCGCAAAACTTAAAAATTGCTCGGATTACCTACTATTTGAGTTACTCTAGTAAAACAACTGAGGCGTGTGAGTTAAATACCGGCCTTTCTGTGATGCTAACATTAACAGTGTCTATCGACGACGAGATAAATATTAAAAAACCCTTTGGTACTACAACTCGAATTCAATGTACTTGTGCTAATTATGACATCAACGTGCGATATTTAAAGTATGACAAAAAGCAGGCGTTGTTAGGAAAGAAGAGTACATATGGTTGAAGAGTGTAAATGATAGTTTTTGCATAAGAAATAGGTCTAACGCGTTCTGTTTATTCCACAAAATTTGTATGTAGGTTTGCTGACGAAGTTCATAAAAATGCCAAATTATAAATTCTTCCAACGCTTTACCCTGTACCAGATTTAGAGGGGAATGTTGCAAATTAGTAAACTAAAGAACCCTTTTTACCTTTTCATAGGTATAGCAAATAAATCTGGTATGGAATGTTGTAGTTAGTTTTAGTCACAGATGGCCTTGACATTTGTAACAAAAGTTTTTAACGTAAAATTAATGCATTAGGATTGTTTTAAAATGTATACGTTCAAGGAGGTACAATTTTCTGTGTCAAATGTTCCTTGTAGGTATGATTTCACCAGAACACTGAAAAATCGCCGTGAAAAATAAATAAAGAAATCTGAATAACTTAATTGAAAATTTGACGTCTCCCTGAGACACGAAACCAACATATGCACAACAATAAAATACTTACCAATAAACTCCTCTTTATCTATATTCAAGGCTTCTTTGATAACACAAACTTTTCCATTGTGAAAAGCTGAAATATCCTTCCTTTCATTTATGCAATTAATATTAGGAGGCATCAACTCATTTTCCATTCCAACAATAACCTACAATGAGGACGTAAATTTTATCACCTCTGCGTATGTATTAACCTTTATTAAAGAACACATTCCCGAACTTGCTTCTGAGTGTCCCATATTTGATTTAACTGAACCAACATATAAAGGGGTGCTTCTATTTTGACAGTAAGCCTTCTCAAGTGCTTTTATTTCTTGCTTATCTCCTGCTTTGGTTCCTTAACATACGCTTGAAGCTTAAAATTAGTAATATTATTTTTCAAAACTTACCAGTTGCATGGGCTTCCACAAGATTAATATTTAAAGGGTTTATATTTGTTTCTTCATACACCTCTTGGATAAGGTTAGCTTGAGAGATATGTGAAGGGTGCAAAATACCTTCTTCTTTAAAACCATCGTTGTTTGTTTTAGCGTGGACAACCTAGATAATTGTTATAAATTCTCTATAATACATTTGTGCATTTTACCTTTGCGTAGACTCTTTTGGAATTCTTTAATTTTTGAAGTAAAATGACGGAAAATGCATCGGACCTAACATAACCATTTGCCTTTTCGTCAAATACATCACTCTTTGCGTTTGGATGTAATAATCCTACCCTATTGCAAAACGGTAAGTAAATACACGATATAATGGTTTTATTACCGCAATGCTTCACTTAATGTGATGTAATTACGGACAAAATTGCCGCCTGCCACAATAGCATTGTCACATCTCTCAGTTCTAATCGCTCTGAACGCATGTTCGAACGCAGTCCCAGACCCGGCACAAGCTGCATCTATACAAACACTTGGACCTTCCAATTCAAAATAGTGACTAATCCTTTGAGCAATTGCAGTTCTTATAAGTCTATGAAAATTTTACAAAGCTATAAAATATAAGACTGAATGTTAATATGCACTAACCCCGTCATTCCCAAGCTTTGGTAGTCTAATTTTTGACATATCCAAGGAAGCTCAAAATCCAAGAGGAAGATGGCAACAAAAACACCCGTTCTCGTACCTTTCATATCATTTGGGGCAATTCCTGCGTCAATAATTGCTTCAATTGAATTTTCAAGTAATATTCGACAAGCAGGATTACAAGCTTCAGCTTGATGATAATGTAATCCTAACCAAAACTAAATAAAACAAAAATATTTAAGGCGACACCTTTACCTAACAATCCAGGATCAAACTTTGAAATGTTTTTTACTTTCCCTATTCTTGGTGGCAAAAACATGTTTGAAGTTTTCCATTCTTTTGGTATTTCCGTAAATAAATCCTCTTTGTTCATAATGCTATTGAAAAACTCTTCTACATTGTCAGATTGTGGAAAACGTCCAGAAATACCTAAAATTCATGACGTTTATTTTGAAAGTTTAAACCTCAACCATAACTTAGTTACCTGTAACAACAACCTCATCTCCAGATGGAGGATTAGACAATTGATTACCATAGCATGGACCTTTTTGCCATTTTGTTTTGTAATGCACAAGCGTTACGTTTTAGATTTTGTGCACTAATATCCTTAAGTAATATGATTAAACTGCGGCTATTGTTTAAGGAAGGAGTTTTAGTCCATTGTTTAAGTACAATTAGAAATATTTACAATTCAGATTTTCGTTCCTAGACTGACTCCTATGTAGTAACGACTTTAACCTCAGAAAGTGCAAATTAAGAGAAATTAGACACTATAGTTTTTCGCAAGACATTTTGAACTGGAATACAATGCTACTATTTTATAAACTATGGACATATTTCTGCTCTTTCAAAAGTATTATTCTGGGTGTGAAAAACGTAAATTAAGATAATAATTACAATTTTCATTTCGGCACAACCCGTCCATTATCCAATTTAAAGTTATTATGAAATTACAAGCCTTTAAACGATTAACAAGTTTATACCAAGTATTTTTCTAGGGTATTTGGAACAAGAAATTTATCGTTACCCAAATGGGAAAAAAATCTAGTCGGTGCAATGCTGAAATACGCTTGCGAAACAGCAAATGATCTAGACACAACTTTACTAGTACCCAATGGAACAAAATAATTGAAAAGCACAAGCACGAGCACGAGCACGAACACGAACACGAACACGAGCACGAGCACGAGCACGAGCACGAGCACGAGCACGAGCACAAGCACGAGTACGAGCACGAGCACGAGCACGAGCACGAGCACGAGCACGAGCACGATCACGAGCACGAGCACGAGAACGCCGACGAGCACGAGCACGAGCACGATCACGAGCACGCGCACAAGCTCACGCACACGCATACCCACACGCACACGCACACGCTCACGACCACGCACGCGCACCCGCACGCACACGCACACGCACTTGCACACGCACACGCACACGCACACGGACACGCACACGCACACGCATACACATACGCACACGCACACGCACACACACGCACACGCACGCGAACACCCACACGCACACTCCC
Source organism: Vesta saturnalis (assembly GCA_036346205.1). Taxonomy (NCBI): domain Eukaryota; kingdom Metazoa; phylum Arthropoda; class Insecta; order Coleoptera; family Lampyridae; genus Vesta; species Vesta saturnalis. The sequence continues at coordinate 11,209 of JARFJB010001449.1, forward strand.
ACGCACACGCACACGCACACGCACACGCACACGCACACGCACACGCACACGCACATGCACACACCCACACGCACACGCACACGCACACGCACACGCACACGCACACGCACACGCACACGCACACGCACACGCACACGCACGCACGCACACGCACACGCACACGCACACGCACACGCACACGCACACGACACGCACACGCACACGCACACGCACACGCACACGCACACGCACACGCACACCACAGCACACGCACACGCACACGCACACGCACACGCACACGCACACGCACACGCACGCACACGCACACGCACACGCACACGCACACGCACACGCACACGCACCGCACCGCACGCACACGCACAGCACACGCACACGCACACGCACACGCACACGCACACGCACACGCACACGGACATACACACAAGATGGGCAATGGACGCGTGCAACATACGACGGGGACTTCGACTATGCGACAACTGCGATACTAATCTTATTCGCACGTTACAAAAAATTACCCATTTTTCATGCACTCCAAGTTCTGTGGAGAAAATCGCAAAAACTGTTATAGGGACGCCCTCAGTAGTATAGCTAAGGTGATTCTGATCCACTTTTGTCACTAGAAAAGTAACTAGATTTGAAAAAGTCACTAGAAAAGTCACTAGATTTCAAGGTTGGTAACATTGCCTTCATCGAAGTATATTCCTCAAGGTCAAAGCCATTGAAGTAACTAGATTTGAAAAAAGTCACTAGATTTGTGTTCAAGGTCAAGTGAATTGAAGGTGTGAGTAATCCTTTAAAATTTTTCAAGGTCACGCCCTTTTGGCGGGAAATTTACACCAAGCAATTTTTAGAATTTGGCCGAGTCAAGACCGTGTGTTAAGTCAGTTATTACAACAATTTTCAAGGTCGCCCGCAGGGGTATTAAATAGATTTTTTAAGCTCATTGTAGGTGCGTGGGATTCTTGGTATACAGGACTATGTTCTTCAGGGAAGCAGTTGCCTGTTTGGGGAAACAGCTATCTGTTTAATGTAAGCAGCTATCTGGTTAGTGAAACAGCTATCTGTTTCGGGCAATTCTTGGCTGAGTCAAGTTAATTTAGTTATTACAATTCTTAGAATTCTCAAGCCCCACTTCTAATCCACTTTTGCCACCAGAAAAGTAACTAGATTTAAAGAAAGTCACTATAAAGTCACTAGATTTGTTTTCAAGGTCAAGCTCGCTCATACCCCACTTCTAAGCCACTTTTGTCACTTGGAAAGTAACTATATTTGAAAAAGTCACTAGATTGGTTTGCAAGGTCGCTCACATTATCTGCATATTCTTCAAGGTCAAACTATAGCTAGGGCGATCCTGGCTTACTTTTGTACTATACTTCTTGTATGAGTGTTTTGCTATTGTACACATTCCCGATATCAAAGTGTATTCTGCAAGGTCACGTATATGTAGCCGGATCCTAACTTACCGTGCACGTACACGTCCCCTCCTTCAAAGTGTATTCAATGTCACCAAGTAATTTTGGCTAAGTTAAGGCCCCGTGTCAATTCTTAGAAATCAATGGTCGCCTACAGAGGTATCCCGGCCAGATCCGATCCTACCCGATCATATCTGATCTTACGCGATCTTATCCGAACTTATCTAATCTTACTCGATCATATCCGATCCTATCCCAAGAGTAATCCTGGATCACATTGTATAAATTTCTGCGTTGAAGTTAGTCAAGGTCAAATCTAAAAATAGAAATTAGGTAATACGCAGGAGTGGGAAGATGTGGAAGTGGCTAAGGTATTTAAGTAGTAACGTGCAAATAAAGTTGATTCAATATGTGGATGTGCTACGCATCTCAATAGTGGACCAAAGCTGTAGATGGTGTACGGCCGTGGAACATTTACTTCAACATTTGACGACATTTGAATTTGATGCTGGTCATGAGGCAGCATATGGTTTAGGACGCTTTTATATGGAAGAGAAATGTCACGCACTTCCAGGGAAATATAAAAATGGTGTAAAATTATGCGAAAAGTATTTAAAGGGCCGATATTGTTTGAGATGTTTAATACAAAAGTTAAGTGCGGCACAACCAGAAGAGTTCACTTTAGATTTCAAGGAGTGTGAAGGTGGGTATAGCAGTGAAGATGAAGAGAGAGAAGAAGAGGAATAGTCAGCTATTAATTTTCTCGATTAGAAAAAGATGTATAATTAAAATAAAAATAAGACTTTAATTGTTGTTGCCGTTGTTGTTGTGAATATATTGTTTTTCATATAAGTTAAAGAGACGTAGATTTGTATCTTAAACAATGTCTTTTAATCCTATCCTGACCCAAGCGAGAATTGCAATAAGTATGTGAGAAAGAAAGAGAGTGCGCGTATGAGAGTGAGTCTGTCCTAGGTTGAGTTAAGGTTGAAAAAATCTAAAGCTTGTACGCATAATATTACAATTCTTAGAAAAAGTTTCAACTTATATCAACCTGTGGTGAGATCAATCAGTTAGCAATCGCTATCTAAAAAGTATAAAGTGATAAATGTGGCAGTACGTAATACTAAATACGGTGAGCGTATAGTTATGGAAACGGACGATTTTAAATGCGTATTACCTCAACGCATAAAAGATGCGTATTTCAAAGAAGAAACGAGAATTGAAGAATTTAAAACGCTACTAAACGCGCAGGATGTGCTCCTAAGTAGTTTGGGTGCAACCGGAAAAACAAAACACGTAACATTCTGTTTTTAATAGTGCCCCCGACCCATTGTTTAACTAGAATCACTTCCTACATAGTGTTTAATCGTAGTGCAATTGCGAGCAAGTAAAGCTATGCAAGCAGCAATAAAAGTGTTTCTGGAACGATCAAAACTCAGAAGTTCACCGTTATACATGGATACCCTACATAGTTGCAGTAATTTGTGCAGTTGGTGATGTCAAAATAGTGATGGTAGTAAAGAGAAACAGGATGAAGGTTATTCTTCTCGTAACACTGGTCGATAATCATCATTTCTAGATAAGGATGAAGTGTATAAACAACCAGCTAATGAGTACTTAATCAATAGTGTTTATTATCAACTATGGAACGATACTCATCCTGCAAAACATATTGAAATTGGATACAGTACACACCTCAACCTTGCACCAGTAGTGCATATGGGGTATGGCAACTGTGATCAAAGTAATAATGTGGTATTAGAAATGAAGGAGTGGAAGGAACTTCTACGATGGCATTCATATGTAGAATTGCAATTTTTCCGATCCCAAGAAATTGAAAACAAAATCGATTGGTCAAGTGTAAACGAAAAAGAAAATATAAGCTATGATCAGTATTATGAATCTCTATCTTGGTATCTATTACAATTGGGAATTGATTAAAGGATATGGCAGAATGTTGAAAACTACAACTGCTGATCTTGCACATTCATACAGGTAAGATTTTGCGATACAAGGCTTTCGGGGAAGGCTGTTTTGATAACCGATCCTATCCGTACATTGCCGAGTGCATTCCTCCACTGTAATTTAGTTATAATTTAAATAAAAACAAACGTGGGTGTCTACATGTTGTCCTGTGCGCGGGCGCACTCGGCAATGTACAAATACGATCGGTTATCTTCGGGAGTCGAGCATTGGGGGTTACCGAAACAGCCTTCGCCGAAAGTATCGTATGGCAAAATTTTACCTACGTGATACACACTTGTCTTTCGTAAGGATCTTCTAAATATGGAGTTTCCGAAGAAATACGCATCTTAATTCAAAGCCAAGATCTAATTACGGCTACCTACGACAGTTTTCTGTACATAGAAGGTAAGCTTGAGCTGAAAAAATTATGAAAGGGAAGCATGCAACTTGACCAATAATTTCCCAAAATTGCTTTTCGATGAAATTCGTTATGGGTTAGGCGGCCAAAGAGGACGTTTGCCGATATCTAGGCATAACATGCACACTGAAGGGATATATTTCTTATACGGGAAGCAAGAGCAAAGCATTAAGCTATTTAGGGTGGTCGCCAAAGAATGAGGAACCATTACAAGTAGAATTCGATGAGCAAAATGTAGAAAAACCATTTACAGTGTGCATACCATTGAATCACATATTTGGAATAATAGAGGTTTATCATCAAGTAATCGTGAATATGCGTTAAGAGTTGATTTTAATTCGATCCAGAAGCGATACAAACTGCTACTATGATGACGTTTATGCAAAAATAAACTTAAATAAAATTCAATGGAAAGTACCACATGTAACATTTAGTGATGCTGCGAAACATAACTTGTTTGAAGGAATCAATAAGAATTCTATTATTACTCATCCATTCCGTCAATGGGAGTTATATGAATTACCTGCTTTAAAACAAACAACCTAAGACATACGGCCAGTAAAAAGGTCAACAAGACTGGAAAAACCACGTTGGATAATTGTGGCCTTCCAACAAGGTAAAAGCCTGCAAGACCCGGAAATTTTGATCACATTAACTTCAGAAACCTTAAAGTACATCTTAATTTTGAGTATTATTCATATGGAGCAATGTATTTGAACTTCACTGCTAATCAATACATACCCGCCTATCACATTTTTTGAAATCCCGATGTGATTACTATGGTGAAGATGATAACGATGCATTATTCAACTACTCCGAATTCCAATCATGTCCAGTATTTGTAATGGACTGCTCTAAGCAACATGAATCCTTAAAAAACTCAACGATAGACATCAAATTGGAAATGGAATCTCTAACACCTGTCGATAATGGGATCGTTGTCTATGGCCTGATTCTCCACGACGCTATTGTGCAGTACAACCCACTCAGTGGAGAAGTGAAAAAATTATAATATACACTCTGTATGTCAAAAATTATAACATACACTCTGTATGTCTAGTATATAAATAAAAATGTAATTATTCATTTAGCTTTATTTCACCAACCAAAGATGAAGGTGTTACTCAAAAGAAAAAAACTTTCAATTCAAAATCATGACATTGATGAGTAAAGGTCTAGTACTCCAAAACATGGTGGTTTACTTCCTAATAGTATACGTGATATTATATATCGTAAAATAATACGACAAAAATATAACAGTATTAAAACTACCCACGTTGATAATGAAACAATATTTAAAAGTACTTATAAACCTCTAATAGAATCTCTAACTGAAATAGTGAATAAAATCGATCCTAATAAAAAACACCTAAAAATTAGTCCATTGACGTTAAACCCAAAAACCCACCCCTGTTCATATTTAGAAGAAAGCATGCTACTACTCCCACTAGTCCTCTAGCTCAAAGGATTTCAGGATTCACTTCACCCTCAAGCCCACTAGCTCAGCTTCCGTTTTTTTTAAAGAAATCTCCCTCCAGGTCTCCGTACACCATCTTTCCTAGAAACATCTGTCGTAGGAGAGATTAATATTGAGTAAGGAAAAGAACCTCTTAGCATCGCAGATGATTCCCGTAACAAACCCATCTCAGAAGAATTTCTCGACCAGTACCACGAATTACCTCATATATACGTTGAACGTATTATGACGGGTCTTGAAGGTGCTATTGATCACACTTGTGGAGTTCACTATGATACCAAAACGATATGATTATTAAAAGTGTCACGTATAAAGGCACTCCAAGTTTATACGATCTGCTTATTATGAATAACCCCGATTTAAATCTAGTAGGAAGCGGCAGCAAAAAAAAACACAAATAATCAAACCCTTGCTATCATCATCGCCCACAGCTAAGGGAGGTGGAGCTATGTTTTTTAAGGAATTAACAAACAGGCCGATTGAATATAGATATTAGAATGATGTTTATGAACTAATTCGTGATCTGGAGGTATTGTGGGCAGAAAAATTGGCGGGAAACACAGGTGTCGTAAATGACATAATATCAAATGTAGAAGAACTATATGAAATTGGATACACTGATAAACCAACCAGTCGTTTTCTAAGCAGTATAAATGAGAATGCATTAATAACGACATATCATAACTAAAATGCCGCTTGACAAATTTGGACAAAATGGATTGATACAGTTGATACCGTAACGATGGATTATAACAATCGTAAGCATAGAACTACAGGATTAAGGTCCAAAGATGTCGGTAATCACACACATCTGGAGGCTTATACTCACATAAAAACATTCGATAGGAGGCGATATAGTGTGGGTGACATAGTACGAATCAGTAAATTAAAAAGTATTTTCGCCAAAGGATACACACCCAATTGGTCTAGTGAATTATTAAGGATTGTGAAAGTTCACATTACTAACCCCGCTACGTACGTTGGAGGACATGAAAGGAAAACCTGTACTGGGGGGCTTTTACGAACATGAATTACAGAAAATAAAGTATCCCGATGTGTACGTGGTAGAAAAAGTGCTTCGCTCCAAGAATAATAAGTTATTCGTAAAGTGGTGGTGATTGGATGAAAGATCATGGATCAATAAAAACGACTTAGTTTTATAACACTTAACTTGTATAGCTATAGGAATAGTTTGTAACTTTTAGGTGAAATAAAAACACATAAAAAAAGATAATTGTATTGTATTTTTAAATATTGCATCGTCTTATACAGTAAACCTAAAGTATTTCTATAATCGTTTAAATTACTGGAGGACCATATTTCCGAATCTCGTCCACATGTCCATCCCAAGCATGAATTTACTTTACCTATATGAATGTTTTTTGATATCCAGGGGTGCACCTCATTTTGTCACTGTAACCGAGATCCTTGCAAACAGCAGTCAGCTACGATGAATGAGCCATTTGGCTTGTTTTCGGTGGGGAAACGGTTACCTGTTTTGGGAAACCGCTCCCTTGTTTTGGAAAACCGCAATCTGTATTTGGGAAAAGGATTCCCGTTTTTGACTTTGTCAAGAATTGTGTGTGTCTACATTCATACTATTACTAGACAATAAATTGTTCATACACATTTAAAGCTAATTTATATCCTTTGTGGTACTATACAACGCTTTAAATATTTACAGGCATTATTGCGTAGCCCCAGGGACGTGTATCTGCAGACCCAACACTTATAATCCTTTTATCATCACACGGATTTAGAACCACCTTGTTCTGCCTAATAGTGAATACATAACTGTAATGGAAGTCGTACAGGAAAGTTTTAGGAATGTCTAGAACGGCAAATCCCGCATGTATGGGTTTTGTTTAGAAAAACTTCCAACTTGTTCATTTCGATAGTTACCATATCCTCATCGAATATGGTGCAGCTATGAAAATTTGGTTTGGAAATATACGCACCAGCACCATATGGACCCTCCCACTTGGGCACCAAACGGATACCTTTGTATTTACGAACATTTTCCATTAGTTTACCGAAATCACTATTGATCATTGATTTATAGAAATTTTTATCAAATTCATGTTTGTTACACGTCCAAACCGCACTAGGGGTCGTGTATGCTTACTAATGTAAGCGGGTTGCCAAGCCAGCTAACAGGGAGACGGGCGTGGTCGAAATAAGAAGTAAAATGAATGATTAATACGCTCAAACACCTTACACCGATATTCAAACAGCTCAGTCCGGGAAAATATGTCTCCAGGCGCCACCACAATCGAAACTTTGCTAAAATAATTGTCTTAAGCTGGGTGTTAATTAACCCTACTTGATTGTGGAAAGTAGGATTGTGCTTACTCAGTAAACTCTTACATGAGGGTCCTAAAAATACACTCGTCCCAAACAATTCAACTCAAACTTAAATATATTTAGTACTACCCAGGTTATTAGAAACTTTTTTAATACACCTCGTAAACCAAAATTTCCAAAGCAAAATTTATCACTCAAATTTAACTGCATTCACGTAACCAACAGTTATAAAGAAAAACTGAAATACACGGGTCGTCACGAACTTCCTGATTGTACCCTGTACATCCAGAATACCAAAGTTATAACACGTTAACTGAATATTTTCTACGTATCCCTCGTATACATATAAGGTTAAATTTCTACTTATTAATGCATAAAATAGTTCTTCATTCAATGGTCGATAATTAATTTTTAAAATTCCTAATCAAAAGAAAAGTAATGTCATCGGCTTAATAATTGTTCCTTTATGATACCTCTGAATCGTATAGGACATTCGTAAATAATTAAGTTCTCAAAACTCCATCTCATAGTTATACTTAATGAAATTTTTAAATCAACAGCTGATCCGTCATTAGTGTACTGCGTTAAACGAAACTAACATGAAAATCTTCTTTTTAAAATTAACCTGGCAAATATAACCTTTCAGGTTGTTCATTAATCTTAAAACCAAAATATGCAAAGTCTACATTTAAATTGTCGAAAACTAGGTCACCAATTAAGTAAACGTCACAAATGTGTCTCATAACTGGCTAAATAAACAACAGAATAAAAGTTAACGATAATATATATATATATATATATATATATATATATATATATATATATATATATATATATATATATATATATATATATATATATATATATATATCCTGCACAAAAAAACAAATGTTTACATACACTACAATAGCGTGGTTGAGAAACGAAACCACTACATCACTGTCAATACAAATTTTCGTTTCTGCAAAAATTCTTACTACTAAAACAGCCAATACAACGTAACTCCAGATCGATTACCTTTTTCCTTCAACACTAATTACTTAATAAATAAAAAATTACACAACAATGCGCAAATAAACTAACCACAAAGATAATCGTGCTCAACTGAGTTTTCAAAGTTCTTAAATGTAATTCTTACTTAAAGACTGTCCATTCATCCTTCGCTTTTCTTTCTTCTCTCTTCCCGTAAACCAATTATTTGTAGTCCATGTGTATCCTTAGATTGCCTGAAGGCACATAGCAAGGACTCCACAATTTCACAAACACGTATTCCTTTCGGTACTCGCGAATAGTATAACTATACGAGGTTATTACTCCACTAACCCGTAATAATCTGTACACGTTTAGTTGCCTCTTCAAAGTTTATTGCAACCTTTAGGACAATTTAGCCCTTCCTTACACAAATAAACTTTTAATGTCATATAATATTACTTTAACATTGGCTCAATTTACTACGAATATTTCGTTCACTTAAAGGTGGTCCCATAAATAATTTTAACTAAGGATCATTACAAGCACACGCGCCGCACTCAACACTATAACGTAACAACTGTTATCTTATTATAAATCTGCTTACGCAGTTTTTTTCTTGAAGAACAAAAAAACATAAACTGATTTTTATCTTCAATCACGATTTTATTAATTGTTTTATTTATGAATGTCTTATACGATTCATCCCCTTTTGGGTTACGCAGTTGTTTAAACAATGACTGCCTTCAGTATTATTCACAAATATAACTCCAACTCAACCCATTCTGATGTCACACATCACCTCGCGCGCGCCTCTTCCTCCGAGCTCTTACCAAAAAGCAAAAAGCAAAAAAACCCCTTCAATCTCTGACTTTCCTATTTATACCTCAAGCCATCCATCTTTAAACATGTCTAACTTCCTCGCTATATTCACCAATGGTATTCACTCAAACTTTCTTAGTGCCGACTGATGCTACCATCTGCACAAACACGCTTGTAATTACAATACATCGCCATGTTTGTTCTTACCTGTAAATTTTACAATTACCTTATGGAGAAGCCATTTCTCGTCATCACATTCATTCAGTGGCCACTCTGGACCATTACACAACTTTCAACGTTTATCTCTCACATGCGCTCATCCTCCTTCCGCAACATTTGCAAAAATAAGTACAGTCTAAGGTCTCCAATCCCATATACGTACACATTCTCAAAACTGATTGCACAACATTACGAGAACTTTCTATAATCAACAATTAAACATACCAAATCTTTCTCTACATATCTCCTAAAACATTGTATACTTATACATTTACATCTTCCGGCAAAGATTACTTCTTTATCCTTCAACATTCCATTCCTCGTTCAGTAGTCAACAGTAGCAAAGCATTATCGTCCCATCGACACATTTCTCTTCACATTTACATTCATCAGAATATATTTATTCCAACACCAATGTCTTTATAACATTCAATACACGTATCTGCATACTGAATGATATTTCCCCTAAATTGCCAGTGACGTATCACCCACCCACATACATTATGCATATACACAAAAAAAAATTTTTTTCGTTCAAACTCAATACACCCGTACTCAAAACACGTAATACACGTCATCATAACATCTTATATACAGGGTGCGCAACACAACCTTACATGTTTTGGCTTAATTGCGTAATGTAGTGTTGATTTCGATATGTTTTCGTAACCAGGGAGCTGTTTAAAACTCCAGACTATTTAATTTTGTCAATTTTGAACCTAGCGTCACATACATCTTTAGGTTCCTATAGTTAACAGTATAGTTACGTTACGGATACAATGTGAGCAATTTTTTTTTTTGAATTGTAACCAGGTAGACCCAAGTTTTCTGGTGCCAGGGGTAAGTCACTGTGGAGCTCGTGCAATTCCAGTGGATACACCAAATCACAGTCTACAATGTAACCGATGTCTGAATCATCTGGTTTATTTAGTATAGATTCAAAGCTACAAAGGCAAACTCTCCATATGGCAAGAATTGTTCTATTGATTTTCCATAGAGGTTATTAATATCAAAGTACATTAAATAGCCCATAGCAGTGGGCTCATAGTTATTACCCATATACTTGTTATTAGACTTTACATAACCGTTGGAGCACTGTGCTACTCCGCCTCTGATGCCACTTTCAAAGAACATAACCATGTCGATATCAGTGAGCAGTTCTAACTTAACTTGTGTAATTTTTAGCATAGTATCAAATGTTTTTAAATCAATTTCCAAACTATGAGGCTGTACAAAGTAAGCTACCGAAACCGTATTGACTTTCAGACTTTTTAGGCATGAAATTAATTCTATCAGCAAAAATGTTGTATGATTGATTTATAAATGTTAGTGGATCTTAGGTGTTTACGTTTGGAATAATGTCTGTAAGTATTCTACATTTGAAACATGACTCGATTGGTTGCCACATTAAATTTTGTTGATTACCCCCGCTTACTTTAAAGGCGTTCCTTGATTGTTACAATACTGCGAGATAAAACTTCATAAGAGCTAAATTGCTTTCCATCTTGAGAACATTTTCACTCTTATCAACTACCTTATTACTAAACATATCGCTTAACTAACGTAATATTTTTATTTAATATATGCATGTGTCGAAATACTTCATCTTTACGTTTAATTAAATTCATGGCTTTCCTGGTTAACTCCACAACTTGAGTGCTCATTTGTGAAATTGATTCTATTATATAGTAAAAACGTTATCGGATTGGGTTTACACAATATTGCATTATGGCACACACTGTTGATTATGTAATAATGAAATATGAAAATGTAAACTTTCACCATTATAACACATAATAAAATACTTATCTTTTTTGGGTTTTTAATGGCGTATTTTAAATTATACTATCTAAACGTTTCGATAACACCTACAGTTATCTTCGTCAGTAGTAATATCTGTTAAAATTGTTAAATATGACGTGAGGAAGTCCAGGATCACCCTTGGATTGGGATACCCCTGCAAGTGATTTCTAGAAATTAACACATGGCCTTGGCCAAATTCCAAGAATTTCTTGGTGACCTTGAAGAACATACTTCGATGTAGGAAACGTTTGACCTTAAAAAACCGTTGACTTGGGAAACGTATACGGTGAGTGAGTATCCCATCACGCGTCACCTTGAAATTCTAAGACCTTAACTTAGATGCAGGGAACGTGGTGACCTTGACTGTGAACACAAATAGTATAACTCTTGTGACCTTGAAGAGCATCCTCCTATATAACTTTAACTCCAATTGAGCTAGAACCCTGATGCAGGGAACGTGTGACCTTGATGCGGGGAACGCGTACGTTTACGATTGACGTTGAAGAATGTGCAGGTAATGTGTGTACGCAATGACCTTGACCTTGAAAACGAGAAAATGGATCCCTATAGTATACGTGACTTTGAAGAGCATCCTCCAATTATCTCTGTAAACACAAACAACGCTAGTGACCTTGAAGAATATGAAATGGTAAGTGAACTGGCAACGCCGAATGACCTTGAGACAGAGGGCAATGAGCTTTGGGCGGCCTTGAAAACGCGTGACGTTGACCTACTTCCTCGAACGGGGTTAGAAGAATTATATATATATATATATATATATATATATATATATATATATATATATATATATATATATATAATCAAAGTTGTTAATCGTGGCTGATTAAGTTAAAACAATAAGAAAGATTTAGTGTAGCAGCCAAGGTTGTGGAACTTTTCTTTATTTTAAACTAGCCCCACAACCTTGGCTGCTACCCACTAAATCTTTCTTATTATATATATATATATATATATATATATATATATATATATATATATATATATATATATATATATATATACATTTATATACATAATTTAACCTCACTTTTGAGACGTTGCAACACTGTAAAGTGAGTTAGAAGTGAGGTAGCCATACTACTGTCCGCGCAAGTACGTATATTTTTGTATGAGGCTAGTTGTGTCAACCCACAAAAGCACGTACACCTTCAAGTCGATTGCGTGGACCGTCCTTATAAGTGTTCCTTATATGTTGAGTTTCGTTATTCTTAATTAAATTTATTCTATTCATTAGTTCTTAGTTAAATTTTTCACGTCAGGTTTTCGCCTTCTCCTACTCTCATTTATTTCTTTCGATTTGTTAATTACTTTTTATGTTAAATAATTTTACTATTTCATGAGTTTTTCACCTAATTATTTAAATTGAAACTTATTAATAGAATAAAAAGCGAGTATTTTTTCTAAAATTTGAAAAAAAAAACGGAAAGCAGTAGGTATAGGGAATAGTTCACAAAAATGAATGAGTTTAAACACCATATAAAATATAGGGTGTCCGGAAAATTCACCGCCAGCAATTCACCGACAGCAATTCACCGCCAGAAATTCACCGCCTACTCAATTCATCGCCCCAACAATTAACCGCCAGCAAATTCATCGCTCCCTAACATATTTATTTTTATTATTTGAAGATAGCCTGTTAGCGTTACCCAGGAGACACCACGTGGAGGTCGGCTTACTATAGTCTCCCTTTTTTTTTTAGTTTTCTAATCTGAAGAGATACTGAAATGTGTTTATGTTTAGAGAGTGGTGTTGTGAGCGATTCCACGCAGGTAATCGAAAATATTCATATCTACCTTGTGATACTACTCTTTGTAGCCGTTGAGCGCAGTCACGGTATTTTCTCTTATGCCTTGGAGGTTCTTCTCCACTTAAATACTGCTCAATGGGTAGTTCATTTAAGCTTTGTTCTCGTTTAATGGCCGAGATGAATTTCCATATATTTGGATGGTGTGCTGAAACTTGTTGCTCAAGTGCCATATGCCATCCTTCGACCGAATTGTTGGTTTTAGGCAATCCTTGCAAAACTGCTTCGTAACAATTCCACACGGCATGATCAAAGTGCGGTGGTCTTCGCTGCTGACGCCTATTCGGACGGCCTATCCACGTGTCTTCGAAATAATCTACGACGTCTTGCGCTTCGGGTGGAAATATATTATTGTCGCACATTTCTTCGAATACTTGAACAACGGAGTCGACCGGAACAAATGTCAAGGCTGAGGGAAAACGAAGATTTAAAGAAAAATCAGCGTCCGTTTCGTAGCGTTGTTTTAAATCGTTGGTTTGAATATTTCTGAAAGTACTTTGGCAGAAATGGAAAAAGCAACCTTGATGTCTAATATGTGGAAATTCTGTTTTCACAGCGTTTATCATTGCCTTCTCAAAGTCTGTTGTTATAGTAGCAGGTCATACAGATGGTTGCAACTCTTGAATTTTTCTGAAGAAAGTAGCATACGTTATTTCGCTTTTGTTCGGTAGCAAAGCATAGAATAAGGGCAATGAAAGGTTGTTTTTAAAGCCATGAAGCGTAAAAATTTGGTAAAATAAATGCGGAACGGTTCTGAACGTGCCGTCAGCGCACCAATTCTCACTCCGTGCCAAAAGTTGAAGATTACGCCTAGTGCAAAAAATTAACATTCTATTCTTGTCGCCGTATCCGGAGTCAAATAACAAAAATTCTTCTCCGGAAGGAAGGAGGACATTTTGTAGTCTTCGGGGAATATAATTTCACTACGATGCCCCGGAATAGCAGGGCCGTCATCTTTTCTTTGCCTAATATTTCCTACGGTTCGTTTGATGGTATTTACACTTGGCAGTTTTGCAGCAGCCGCTTGGCTACATCCCACAGAAGCAGACGATAAAATAAAACGGGACGTATCTCTTGTATTGGTCGCAGAATCACGAATAACATCCAATATCTTAGCAGCTTCAAGGTTAGCTGCATCACCGGTGTGATTATGTTCTTTCTAGCGTTTGACGATTTCATCTTCCACTGTTGTCACGCGAGCTGGACACTTCATCTGCTGATATTTGTCACATCTCCTCTTGAGAATTCAAAAATACTAAGACAACTTGAACAGCGTCCTTAAGCAGTAACTACGAGATTCACAAGTCAACAGCCGCAGTTGAAATGAAATGTAAGTTTAGACCATCCAACTTTCTAAATTATCATTTAATCACCTATGACTTGTTTATTTTTAACTTCATGAATTATAAGAATTCCATCCCCAAATACGCCATTAACGACATACCAAAGGAACTTTCTAAATTAGTAGTTAATGTAGGTTAATTACAGACCAATTAAAAAAGTAAATGAAAATTCAGTTAATATACAGGTACTTACATATTACAATGCGGATATGAATATCTTCAATTACCTACGTGAAATCGCTCACAACACCAAGCTCTAAACATAAACACATTTCAATATCTCTTCAGATTAGAAAACTAAAAAAAAAGGGAGACTATAGTAAGCCGACCTCCACGTGGTGTCTCCTGGGTAACAGGCTATCTACAAATAATAAAAATAAATGTTACGGAGCGATGAATTTTCCGGCGGTTAATTGTTGGGGCGATGAATTGCGTAGGCGGTGAATTGCAGGCGATGAATTGCTGGCGGTGAATTGCTGTCGATGAATTTCTGGCGGTGAATTTTCCTAAAATCAAAATATAGGGTGGTTCATTTATAATAATGAAGAAAATTTTATAAGCGTGTTCTGACTCATCCTGTATACAAATTAATCAGTAATTACAAAAATTATTTTTTGTATGCATATACGTCATAATAAGAAATCCTGAATGCTAAAAATATTTTTTTATTAATTATCTTAGGCTGTACAGGGCATTGAAGTAATAACGTTTTTTTATCTAAAATTGGTCATAACTTTTAAAATACCCGGTATAACATATCAAAACCTTATATTGGCGTGATAGGTAATGTAAGTGCAATTATAATTCGTAATTATATACAGGTTGTTCCACTTAAAAAACATAACTTTGGTTGACCACGGTGTTATAAACCACCCTGCACATTCCTTATTAATATTAAAATGTGAAGCTCATAGCTGGCTACAATTTTGCTAGAAACAATTTTTTTGATATCTAGTCTACAAACGGAGATTGTGACTTTTGCATACTAATCGGGCACCCAGTATTTACTATTGAATTCAGTTTCATTACATAAGTTGCTTTTTGAGGCCAATCGGCACACATCATTTTCTAATGAAAAATGTGATGACAACCTAATGATACAGTTCAAGTTTAGCAAAATTGCCAATTACCTTTTATTGTTAATATTACATTAGATTCATGGTATACATCTTAACATGAGTCAGCAATCAATCATTAGATTATGCGTACCATGTTCTTACATCTTTATAATGCCAGTGTGATCCGCCACGTCTGTCACACTGCAGAACCGTTTGTGTACGCGATTACAGAAAAAAACTTATTGTTTTCAGATCTATTCTCGCAGACTGATAGCATATGTGCGCCTCGATAGGGATGACTCCGACAGTATCAAAGATGAACGTCGACAACGTTTTTACCGGTTTTATTCGAAATCGTTTTTGCAAAGATTTCAAATATGCATTTCATAGATTTCAACGCATGTACTCTTTTTCACAAATTGTGGTTAAAGGTCAATGTGTGTGTCCGCTTAACTTATTTCAGAACTATTTTCGTTACTTGATAGCTGTCAATCATAGACGTGCACTTCCTATTTTGACTTCGAAGGTCCCTACTAAGTCAAGAGTCAAAGTGAACCTAATTTTTAATGGGGACAGTTCAAAACATTTTCCCAGTAGATTCCAAATATGTATTTAATTAACAGTTGTCACAAAATGAAGTCAAAGTAAATGTGAAAGTAACTGTTTACAATATTAGAAAATAATTTTAATTTGTCGGTATATCGGTATTGTTTTATTTTAAAAGAGAACTGCCGTTATATTTTAACCCATTAGCGCCCAATATCCTCATCTGAGGACATGCATGTTTTTGACTTACAAAACAACCCGATCACAATGTGACGACGTATTGTGCAATATTCTGTCTTGTTTCACTTGCTGTGTCTGGTCAAGAGTTATCATTAATATGCAATATTGTTTTATAAGTATTTTACCGTTAGTTGTTTTCAACACAAAGAATTTTTTTTGTTTATTATATGTTATATATTATTATTATATTTTTAGAATGAAGCGAAGGGAGGTTTTTAAAACTATGGAACAAGCCTTGGAATATTTTTATTCAGATGACGTAGAGCAAGATACCATATTGAAACCCCCTGATCGCGATCTCGTCTCTTATGAGAGCGAACTTGATGAAAATAAAACTGGAGCAGTAGTAGTCAATGAAGTTCCTGGTTTTATTAAAATTCGAACTGAAGAATCTGCGATTTTAACGGCAGGGGGCGATATTCGCGATATGGATCTTGAACAAGATATTCATCTCTAACCAACACCGGGATTCAGTACGAAATCAAAAAAATGAAAAAGCTATACTATAACAAAATCAAAATGGAAAAAACAAACTTCTGTTTATAGTTTTAAGACGAAGGAAGAAATACATCTGAGATTTTTGATAAAATGAGTGAAGAAGTGAGAGGTAAAACTCCCACTGAATTATTTGAGTTGCATTCAAGAAGAATCAATCCATTATACAAAGAAAACAAAAAACGCTCATGATTTTAACCTTGATATCTGCGAAATAAAAGTATCCGTAGGTTTTTTGAAATTTTCAGAGTATCGTTTCCTTCCAAATGAACGGGATTATTGGTCAACAGATGATGATCTTGGGGTTGAATTTGTCGAAAAAGCAATGAGCCGCAACAGTTTTTTGGAGATAAAATATTTTCTACATTTCGATAACAATGCACACGTGTTAGATAATAGAACAGATGAGCGTTCAAAATTCACTTTTCGATCTGGTCAACTGAAATTTTCTGAGGTGGGGTGTACTGAAAAGGAGATTTCGATTGATAAAATCATATTGAGATATTATGGACATTACCGGCTAAAACATCTAATAAAAAAGAAATTAATAAAATTAAGTTACAAACTCTGGGCTATTTGCAGCAAAGCTGGATAATGCTTCAATTTCTCTCGTTACTGTGGAAAAGAGACCGGTACCAAACCTTTGGAACCTCTAGGGAAAAGAGTGTTTTAGAAAAGTTGTTACATACAATCGATCCTACAAGCCATCAGGTTTACCTTGACAACCTTTTGCCAGTCATGGTTTATTAATTTCACTAAAAATAAAGGATTTCAGGCAACCGGTACGATCAGGGATAACAGAATTGCAAAATTCTTTTTAGAAAACCCGAAGGCTTTTGCTAGGAAAGACTGAAAAATGTTTGCCACTTTTTCAACAAGCAAAATTAAATACTAGCTGTTAGGTGGAATGATCACAAGCCCTTGACAATCGCTACCAACTTCGATACCATTGAGGCACTGTCGTCAGGACAAAAATGGAGTTCTGTGAAAAAGGAGATGGTAACGTTGTTACCACCACTGGCATTTAGTAATTACCACAAAAATATGGGCGGTGTCAACCATTCGACGTAAAAATTGGTAATGGTGTCTTTTTAGTCGTTGCATAGACATGGCTCTGATAAACGCACATGTGCTGCACAGATGAAAAGGAAAAAGTCCTTTTTCTATAAAAGATTTCCGTCGTCACATAGCAAAAGTCTATCTGAAAATTGGAGCTGACAGATCTGAAAAAGGACGTTCATCTGTGCAATTACCATCGCGATCATTTTTGCTTGATTTGAGGTATGATGGACAAAAACATTTTATAATGAAGAGGGTTGAAGAAGGAAGATGACAGATGGATAATTGTAAATAGAAGCCTAGAACATATTGCGGGAAATGCAATGTGACACTTTTATGTTCAATGTTTTCCATTATACCATTCGAAGTAATTCTATTATTATTATTACCTTCCAACCTACATATACATATGTAGGTATAGAAGGTTATGCAATTGACTTTTTTTCACTATCGCTAAATCGACTTATTTTTGACCAAGTTTCGCCAAGATCGGCCATCGTGTTTGTGTGTGTGTGTGTGTGTGTGTGTGCTTGCGTGCGTGCGTGCGTGCGTGCCTGCGTGCGTGTGCGTGTGCGTGTGCGTGTGCGTGTGCGTGTGCGTGTGCGTGTGTGTGTGTGTGGGTGTATATGTGTGTGTGGGGAGGGGGGGGGGGTGCGTACGTGCGTGCAAGAATGCGCGCGCGTGTGTGCGTGCGTGCGTGTGTGCGTGCGTGGATGTGGGTGTGGGTGCGGGTGTGGGTGTGGGTGTGGGTGTGGATGTGCGTGTGGGTGTGGGTGTGGGTGTGGGCGTGGGCGTGGGTGTAGGAGTGGGTGTGGGTGTACGGATATATGTTAGTATCCAGAATAACTCCAGATCGAAAATACCTACATGCTTAAAATGTTGTGGTTAAGCTTGTTTTCATTTGGCTTAGCGCTGATTAGATTTTGGGAGAAATCCAGTGGCGGAGAGGGAAGGGGGTTATTAGGGGCAGTTTTTTAATTTCTAAAACAGCTGCATATTTCAAAGGTATGAAAGTACATAGATATAGACCTTAAGAATATCCATTCATTATGCTCTAGGCAATTTTTTGATATGGCGCCAAAAAAATTCCTAAGGCAGAACTTGAGTGTAACTTTAAATTCTGGACAAAGATTAATTTTATAAGAAGAGGTGAAGACGAATTTTTTAAGGAAAATTTAATTTTACATAAATTCTCTTTATAAAGTTTTTTTAATGTAAAGCGAAATAAATCTAAAAATTAAATATGTATGATTGAAAATTCTGAAGCTGTATTATCGATGTTTGTATAGAAGCGGGCGGCTTTGGAATTTTTTTTACGTTAACACGTATTTTGCGCGACTATGCTCTATCTGGTTGTTTATCTGGTCTGTTTCCACACAGAAAATTTTATTTACTAGTTGCTAAGAATAAGTACAACGGTAAGTATTTTAGCGTCCTATAACAGTAAGTAAATTTATTCAATTTTAAATAATAATTTCTATAATTTACCTATTAACATAAATACTGAAAGTACAATTATTACAATTTCCAATTATAGTTAACTTTATTATGTGCACTGTTAATAACAACAAATGATGAGTATTTTGCGGTATTTTTACAATGATTAATCCTTCACGTGCCTTAAAGCCTTCCATTTTCATATTGTATATATATATATATATATATATATATATATATATATATATATATATATATATATATATATATATATATATATATATTGTATAACTCTTCTAGTCTACATGCACCAGATATTCCTAATACCTGTAAAAAATATAATAATTTCCTAATGTATCTTTACTTTAATATGTAATCTACTACCTTGTGTGCAAGAAATTTTTCAGATTCAGTTAAAATATTCATACTAGTTTTCAATGTTATTTTCACAAAAAAAAAACTGTAATGGCTGCAGTTATTTACAAACTGTTATAGCAACCAAATACACATTTTTATATTAAGACAACTTGATATAACGAGACTAACATACACATGTACAGGATGGCCAACTAAGAATGCGAGGTACTATATCTGGGAAACTATCCATCGTAGAGGCTTGCGCAAAAAAAGTTTACTAAAACGGCCAATACAAAAACCTGGAAAATATTTTCAAGTTTCTGAAATGGCCGCTAGGGGGCGTAACTGCAATCTTGAATCTAAAAAAAGTGATGTTTCTGTGAATTCTGCTATATTAATCTAATAAAAAAATAACTGATCTTTAAAGTCGCAGATAATCTGAACTTTTTTTGTTTGACACTTTTTGACGTATGCCTAAAAATAAAGTGGTGGGTGGTATTCAAAGGTTTCCTTAAATAACCCCCTGTATCCTCGAAACGGCTAAGCAGATTTCAACAAACTTGGGCGCGTTGAAATGAGCTATGCTTGGGCTACAAATGTTATAATATTTAAAGTTTTGTTAGTTTCACATGTTGTCGCTAGAGGGCTTCGTTCGACATTCCGACAGAAACGGTTAATTTTTGCAAAAAATTAAATACATTGGTATGACTATTTTTTCACGAACAAGTAGCTAAATGATGCCTAAATAAGCTCGCGAAAACCGCATCTCGATATCTTGTTCCCAACCTAAAATATCGACCAAAGAAAGATTTTATACGAAAATCCCTTAAATTTTTCCTTTTTTTTAACTATATTTTTCTGGAATTGTTTCTATTATGTAAGTTGTGGCCCTAAAAAGGACCGATTTTACGGAGGAAGGTTTTTAAAACCCCCCGAAATGCTGACCATCGCGCTCTATGCATTGCTGAAGCCTCTCATGACTAGACAAAACTGCAGCTTCAATTTTGGCTCTCGGTAGTTATCTAATTTATATGTGAATAAGTACACAAATAGAGCTTCCTTTTAATGTGAAGAAAATGACACAATTGCATACAGGGTGCTTATAATTGACTTGCCAATCAACCATTATTCGAACTAGTAAAAGTTTACTTTTTCAAATAAAACACCTTATATATTATTACATTTTTGGTTTCTGCATATTAACCCATATCAGTTCGTCATACAACTCCATACCAATTCCTAAATATAACCGTTTCCGAATTATTTTTAATTTTTCAAAATGTATAAGATTATTGAGGCATTTTTAAATCTATGGCCTCGTATAGATAAAAAAGAACATCATAAAACAATTGTATTATACATTAAAAACGCAACAGAAACTAATATATTATGATAGAAAACTAATTACAAATTTTGTACTGGAGGCATTGCATGTTAACAAGAATTTGACAAATATTTACTTCAATTTCAAGTAAAATTCTAAAATCAAGTGTGCTTCTTATAAAAATTGAATGTTGACGTAAATAAATAAAACTGTAGTTAACCATTTACGAGTGTTATTGTTAGTAATCAAGATTTTTATAAAATGAATTTTACACAAAATGAGTTAGTTGATATGATATTCGTGTTGGGTGCTGCAGAAAGAAACTGTTTTTTGGCCAGTAGAATTTATGCTGAAAGATATGCAGATAGAAGGCATCCAAACGCAAGATCGTTTCAGACAGCTATGAGTAGATTTATTGCAACTTCATGTGCCAATTACTCCAAACATGAACGTGTTAAACCTTTTACAAATGAAGATAGTGAATTGAGGGTTCTCCTCGCCATCGAAGAGGATCATTACAGAAGCCAAAAGGACATAAGTGAAATAGTTGGTATAAGTGAGAGATCCGTAGGCCGTCTTTTAAAGAAGAATCGCGTACATCCCTATCATATTCAGTTACACCAAGAATTGAGTGAAGCAGACTTCGATCATCGAGTAAGATTTTGTAACTGGGCCAGCGAAAAAATTACTCAAAACCCAAATTTTTTTTATAATATTTTATGGACAGACGAATCAACATTTCATAAGAACGGATTTGTTAATACACATAATTTTCATTATTATTCCTCAGAAAATCCACATTTATTAAGACAAGTTGATAATTAACATAAGTGGTTATTAAGTGTCTGGGGTGCCATCGTTGGGGATCACGTTATCGGTCCATTCTTTTTGATGGATACTTGAATGTTGAAAAGTACCTTAACTTTTTGCGTAACGATTTACCGGGCTTATTAGAAAATATTACTCTTGATATTACAGCCACAACGTGGTATCAACATTATGGCGCGTCTGCTCACTACTTTGCAGATGTAAGAGATTATTTCAATAGTCTTTCCAAATAAATGTATTGGGAGAAATGGACCTGTGAGGTGGCCAGCTAGGTCCCCTGATCTGAGAAGAATAGATTTCTTTTTATGGGGATACATAAAAAGTATTGTCTATAGGGAACCACCAACCACTGCCGAAGATATGCGTAATCGTATAACACAGGCTTTTCATAGCATTACTCCTGAGTAGTTGCGTAGAGTTGAACAATCTTTTAAAGATCGACTTCAGGTCTGCATCCGAGAAAACGGACAACATTTGGCACAATTATTATAAATCATTATCGCTAATGATTAGCGTTAAATTATTTTTTTTATCCTATTAGTTTTGTATTTTTATAAATAATATTAATAATTATAGTGTATTAGTTTCTGTTGCGTTTTTTAATTTGCAATACAATTGTTTTCCACTGTTTTTTTTTCTATTTATACGAGGCCATGGATTTAAAAAAATGTTCCAATAATCTTATAAATTTTGAAAAATTGAAAATAATTCGGAAACGGCTATATTTAGGGATAAGGAATTGTATATCGAATTGATAAGGGTTAATATGTAGAAACCAAGAACGGAATGATATACAGGGTGTTCTATTTGAAAAAGTAAACTTTTACTAGTTGGAATAATGTCTGATTGGCAAGTCAATTGTTAACACCCTGTATGCAATTATGACATTTTCATTGCATTATAAGAAAGCTCTATCTGTGTATGTGTTCTGATATAAATTAGATAACCTTTGTTTTTCAACGGTTAAGGAGGTACATTTTCAAAGCTATCTCTGTAATTTCAATTTTTTTAATAAAAATCGACATAACTCAAAAACGGCTATATTTAGGGATAGGGAAATATATAACACATTTGTTAGGAACAATGTGTAGAATTCAAAAAAGTAATAATATACAGGGTGTTCCATTTAATTTTTTTTATTATAGTTTGGTCATCTTTAAATAAACAACCTGTATACACGTGAATAATTTTAAAATATGCACACTACTAAACTATAACCGTATCCCAAATTTTATTAATCTAGCTTATATGAAACGGAAAATATAGAAGAAGGCGCTCTTGTTGCCGGACCCTGCATCTTTTGATGGCCATTAGAACTTACCCATGGTCCTTCAAAATATTTTGAACCGTTGTCCGTGATACGCCCAACTCAGTTGATAATGCTTTTGTGCTAACATGAGGATTTACTTCAATATAGCCGAGCACACGGTTAATATTTTCGTGTGTTCTTCCAATTCTTTGCCGTTGAAACGTAGGCCGAAAACTACTATTGGCTCGTAAGCTCGCCACTAATCGTTTTAACATCGCAAGGACGCCGATTTGGATATCGAGCCGCGTAAACTCTTTTAGCTACTGCGACATTCTGAAGACATTCAAAATAAACCGCAAGCATAACAGCTTCATTATTCGTAAAACGTATTTTGAAAGCACAAAAATTGCTCAAAGTAACGCGAAAGTATTGACAACTATTGAAAATTTGAGGATTATGTATGTTTTGTTTAGGTATCTGTTTCCATTGCCTGCTTCTATTAATTGTATTTTTCGTATATATCCATAGTGAATATGCATTTAAACAAAACAAAAATAGGCCTTTCGTATAACTTTTAGCATTGCTTACTTGCCCGTAGTAATTTCAAAAAGGGTGATTTTATTCTGGTGAATACATTTACAAACATTTAAAATTTCTAGGTAACCTAATCAGAGGCGAAATTGAAGCTGCAGTTTTGTCTACCCATAAGAGGAATCAGCTATGCACAGAGTGATGGTCAGCATTTAGAGCATTTACGGGGGCATTAAAAACCTTCCTCCTTTAAATCGATCCTTTTTAAGGCCACAACTTACATAATCGAAACAATTCCAGTTTGACATAGATTATTGTTTTTGCGTTTACAATGTTGCCTATTCTCGTAATGAACTTCTGATAGAAGAGGTTGCATAATTATCCTTAAAAAAATGTTAAAAATATTTCATTTCTTTAAATTTCCATTTTGCAGGTTGTAAGGTCGTGTGATATTTCACACCAGATATTTTATTATGTATGTACCGAAAACTCCTTTTGTTTTTATCGTTATGAAAGGATATTGTAACTAGATCATATCTAAATTACAAATTTGCAAATTTATGCATATGCATTGCGCAATAAAATGTCGTTTAGTGATTTTTGCCTGCTAATTTAGTCCAAGGCCCCTAGGTAAATATAATTATTTCAAAACAAATCGTGTATTTTGTATAAAGCGGTAGGTACGTTTACTGCAAATCAAGTATCTGTTTTACTGTATCGATGAATAAAGGTCAAATTAAGGACAGCACTGGCAACTCCGTATTCCTGAAAAATTAGATGTGGCGCATCTTCTTGTTTTTTATAAGCTTTGTAACGGGCTTTATAATCCCGCAGAACGAAGTGACCGGAATACTTGGATTTGGTGGTTTAAATACCTATTAATTGCACTAGACCAATTTAAGGTTGTTAAAGCAACAGCCTTTTGGATAGTAATAGAGCGCCAAACTCTAAATGTCCAAAAGCGAGTAAGAAAATAAAAAGGAAAGCTATAAGGGAAAATTTTAATTAGTATCTACACAGAAACATATAATAAATAAAATACAATATTAAGCGCCCTGTAAACATAACTTTATTCTATGAATATATAAATGCAAATGTAAATATTTTGTTCCTGTTCGATAGATAGATACTTAAATAACCCCAAAAGCGTTTATATACTATTTATATTAGTAAAAGATATTTATCAAACGTAGTAATTTGTCACAATACGCACGTAAATCGTTGCGTTCAAGTTTAAATAATGTAACAGTCTAGTCATGAAAATTAGCTTCCGTAATTAAAATTAAGTGCACTTGCATCTAAAACTTAGCGTCAATCAAGAATTAAATAGATACTGGTGGCACACTAGTCGTTATCTAAATGAAAGTTTAATTATTATAAAGATATAAAATAAAATTTCCATTAAAGTTCTTTATACAAAAACTTAAAGACGTTGACTGTAGTTGATTCAGCGAAAAGAACTACAAATTTAGTAGTAAAAGGTACACAGTATACACTCAATATATGAGTATAGAAGGTAGGTAAGTAAATTTTATGTAAAATAGGTACATTTAACAAAATTTAAACATTTTAGATAACGTGCAACCGGCATGAATAATACCAAATAGTTCAAAGAAAGCAACTATATTCAATGTATGATCTACACAATTCCACTGGTTAGACAGCGATGGTTTGACTTTTACGATCCACACTCAGGTTTGTAAAGCTAAGCAAAGTTAACCATATCTTTGCAAAACCTCCAGATACAAGATATGTGTAAGCACTCTTATGGCATCTCCATGCCAGTTTAATGTATCTTTTCATTAAAATTTGTACCGTGTTGAAAAAATAAGATCTGGTGGAGATAACTTTTAGCTTCAAACTAAGCTCATTGTGAAAAGAATGTATAGAAAATCTTCATTCACTAAATAGTAACAAACAAAATACACTCTCGTACCACACAAAATTAAAAAATACCGAACACGTTTTAATATCGACTGGGACGAACTAAAGAAATTTATGTATATATATATATATATATATATATATATATATATATATATATATATATATATATATTTCTTTAAGATTTTGAAGATTTCTGGACTTTCATAGCAATCAAGTTCATACTGATATGTTTGATTAAAGGATACCTTCTTTACCACATGATTTTTATCTAACATACTTAGGGCTACGGTAGACTTGTCCCAATGTTTGTATTTCATATGAGCTAAATGCTCTTTAAAAGCGAGTTTTGATAGGTCGTTCAGTTTGCGGTACCTACATATATTAGTCTACAATTTTTATAACTAATTTTATAAATTTCCGACCTATCCTGCTTATCAACTTTACCTTTTGAATTACCTGAAAGAGTTTGAAAATTATTATTTAGTAGTAACTATTTTTAAATTAACTCATGAGATGATTTTAAATAAACCTTTTGTATAAGCAGGATAGTTTGGTAACTTTACATACTTTTCTTCTATTCGTTCTCTAGAGGTACCTAATGTAGTTACGTTCTTAACCCTCATCCTATGTGTTTATATTCATAACCACTTCATCTTCAATAGTGTGCATTTCTTTATTATAATTTTGAACTGAAAGAGGAAATTTAAGCACTCTATGAACCAAACAATAAACACCGCGAGGTTATGCTCCTTACAGTGATAGGAGTAATTTGATAAGAATCTTTCAGTGCTAGAGTTTCCTTACGATATATATCTATATCTAGTAGTAGAAACGGGACTCTATCATTTGATTGTCGTGAACACATAGGATATGGGTTAAACGTGTAACTACATTATGTAGAGAACAAACAGAAACAGAGTATTAAAAATTACCAAACTATCCTGCTTGTACAAACAAACGTTCTATCTAAACTCTATTTCAAAATTAATTTGAAAACAACTTGAATATGAAACGTTTCGGTAACGCTTACAGTTATCTTCGTCAGTAGTAATATCGATTAAAATTGCTAAAGATGTTGAAAACAATTTTGTCAAAGTTGAAAAATTGTTTTCAACATCTTTAACAACTTTAATAGATATTACTACTGACGAAGATAACTGTAAGAGTTATCGGAACGTTTAGATTGTTTAATTTAAAATACACCATTAAAAAACCCAAAAAAGATAAGTATTTTATTAATCAGAACTTGAGATAATAATATACAAACAAATTTAAGCAAGCCAAAATATCAAGTGTATAAGCCGGATAGGCCGGGAATTTATAATATGAAGTGTAACAATTGTGACTATCTAGGTCAAGATAATCGACTTACCAAAATTTGCCTTAAAGAACATTTAGCTAATACCAAATATTTGGGGACAAGTCTGCCGTAGAAATACACACGCTTGTTAAAAGTCATGTAGTAGATAAGGCATCCTTAATCAAACATGTTAGTAATAAATACAAACTGCTTATGAAAGCTGAGATATCTTACAAGACATGCAAATGCTAATGAACAATGATGATGAGGAGCTTTAGGATACTCAGAACTCATTAAACTGTCACTTTCACCAGATAAGCTACGAAGCGTTACTCGTCGATGGTATATATATTAGAAATTTACTCTAGTTCATCACAATCTCGACCGCTGATGGTGATACCTTAGCCATCAAAACGCGGTAATTTTCCTTTCGGTAGTAAGTTGGTATCTTTTGTTTGCTATCAGTACTACCACAGTCTAATTGTTTCAAATTTTCCAATAAATAGTGCTTAGATCATATCCCAATGTAATCTTAATTGTTTAATTTATATTAAACGTCGAAAATTATTACAGTCATACATTTTTCAATCAACGAAACCTTAAACGGAGATGCTCCAACCAAAATGTGGTGATTTTTAGTTTAACTTAAAATATCTGAATTAGGCTATATTTTTAAGAAGTCGTGCCCTAGCTGGAATATTTTTGGTTTATTGCTTGTTTCTTACATTTTGTTTTAAATCCTACCCTATAGTTAGTTATAGTGTCTGGCTGATTTGCATTGGAATAAAATGAAATAAAACAACATTTTCAAAGAAAATCGACCTGCCTCGGAGGTGGAATGTTGAGGGTGTATGCTTTTTACCCGTGCGACCGGAGTAGCATTAATTTTTACTTTCTAAAACACATACACGTATGAAATCCTGTCGCTAAATCGACATATTTTCCCATTTTACAACTTTTAGCCAATTTTCGTCAAGATCCGACATGTCTGGGTGAGTGTGTGTGCGTGAGAGTTAGTGAGTGTGTGAGTGTGTGAGTGTGTGAGTGTGTGAGTGTGTGAGTGTGTGAGTGTGTGAGTGTGTGAGTGTGTGGTAGTGTGATGTGTGAGTGTGTGAGTGTGTGAGTGTGTGAGTGTGTGAGTGTGAGTGAGTGTGTAGTGTGAGTGAGTGTGGGGAGTGTGTGAGTGTGATGTGTGAGTGTGTGAGTGTGTGAGTGTGGTGTGTGAGTGTGTGAGTGTGTGAGTGTGTGAGTGTGTGGTGTGTGAGGTGTGAGTGTGTGTGTGAGTGTAGTGGAGTGTGTGAGTGTGTGAGTGTGTGAGTGTGAGTGTTGAGTGTGTGAGTGAGTGTGTGGAGTGTGTGAGGTGTGAGTGTGAGTGTGTGGTGTGGTGTGTGTGTGTGTAGTGTGTGAGTGTGAGTGTGGTGTGGTGAGTGTGAGTGTGTGAGTGTGTGGAGTGTGTGAGTGTGTGAGTGTGTGAGTGTGGTGTGTGTGTGAGTGTGTGGTGGTGTGTGAGTGTGGTGTGGTGTGTGAGTGTGTGAGTGGTGTGAGTGTGTGAGTGTGTGAGTGTGTGGGTGTGGTGAGTGTGTGTGAGTGTGTGAGTGGTGTGTGAGGTGGTGTGAGTGTGTGAGTGTGTGAGTGTGTGAGGTGTGTGAGTGTGTGTGAGTGTGTGTGAGTGTGTGGAGTGTGTGAGTGGTGTGGTGTGTGAGTGTGTGAGGTGTGAGTGGAGTGTGTGGAGTGTGGTGTGGGTGTGTAGGTGTGTGAGTGTGGGGTGTGAGTGTGTGAGTGTGAGGTGAGGTGTGAGGTGTGGTGTGAGTGTGTGAGTGTGTGTGTGTGGTGTGTGTGAGGTGTGAGTGTGTGAGTGTGGAGTGTGAGTGTGTGAGTGTGTGAGTGTGTGAGTGTGTGGAGTGTGGTGTGTGTGTGGTAGTGTGGTGTGGTGTGTGAGTGTGTGAGTGTGTGAGTGGGAGTGTGAGTGTGTGAGGTGAGTGTGAGTGTGGAGTGTGTGAGTGTGGTGTGTGTGGAGTGTGTGAGTGTGGAGTGTGAGTGTGTGAGTGTGGAGTGTGTGAGGTGTGAGGTGTGAGTGTGTGAGTGTGTGAGTGTGTGTCAGTGTGAGTGTGTGAGTGTGGGTGTGGTGTGTGGTGTGTGGTGTGTGGTGTGTGAGTGTAGTGGTGTGTAGTGTGAGTGTGAGTGTGTGAGTGTGTGAGTGTGTGAGTGTGTGTGTGAGTGTGTGAGTGTGTGAGTGTGTGAGTGTGGTGAGTGTGGTGTGGAGTGTGTGGAGTGGGTGGTGGTGTGAGTTGTGAGTGTGGTGTGGAGTGTGTGTGTGTGAGTGTGAGTGTGTGAGTGTGTGGGAGTGTGTGTGCAGTGTGTGAGTGTGTGAGTGTGTGGGTGTGGTGTGTGAGTGTGTGGTGTGTGAGTGTGTGAGTGTAGTGGAGTGTGTGTGTGTGTGAGTGTGTGAGTGTGTAGGTGTGTGAGTGTAGTGAGTGTGTGTGAGTGTGTGAGTGTGTGAGTGTGTGGAGTGGAGTGTGTGAGTGTGTGTGTGATGTGTGGTGTGGTGTGGGTGTGTGTGTGTGTGTGTGTTGTGGGTGTGTACCGGATGAAGTGTGATGTTGAGTTCGTGGTGTAACATGTGTGTTTGGTATGAGATGAGTTGTGAGAGAGAGCCGTTGGATGTGATAGTGGCAAGTGAGTGTCGAAGGGTGAGAATGTAGGAAGTGTGAGAAGTTTATTGTAGTACTGAAGTATGATGAGTAGTGAGATGTGAAGGGTGTAAGTGAGTGTGTTGTATGAATTTGAGTGTTGAGTGTGTGGTTGTGGTAGTGTAGTGATAATGAGTTTAGTCGTTTGATTGTAAGTGTGTATAAAGAGTATGTGTAGTGGTGAGTGTGGTGAGTGTGAGTAGTGTGAGCTGGTGAAAATAGTGTGGTAAGTAGTAGTGGATGTGTGAAGTGTGAGGTGTGAGTGTGTGATGATGTGGTGGTGTGTGTAGGTAATGAAGGTATTGTTAAGTTAAATAATTTCTTAAAGTTTATGAAAAAGTTAGAGTGTGTAGTGTTGGAAGATATGAGTGTTAGTAGTGTATTTGGATGAGGTGGTATAAATTTGTAAAAGGTGATTATAATTAATTTGAAGTGACGGGTGATCAGTGTATGAGATTTTAAGTGTTATTCATGGTTGAGATGGTTGATTGTGCAGTAGGTTGAAAGTAGAGTAACTATTGAAAATGGTGAGTTGTAGTTTGGATTCTGCAGTTTATGTATTTTAAATTGTACGTGTTGAAGAGTTGGTGGATATTGTTAATAGGAGTGTGAAAGATGTAGAAAATTTTTATAAATGTGAGAATGTGTGAGTGTGATGTGAGTGTGAGTGTGGTGGTGATGTGTATGTGTAGTGTGAGTGTGTGTGTGTGAGTGTGTGGTGTGTGTAGATGTGTGAGTGTGTGTGTGTTGGAGTTGTGGTGTGTGTGAGTGTGTGGGTGTGTGAGGTGATGTGTGTGGGTGTGTGAGTGTAGTGTGGGTGTGTGTGGGTGTGTATGTGGATGTGTGTGAGTGTGGGTGGAGGTGTAGTGGGAGTGTGGAGTGTGATGTAGTGTGTAGTGGTGTCTGGTGAGTGTTAGTGAGTGTGAGGTGTGAGGTGGTGTTGTGTGTGAGTGTGTGAGTGTGTGAGGTTGAGTGTGTGTGGGGTGTGTGGTGTGTGAGTGTGTGGTGTGTGGAGTGTGTGTGTGTGGGTGTGATTGTGGGGTGGTGTGTGAGTGTGGGGTGAGTGTGGGTTGTGGAGTGTGGAGTGGTAGTGTTGAGTGTGTGGTGTAGTGTGTGTGTGTGTGTGTGAGTGTGGTGTGAGTGTGGGTGTGGGTGTGGTGGTGTGGTGTGTAGTGTGGTGGGTGGTGTGTAGTGTGTGGGTGTGGAGTGTGGGGTGTGGGTGTGGTGTGTGAGTGTGTGGGTGTGTGAGTGTGTGGTGTGGTGTGGGTGTGTGAGTGTGTGAGGTGTGGGTGTGTGAGTGTGTGAGTGTGTGGTGTGAGTGTGTGTGGGTGAAGTGGTGAGTGTGTGGAGTGTGAAGAGTGTGAAGATGTCGAATTCGTTGGAAAAGTTGTGTGATGTGTGATGATGTGAGTAGTGTGTAGATGTGAGTGTGTAGGTAGGTGATGTGGGTGTGAGTGTGTGATTGTAGGTGTTGAAGTTGTGAGTGAAAGTGTTGAGTTGTGTAGTGTGATGTGTGTGAAGTGTGGATGGAGTTGAGTGTTGTTAGATAGTGTGAAAGAAGTGAGTGTGTTGAGTGATTGAGTAAGTGAGATGTGTAAGAGCAAGTAGTGTGAGGGTAGTCGAGTGTTAATGTGGTGTAAAGTGTGAGTGTGAGGTAGGTAGTGATTGAAGTGTTGGTGAGAGTGTGTAGTTAGTGTGTGAGGAGTGTGTGAAGTAGTGTGAGTGTGTGAGTAGTGTGATGTGTGTGAGTGTTGTGTAGTGTGTGAGTGTGTGAGGTGTGAGGTAGTGTGGAGTGTGTGAGGTGTGAGTGTGAGTGTGAGTGTGTGAGTGTGTGAGGTAGTGTGAGTGTGGTGGTGAGTGTGTGTGAGTGTGTGAGTGTGAGGTGTGTGGTGTGTGTGTGTGAGTGTGGTGAGTGTGGAGTGTGAGTGTGTGAGTGTGGAGTGTGTGAGGTGTGAGTGTGTGAGTGTGAGTGAGTAGTGTGAGGTGTGAGTGGAGTGTGTGTGTGTGTGTGGTGTGTGAGTGTGTGTGTGTGTGAGTGTAGTGTGAGGTGTGTGAGTGTGAGTGTGTGAGTGTGTGGTGTGTGGTGTGTGAGTGTGTGAGTGTGAGTGTGAGTGTGTGGAGTGTGTGGTGTGGAGTGTGTGGGTGTGTGAGTGTGTGGGTGTGGAGTGTGTGAGTGTGTGAGTGTGTGAGGTGTGAGTGTGTGAGTGTGTGAGTGTGTGGTGTGAGTGTGTGAGTGTGTGAGTGTGTGAGTGTGTGAGTGTGTGAGTGTGTGAGTGTGTGATGTGTGAGTGTGTGAGTGTGTGAGTGTGGAGTGTGTGAGTTGAGAGTGTGTGAGTGTGTGGTGTGTGGGGTGTGTGAGTGTGAGGTGTGTGAGTGTGTGGTGTGTGAGTGTGTGAGTGGTGTGTGAGTGTGTGAGTGTGTGTGTGTGTGTGAGTGTGTGGTGTGTGAGTGTGGTGTGAGGTGTGTGTGATGTGTGGAGTGTGTGGTGTGTGGTGTGTGGTGTGTGGTGTGGTGTGTGAGTGTGTGAGTGTGTGAGTGTGTGAGGTGAGTGTGTGAGTGTGTGGTGTGAGTGTGTGGAGTGTGTGAGTGTGTGAGGTGTGTGGAGTGTGTGAGTGTGTGAGTGTGTGAGTGTGTGAGTGTGTGGTGTGTGAGTGTGGTGTGTGTGTGTGTGTGTAGTGTGTGAGTGTGTGTGAGTGTGTGAGTGTGTGGGTGTGTGAGTGTGTGTGTGAGTGTGTAGTGTGGTGTGTGGTGTGTGAGGTGTGAGTGTGTGAGTGTGTGTGTGTGTGGTGGTGTGTGTGGGGTGTGTGAGTGTGTGGTGTGTGTGAGGTGTGAGTGTGTGGTGAGTGTGGGTGTGAGTGTGTGTGTGTGAGTGTGTTATATTCATAACCACTTCATCTTCAATAGTGTGCATTTCTTTATTATAATTTTGAACTGAAAGAGGAAATTTGCACTCTATGAACCAAACAATAAACACCGGAGGTTATGTCTTACAGTGATAGGAGTAATTTGATAAGAATCTTTCAGTGCTAGAGTTTCCTTACGATATATATCTATATCTAGTAATAGAAACGGGACTCTATTATTTGATTGTCGTGAACACAATGATATGGGTTAAACGTGTAACTAATGTAGAGAACAAACAGAAACAGAGTATTAAAATTACCAAACTATCCTGCTTGTACAAACAAACGTTCTATCTAAACTCTATTTCAAAATTAATTTGAAAACAACTTGAATATGAACGTTTGGTAAGTTAGTTATTTCGTGAGTAATATCGATTATGCAAAGATGTTGAAAACAATTTTGTCAAGTTGAAAATTGTTTTACGTGTTGTTTAATAGATTTATACTGACGATAAGTGTAGGTGTCGGAACGTTTAGAGTGTTGTTTAAAATACACCATTAAACCAAGATAAGGAGTGTATTAATCAGAACTTGAGATAACATGTACAAACTCATTTAAGCAAGCCAAAATATCAGTGTATAAGGGATAGGCGATTTATAATATGAAGTGTAGATTGTGACTATGTAGGTCAAGATAATCGACTTAAATTTGCGTAGAACAGTGCTTACCAATTTTTGTGGACAAGTTGCGTGAAATGACACGCTTGTTAAAAGTCATGTGTAGATGAGGCATCCTTAATCAATTGGTGTAATAAATACAAACTGCTTATGAGCTGAGATATCTTAGACATGCAAATGCTAATGAATGATGATGAGGAGCTTTAGGATAGTAGAACTCATTAAACTGTCACTTTCACCAGTAAGCTGAAGCGTTACTCGTCGATGGTATATATATTGAATGTACTCTAGTTCATCACAATCTCGACGTGATGGTGATACCTTAGCCATCAAAAGCGGTAATTGTTCTTTCGGTGTAAGTTGGTAGTGTGTTGATAGTCTCAGTGTAGTTGTTGAATGTTCGAGTGTGTAGATTATCCGTGTGTTAATGTTTATTTAAAAATTTATTTAAAACTAAGCACAAGTTTTTATAAAATGTTTTACGATTTGTTTTTTTTTTTTTAATCCTTGTTTGAAAAAAAAAAATTTAACCGGGATGTTTCGTATTTTAAAATATTTTTTTTTTTATTGAACATGTGGGTGTGTGGTGTGTGAGTGTGTGAGTGTGTGAGTGTGGTGTGTGAGTGTGTGGTGTGTGTGGTGTGTAGTGTGTGAGTGTGTGTGAGTGTGTGAGTGTTGGTGTGAGGTGTGTGAGTGTGTGAGTGTGGGTGGTGTGTGAGTGTGAGTGTGTGAGTGTGTGGAGTGTGTGTGTGTGAGTGTGTGAGTGTGTGAGTGTGTGAGTGTGTGGTGTGTGTGGAGTGTGTGAGGTGTGAGTGTGTGGGTGTGTGTGGTGTGTGAGTGTGTGGTGTGTGTGATGTGTGAGGTGTGTGAGTGTGTGAGTGTGAGTGTGTGAGTGTGTGAGTGTGTTGTAGTGAGTGTGGAGTGTGCGCATGTGTGAGTGTAGTTGTGATGTGTGTGTGGTGTGTGTGATGTGAGTGTGTGTGGAGGTGTGATGTGTGAGTGTGTGTGTGTGAGTGTGTGAGTGTGTGAGTGTGTGGGTAGTGTGCTGAGTGTGTGAGTGTAGTAGTGTGTGATGTGTGTGAGTGAATGTGTGAGATGTTGTGGAGTGTGTGAGTGGTGATGTGTGTGTGTGTGTGAGTGCTGTTACGTGTGTGGTATTGTGTAAATTGTATAGTGTAGTTGATCAGTGTAGTGATGTGTGTTGTGATGTGTGAAATTTGTGTAATGTGAGTAGTGACTGTACGGAGTGTGTGAGTGTGTGAGTGTGTTGTGTGTGAGTGTGGAAGTAGTGTGATGTGTGTGTAGTGTGTTGAGTGTGTGAGCTGTGTGAATGTGTGTGTAGTGTGTTGTGTTGTGTGAGGTTGTGGTGTGATTTGATGTGTGTGTGTGGTGTTGTGAGGTGTGATGTATGTGTGAGAGTGTGTGTGTGTGGAGTGTTGATGTAGTGTTTGTGATGTGTAATGTGTGTTTGAGATGTTGATTGTGTGTTGTTGTGTCATTGTGTGTTGATGTGTGTAGTATGTGTGTGTGTGTGGTGTGATGTGTGTGTGTGTGTAGTGTTGTGTAGTGTGTGTGTGTAGTGTGTAGTAGTGATGTGTGTGTGAGGTGTGTGAGTGTGTGAGTGTGTTGTGGATTGTGTGTAGTGTTTGTGTGTGAGTGTGTTGAGTGTGTGAGTTGTTGTGTAGTGTGTGTGTGTGTGTAGTGTTGTGTGATGTGTGAGTGATGTGTGAGTGTGTGTAGTGTGGTGTGAGTGTGAGTGTGTAGTGTGTGTGTGTGTGTGTGGTGTGTTAGATGTGTGTGAGTTTGTGTGTGTGTTTGGTGTGTGGTGTGATGTTTGTGTTGTGTGTGTTGGTGTGTGATGTTGTGTGTGTGTGTGTTTGGTGATGTGTGTGAGTGTGTGAGTGTGTGTGAGTGTGTGTGTGTTGTGAGTGTGTTGTGAGTGTGTGTGTGTTGTGGTGTGTAGTGTGTAGTGTGGTGTTTGTGTTGTGTATTGGTGTGATGTGTGTGTGTGTGAGTGTGTGTGTGTTGAGTGTGTGAGTGTGATGTGTTGAGTGTGTTGATGTGTGGTGTGTGATGTGTGGTGTGTTGTGTGTAGTGTTTGGTGTGTTGTATGTTGTGTGTGTTGTGGATTATGTGCTATTGTTTGTGTTTGTGTGTTTGGGTGTATTTGTGTCTGTCTGTGTGTGTATGTGTGTGTGTGTGTGTGTGTGTGTGTGTGTGTGTGTGTGTGTGTGTGTGTGTGTGTTTGGGTGAGTGTGTGTGTTTGTGTTTGTGTGTGTGTGATTGTATTTGTGTGTCTGGGGGCGTTGGTGCGTGACTACGTATGTATGTGTGTGTAGGTGAATATGTGCGCCGGTGCGTGTGTGTATACATGTGTGCGTGTGTGCGTTTGTGTCCGTGTTCGCGTGTGCGTGTGTGCGCGTGTGTTACTATGTGCGTGTGTGGTGCGTGTGTGGGTGTGTGTGTGTGGGTGTGTGCGTGTGTGTTGTATGTAAGTTTTGATACGACTCGTAGTTTAGCGGCAAAAATCCCAACATAGGGTTTATGTGTTAGGTCAACTTTTCTATATCTCAATAACGATTAATTTTATCAGAAAAGGTAGAGACATATATATTAAGGAAAAGTTGATTTTACCTAACTTTTCTTTATAAAGTTTCTTAATAATACGCAACGTATTGTAAATAGTAGTTGAATATGGATGAAAATGATTATACTTTATTATTGATATCTTATAGAAGCGGGCAGCTTTGGAATTTTTTTTAAGTTAATGTGTATGTATTAACCTCCATCTGACATGAAGTTTTAAACGTTATCCTGACATTGATTATTTTTTGTTTTTACAATCTTGCCTATTTTTGTTATGAACGCCATAAAAAGGAGGTTGCATAGTTACCGTAAAAAAATTATAATTAAGATTATTTCATTTCTTTTAATTTTTAAGTTAAGATCTATATGTTCTTAACCTCTGTTTGACATGGATTATTGTTTTTGTTTTTACAATGTTGCATAGTTCCTCACCAGAGGTTTTTCTAAAACGGAGGAATACTAAGGTACTCCTTTTTTCAGAGGAAGGGGGAATTCCTTTAGTAGGACAAAGTTCTATAGTCGGGTAGTGTTAATAACCATTAATGGTTGATATGCGTTGATATTCCTGATATTTCGGTTTGAGACTAGATCTCGGACCACAAATACAAAACAAAACAGGAAAGGGAAGGTCGTGTTTCTACTTTCTAGATGCATTGATGTTGTTATG
Source organism: Vesta saturnalis (assembly GCA_036346205.1). Classification (NCBI taxonomy): domain Eukaryota; kingdom Metazoa; phylum Arthropoda; class Insecta; order Coleoptera; family Lampyridae; genus Vesta; species Vesta saturnalis. The sequence goes on from JARFJB010001449.1 coordinate 47,544, forward strand.
AATCATATTTGAGGTTTATGTGGTTAGGGAAATTTAAATGTAAAAATGAGTAAATAAACGTATTTAACGATAAATAATTATTTATCCCTACAAAGCAGAAAATTATTAATTAAAAAGAAAATATGTACTTTGAATGGTATATACAAGCCAATGGCGTAACATAAAATGTTATCTAATTGGAGATTTGTACGTACATACCAACTTTACAATGAACTGAACCCCCTTTCCCCCCACAAAATAAAAAGTTGAGTAAGAGAGAAAGGAAATTTACTGCAAAAAAGTATCCGTTGACATGTGAAATTTGCAACTATGATAAACAAAGCAACTAAAACGATTTACGACTGTACTTTAGTGTTTTCCTATTTTGTTAGGAAGGATTAATATGTTTAGAAAGTTACTATTTCAACAGCCATACTCAAATGCCAAATTCGTTACTTTGAATAAATACTAATATGCGAAACATCTTGGAACGGCAGGTGTTCATAGTTCTCTAACTTGCAAAAATATTTGGAACCGCAGGAAAGATATCAACAATGATATGCAATCCAAAATCCAAAATGGAACTCGAAAATCAAAGAGTGTACGAAATGCAGACTGCGGCCATACATACATCGGTCAAACGAACAAAAGAATCAATGTAAGGAGAGGTGAACACAAAAAAGCGGTCATAAAGAAACAAACAACTTCATCTTTAGCACAACATTGACAAAAAGCATCACGAGCATCGATTGAAATAAAACTAAAATGCGGGCCAACATAGAATACAAAACAAAACGGATAGTAACAGAAGCCATAGAAATTGAAAAACGTCCGCGTAACATAAACACATGGGATGATACACTGGGTTTACGAAAAATATGGAAACAATGACAAAATCAAAGGAAAAAGAGAAAAGAGAAAGCAGTATTTGAAGCCGCCCTTAACTTTCTTTTTTCAAATATAAGGGTAAGTCAAGTGATACACCGTGTGAAAGCTTGTATTAATGCAAAGACAAAGTACGTTCATCCGAAAAGAGAATCCATTCCAACTGTATGTGACCGTAAGGCGAGATGATTATTGGCCAGCTTAAGAATGAAAGAAAAGGAATTTTCAACAAAAATGTTTTTATTTTTTAACACAATTTCCTGAACGTTCAATACACTTTTTCTAGCTATGCTCTATTGTTTCAATGCCGTTACGAAGGAAATTTTCTTCAAGTCTAGCAAAATATGCATCTACCGCGGCTTTGACACCCTCATCAGTTGAAAACGTTTGCGACCTATGAAAATATTGTTAGTTTACGAATTAGATGAAAGTCCGATCCAACTAAGTCGGGCGAATAAGGAGGATGGGGAAGTATATCAGCGTAATCCGCACAACTTAGTCATGGCAACGGTATAATTGCAGTGAGGGCAAGCATCATTATGATGAAAAACGATCTTTTTACGCGATAAATCGGAATTTCTTTCTCGAACCTTTTCGTTTAACGTGTCGAGAAGATTAGCATAATATTACCCATTTATTGTTTGCCCCTTTGAAATGTAATCGGCCATTGTAATTCCCTTAGCATCTCAGAAAACCGACGCCACAACCTTTCCAGTAGACTTGGTTGTAATCGCTTTCTTTGGGACTAAACAACCATGTTCCGTCCACTGCTGTGAGTGCAATTTTGTCCCCGGAACAAAAGTTTCATTAGTGGTAAAATGCCTTCAATTGAATTCGTTTTTGTGAGTTAACGGGGCTCCCATCTTGCAAATAGCCTTTTCAAACCTAATTCATATTTTACAATATTGAACGCCCGTTTTTTTTTAAATAGTCACAGTACTGGCAATTTCACTCAATTTTAGTCTCCGATCTCCTCTCACCATATACTTTTTCGACCATTTGTGGTGTAGTGACTGACACTTCTAGGCCGTCCCGGGCGATTTTCGCCTTAGACACTTGTTCTACCAAGTTTAAACTCAGCCACCCCACTTTTTATGGTAGCATATAAAGAAGCAGAATTGCCCAAAACAATCTTCGCTTCTTCAAGAATATCTGAATTTTTTTAACCTTTTACATACAGAAATTCAGTGATTGCACGTTTCTCGAACTTATCCATACAAAATAATCAAAAACACTTTCACTTTGCGAAGCTGTTTGACAGATTGATGTCAAATTTTCAATGTGATCAACCAAAACGTGTAACTTTAAAATTTCGAACTAATGGTTAGTGTATTACCGCCCTCTATTTGAAGGCTGACAAATAATCATCCTGCTCGTTATATATATATATATATATATATATATATATATATATATATATATATAAATATTGGTATCGGCTACAAAATCTTAAAAAAACGTTTTATAGATATTTAATAAAATTTTCGCTTTTGTGTACAAGCAATGGAATCGACCGAATCGATTAGTTTGTATTGAAGTATTTAAATACAACGTTTACATTATAATTCCTAACACTATTTGGTAAATTGTGGACCACACCCACATTCACTTAAAGCAGGTCAACTGCGCAAAACCTATTTGATTACCGAGTTGCGTGGCAGTAGATGCTTCTTCCTAGTTTCATTAAATATTAATGGGTTTTCTTCCTTTTCTTTAAAATTAAATTCGCGGTTTACCTATAGCTCTACTTCACTTTTCCGTACATTTAAATATACCTATTTACTTGTAAATTTAAAAACTATTTACCTAAATTATTGGGTTTACCATTTTGGACTTATATATGGATTTTCACTTACAATTTTACTTTTACTGTATTTATATTTAACTTTGGTGGGAACGTACAGTCGGTTTCTCTCTTTGCTTTTTTTCTAGTATCTAGTGCAATTAACCGTCCTTCCGATAAAAATTTGGTAATTAACTCGTGAATAACGAATATTTTAACTTTGATATAATGTTTGGGGTGTTATGAAGCAAGTGTATTATTAAATAAGTTGTGGTTATTAAATCCCTTTTCTAACGTAGTTGTATGTTTTTCTTTCAGCTTTGGCGTAATGAAAGGTCTTTCATTTCCAAAAGTTAAACTTTTAAAGTAATTAATGTTGAATAATAACTTTCTTTTAGGTTTCATGTAAAAAACCCCTTTACTTGCGAACGTTGCGATTCATTTCAGTTTGGATCTACTTGGGTGTTAACCGTACTTGGTATATATCAATTATTGCATTATATTATTTACATTGGCGTACAAAACGAAACAAAGATTTAACTTCATTTACTTCCGTTTGCTGATTCTGCATCTACCCTTATTTTAAATACTTTAAAAATTATATTTTTGCATTATACTTCAACTCTCCTTCTTATTATATCTTTCCCCTTTTTCTCTCCTTTCCTTTAATTCCCTATTCACTTCTTTAGAATCGTTATCCAGAAGTCGGGGTAACTGTAGGTGTTGATTTTGGGGAGCGACTTCTGCGCCTACTCTTTACACCGGAATTATTCTTGACCCCGCGAACCGTTCTGAGCTAGACGGTTCTGTATTATCTGTATGTGAGTAAAGAACCATTTCGTTTTTCCTCCGCTTCCCATTTGAACACTTAGCATAAGTTTTGGCACCCTTACGTGCCGACCTCGATTAATATATTTTTTCTCCTCATCATTTTTTATATTCACCAGAATAAAATCACCCTTTTTGAAATGACTACGGGCAAGTAAGTGATGCTAAAAGTTTTACGAAAGGCCTATTTTTTGTTTGTTTAAATGCATATTCACTATAAATATATACGAAAATACAATTAATAGAAGCAGGCAATGGAAATAGATACCTAAACAAAACATACATAATCCTCAAGTTGTCAATAGTTGTCAATACTTTCGCGTTACTTTGAGCAATTTTTGTTCTTTCAAAATGCGTTTTACGAATAATGAAGCTGTTGATATGCTTGAGGTTTATTTTGAATGTCTTCAGAATGCCGCAGTAGCTAAAAGAGTGTACGTGGCTCCATATCCAAATCGGCGTCTTTGCGATGTAAGAGTTCTTCCCCGATTAGTGGTGAGCTTACGAGCCAATGGTAGTTTTCGGCCTACGTTTCAATGGAAAAGAATTGGAAAAACATGAAAATTTTAACCGTGTACTAGGCTATATTGAAGGAAATCCTCATGTTAGCACAAGAGCATTATCCACTGAGTTGGGCATGTCACTGACAGCGGCTAAAAATATTTTGAAGTACTATAGGTAAGTTCTAATGGCCATCAAAATATATAGGTATTCGTATAAACTTTTTTTAATTACTTTAAGAATGCACCCATATCATGTCGTTTTGCATCAGGCCTTGAAAGAGAAGGATTTTCATCGAAGGTTAGACTATTGCCATTGGATGTTAGGCATGATACGCGAAAATAGCGAATTTTATTTCAAATTCTTTGGACCGATGAAGCCACCTTCAGTAGTGACTCGAGAAACCATCTGCACAATATGCATTATTGGTCTGCAGAAAATCCCCATTGGCTGCGTGAAGCTCAGCGCCAAGGACGTTGGAGTTTAAATGTATGGTGTGGCATACTTGAAGGCAGAATTATTGGGCCACATTTTTTCGAGCAACCCCTAAATGGCAATGTATTTCTTGAGTTTCATCAATTACCGTTGTTGTTGGAAGATGTGCCTCTGGAAACAAGGCAAAAATTGTTTTTGCAGTTGGATGGTTGCCCAGCGCATTTTGCTATTAATATGCGAAAGCATATTAATGCAGTATTTCAACAGCGGTGGATTGGAAGAGGAAGTCTGTTTCCATGGCCTCCGCGATCGCTAGACTTAACTTGCCTCGATTTTTATTTATGGAGGCGATTAAAGGACATCGTGTTTCGGACTCAACCGACTCAACTAGAGAAGATATGAAAAACCGGATTCGTAACGCAATACGTAACATACTGAGAGCCGCAATTGAAGCTGCAGTTTTGTCTAGTCATGAGAGGCTTCAGCAATGCATAGAGCGTGATGGTCAGCTTTTTGAGCATTTACGGAGGCATTAAAAACCTTCCT
>JARFJB010001449.1:60000-110000 GCA_036346205.1 Vesta saturnalis
TCTGTGTCTGTGTCTGTGTCTGTGTCTGTGTCTGTGTCTGTGTCTGTGTCTGTGTCTGTGTCTGTGTCTGTGTCTGTGTCTGTGTCTGTGTCTGTGTCTGTGTCTGTGTCTGTGTCTGTGTCTGTGTCTGTGTCTGTGTCTGTGTGTCTGTGTCTGTGTCTGTGTCTGTCTCCCTGTTCGTGTCCGTGTCGGTGTCGGTGTCGGTGTCCGTGTCCGTGGCCGTGACCGTGTCCGTATCCGTGTCCGTGTCCGTGTCCGGGTCTGTGTCTGTGTCTGTGACTGTGTCTGTGTCTGTGTCTGTGTCTGTGTCTGTATCTGTGTCTGTGTCTGTGTCTGTGTCTGTGTCTGTGTCTGTGTCTGTGTCTGTGTCTGTTTGTCTGTGTCTGTGTCTGTGTCTGTGTCTGTGTCTGTGTTGTGTGTGTGTTGTGTTGTGTGTGTCTGTGTCTGTGTCTGTGTCTGTGCTGTTTTGTCTGTGTCTGTGTCTGTGTCTGTGTCTGTGTTGCTTGTCTGTGTCTGTGTCTGTGTCTGTGTCTGTGTCTGTGTCTGTGTCTGTGTCGTCTGTGTCTGTGTCTGTGTCTGTGTCTGTGTCTGTGTCTGTGTCTGTGTCTGTGTCTTTGTCTGTGTCTGTCTGTGTCTGTCTGTGTCTGTGTCTGTGTCTGTGTCTGTGTCTGTGTCTGTGTCTGTGTCTGTGTCTGTGTCTGTGTCTGTGTCTGTGTCTGTGTCTGTGTCTGTGTCTGTGTCTGTGTCTGTGTCTGTGTCTGTGTCTGTGTCTGTGTCTGTGTCTGTGTCTGTGTCTGTGTCTGTGTCTGTGTCTGTGTCTGTGTCTGTGCCTGTGTCTGTGTCCGTCTCCGTGTCCGTGTGCGTGTCCGTGTCTCTGTCCATGTTCTTGTCCGTATCCGTGTCCGTGCTCGTGTTCGTGCGTGCGTGCTTGTGTGAGTGCGAGCGTGGGTACGTGTGGTTCGTGCGTGTGTATGTATACATGTATATTACTATCCGCGATAGCTTCAGAACCAGAATACCTACGTCCTTAGAAAAAGTTTTGTATCTAGGCTTGTTTTCATTTGGCTTAGAGCTGATTAGATTTTGAGTGGGACCAACGGTGGTGCGGGTGGTTTTTAATAGGCAGTATTTGGGTTATATCAAATATTTCTAAAACTGCTGCCTATTTCGAAGATATAAAAATAACGAAATGTAAACCTGAAACATATCGATTAATTATGTTCTATGCAAGTATTTGATATGACGCTTTTTTATCGGCAAAAAAATTCCTAATGTACGATTTAAGTGTTAGTTCAAACTTTTTCATTATGTGAATAACGATTAATGTTATAAAAAAAAGTGAGGACGTATTTTTTAAAAGTAGTTTAATTTTATATAGCTTTCCTTTATAAAGTTTTTTTAATATAACGCAAGGTAAGACAAAATATTAATAAAATGTGAATGAAAATGTTTCCACTGTGTATTAATGGCGGCTTTGGAGTTCTATTTAAGTTAACATGTATGTATTATATATCTGACATGAATTTAAAACGTCATTCTAACACATTATTTTTTGTTTTTACAATGTCGCCTCTTTTCGTAATGAACGTACAAAAAAAGTTAAGTTAGCGTCTAGATGTATTCTAACCTCTGTCAGACCTGAAGTTTTAAACGTCTGTTTGACATAGATTATTGTTTCTGTTTTTACAATGTTGCATATTTTCGTGGTTAACATTATTAAAGAGGTTACATAATTATCCTAAAAAACGTGTTTTAAAAATTATTTCATTTTATTTAATTTCCATTGTGTACGTTGCAAGGTCGTATCCTGTTCCAGACCAGATATTTTAATATATTATTATAAAATAATGTATGCGGGTATTTTTACATCTAACAGTACAGACTTATTTGAATATAATGTGTGCAATTGTCCTTAAACATAATTTTGAATATTAAAATAAATTACCATTAAACCAATGAAATCAAAGAACTATTACCAATCCCCAATAAAAAATAGTAATGAAGAACTGATTAAATTATAATCACAACCTACTTACTGTTCGGAACGTAATTAACACATGTTAATTAAATTCAAATTTTTTCGAACATGAAAACACTGGAATATTTTTAAAAAATCTACTTGCATATTGTTATTGGAAATAAAAATTACAAAAAATGAGCTTGTTTTCTTAAAACAAATTTTTTTTTTAAATATAAGAACCATTTTTTAAATTCTGCTTTGTTGGGTTAGGAAATGACTACAAACTTTATACTTATGTATTTTAAATATAGATAGTTTGAACCGTTACATTGTGTAGATAATTTTAAATATATGAATGCAATTCCACATATTGCTACTCTTCAGGTTCTTTGTAGGCTTCATCTTTTAGTCTGGAAATTCAAAATCAGTAAAATAGGCATATGTTACAAATACTGTATAGTTACTGTTGTAGGGTTGCCTTTTGCAATTCCTGAATGCTTTTAAACATTTCAAATTGTCCTCTAAAAAGTGCTTTACCTCAACACTTGTAATTGAATCCACCCCCAATTCCGATAACGGCGAATGCAAACTTACGTGTTCCGATTTATAACCTGAAAATTACACGTAAGTAGCTATATTTACGAACGTTTCATAAATCATTACCCAAAATTTTTACAATACCACTAATTAGGTCTGCAGATTCGCCTTTATTTTTAACCATCTTAACCATAACATGACTTGAAACAACTGGCTCATTTTGTGTTAAGAACATATCTAACACTTCTAAACAGGATACTAACTTTTGTCCAGAAATTCCACTTGCAGACTCAATACTGCTTAAACTTTTACCTGCTAACAACCCGACCTGGGATAAGATTAGAAATTGATCACTATTTTTATACGTACATCAGCTACTGAACCCCATTGAATGGCAAGTCCAGGGAAACCATCCCTCTTTCGCATTTCACAAATTCGTTCCGTAATCGAATTTGCCATACCATAGTTAGTTTGTCCAACAATACCTACTCCGCAAGAAAGTGATGAGAATACCACAAAATATCTAAATTACCTGGTATTAAATGCTTGAAAGTTACAAACTACTTACTTTAAATCTGGACATAGTTCTCTACTGATCGTATCTAAATTTTCCGTAATGTATGCTTTTGGAGCTAGGACGGAAATAAACTTTTCTTCGGTTTGATTTTCAAAAATCGCATCATTAAGAACAGCTGCCAAATTAAAAATTCCCCAAATTGTGCCTAATTTACTTGATTCTATTATTAAATCATTGCATCCTTTGATATTAGTTAGATCATTGTATGATATGACAATGCTTACTCCAAATTCTTTCCAGACACTATGAAAATGTAACAATAATGTAGAAGAATATAGAGAAAATATGAAAAACACTCGAACTCCTTAATTAAAATACTGATCTGTTAGGTATTAAATGGTATACCTCTATTTATCCTTGTATACCAATTTACGTTTAAGAATTATTTGAGATGCCTAAATAAATTTATGAAACTATATTTGCGTTTTCAACACCTCTAATCATTCTTTACTGATGACGATAATTGTAATTGTTATCGAAACGTAAATTGGTATACAAGGATAAATAAAGGTATACGATTTAATACCTAAAGATCATATTTAATTAACAATATATAACACACACACACACACACACACACACACACACACCACACACACACACACACACACACACACACACACACACACACACACACACACACACACACACACACACACACACATATATATATATATATATATATATATATATATATATATATATATATATATATATATATATATATATATATATATATATATATATATATATATATATATATATATATAAATTAAGATTGACAATATTAAAGGGGGTGATTGCCCAGGTCATTTTATACAATAAAGGTCCTATAAACATAGGTCCGCAAACGCTTCGTTACCGATCTACAGCGTGTTGAAGTTTAATTAAAAAAAACAGTCAAAATTAGATTTTTCCAAAACGGCTTGAGATATCATAATGAAATTTTACGCGGTCAATAGCTGTGGGAGACGCATACTTTGCAATACAACACGATGTTTCAGTCGTACCATTGGCGCGCGTATTGGCACGTCACAGGCTATTTTTCAAGAAAAAAGTAGGATGCCGCTGATTTCTCTAAAATATTATTTAATTCTTTGTTCACCTTTGAAGAAAAAAGCTCTCTTGACTTTTTATCGTACGACGTACCATTTTTGAGTAAAAAAGACATTTTGGTGCATGTCCATTTATTACAGAAAAAAAGTTTTAAAAATCAAGGGTTTTATTCAAGGGCAAAGCAATTATTTTGTACATTGACAGAACGCAATGCGAGGAGGAAAATCAGCAGGAAAAAGTGCTTGAACGCGTTGTATATGGAATGGATACAACAAATTTTCCTTAAGAATGTGCCAAATAGTCCCATTACTTACATCCAAAGCGTCAGAAATTTTTCGAGTAGAAGTATCTCGATCTTCTTCAATCATGTCCAGCACATCCCCTTCCAGCTCTACCGTTCTTGCTGTCCTTGGCCTTCCCGCTTCTCCATTTCGTCTTAATGTGCCTGTTTCATAAAGATGCCGATGAATACATTCGAAAGTTTTTCTATCAGGAGCAATACGGCCTGGAAATCTTTCAGTATACAACTGCCTAGCTTCTAATGCATTCCCATCAGCAAGACCATAAATGTAGTGCATGTCTGTCATCTCGGCATTCGTATAGCGATTCATGATAAGGAACTTTAACAAATTCGACACATACAAAATTATTAATCACAAGACTCATTCAAGATGTCAGTGATATGTTAGTGAATAATACAGGAATGTTTAAAAATATTTTTGTACGCATGATAAATGGACATGCACTAAAATGTTTTTGTTACTCAAAAACGGTACGTCGTACGATACAAAGTCAAGAGAGCTTTTTTCTTCACAATTGAACAAAGAACTAAAAAATGTTATTTATTTTTAGAGAAATCAGCGGCATCCTACTTTTTTCTTGAAAAATAGCCTGTGACGTGCCAATACGCGCGCCAATGGTACGACTGAAACATCATGTTGCATTGCAAAGTATGTGTCTCCCACAGCTATTGACACGCGTAAAATTTCGTTATGATATCTCAAGCCGTTTTGGAAAAATCTAATTTTGACTGTTTTTTTAAATTAAACTTCAACACGCTGTAGATCGGTAACGAAGCGTTTGCAGACCTATGTTTATAGGAACTTTATTGTATAAAATGACCTGGGCAATCACTCCCTTTAATATTGCCGAATCTTTTTTAAACACCCTGTATATATATATATATATATATATATACGTGAGCGGCTAAATTATGGAATAAATTTAATAATTCTTAAATCGATAACTTCAGAGAAAGATTCCGATTTATTTCTAGACGCGCGGTTGTTTAGGTTATTAATTTATTTTTGAGGTTACCTATGTAAGCGTGATGACGTCATTGAAGATTTTGTTTGATGGAAAGGGGAGGTGTTGTAATGGAACTTTTGAGAGATCTTTTAATTATCTAATCAGTCGTAGCAATAGTTTTGAGTATTTGCGTTACGTATACAGGGTGGTTCAAGATTATTGTTGTTCTATAAAAATACAAGCGAACTAAAAAAGATAACTATTCCAAATTTGGTATGTAGACATAATAGGTCATGATCTATCCTTTAAAACTATTTTCAAAAGTGCAACGTTGCCACTTCTACCAGAAACCCAAGGCAACTTTGAAAATTCAAATTGAATACCCTGTATGTTATTGCATTTTCGGATTCTGCATAAAATTGTAAGCAACTTTTGTTAATATTTCCCTACACCCGTCTCTAAGCGTTACATAAATGGCCTCTAAAATAAAATAATAATCTGACCAACCGCACACTTATGAATAAAAATCGATTGGTTTCGGAATTTTTTTCTAATTTTATTTGGTTTGAAAGTTCTGTCATAATGATCATTGGAAAAAAACTGATTCACTTCATATGTCGAGCAGTTTAGTATCAAGAATACAGTAAGCACATTAAAAATGATAGCGAAAAGAAATATCAATTATGATTGGATGTGGAGATAGAACCGGAGCGCAACAACAAGTATGCAACTTATCTAATACAAAATATCCTAACAAACCTATCAGACAATCGACAGTTAGTAAAATTGAAAAAAAAAATAGGGAAACTGGTTACGTTAAACACGTTGCAAACACTGGTCATTTACAAATAAACGAAAATGTAAAATTAAATTAATTCACACAGGTGAGTAAGTATCTACTATTAACACAGAACAGAGCAATAACTGTTTAACATTGTAGAATTGTTTGTAACTCAACTTAAATGTTCAAATTGCCACCCTCCTACTTCTTGGCAGTAATTGAACCGATGACCACAAGCATCTTGAACATTGTGGATCATTTGCGGACTAATCTTACGCATCTCTAATCTAATGCTATTTTTCAAATTTTCCAGATTTCGTAGTTTCTCGACGTATACTTTAGATTTTAAATAGCCCCATAGAAAAAAATCAAGAGGTGTAAGATCTGGAGATCTTGGGGGCCATTCTATAGATCCTCGTCTACCAATCCATCTACCAGGAAAAGTTATGTTTAAAAAATCGCGAACAAGAGGTGTATAGTGAGGAGGTGCATCATCTTGCTGATACCATATATTATCATTTAGTAAATCAGGATCATTTTCTTTTTGGAAAATTACTGCAATAGCAGGTTCATATTGTAAGAAATCCGGATATCGTTGCCCTGTAAGAGTTTCATCGAAGAAAAAAGAACCAATGATTCTGTTCTCTACTATCCCCTCCCAGACATTCACTTTTTGAGGATACTGAGTGTGTAACTCATTCATCCAGTGAGGATTCTCTTTACTCCAATATCTACAGTTTTGCCGATTCACTGTCCCATTTAAGGAAAATGTAGCTTCATCCGAAAAAAGAATTTGACGAAGGAATCCTGGGTTGCGGTTACATAAGTCTTGCATGACTTCACAAAACTGCATTCGGCGATCCGGATCATCTTCATTGGGTTCCTGCACCTTCTGGATTTTATACGGATGGTATTTCTCCTTTTTAAGTACACGTAACACCGACCTTTGTGAAATGCCTTCATCAGCTGCAATTGCTCTGGAACTACTATGAGGATTTTCTACCAAAGTTAACAACACATCAAGTTTTACATTTTCGTTCATGTTTGGACGACCACCATTTACAATGTGTCTAACGTGACCAGTTTCCCTAAATTTTCTCTCAATTTTACTAACTGTTGATTGTCCGATAGGTGTATCAGGATATTTTTTATTAAACAAGTTACATACTTGTAGTTGCATTCTGGTTTTATCTCTACATCCAATCATAATTAATACTTCAATTCGTTGAGTTTTACTTAATGGTGACATTATTATTAATTAATTATCAGTTGTTCACTTAGTACAAATACCTACAATGTAATACCATTAAATACTGAAGTAAGTAGTTAGTGTCTTAAATTTGACTCGTGCCAACTCGATATCTAAAAAATCTATTCTTTTTGCTACTTTATTTTTGTTGTCACTTTTAAACTGAATTATGTCTGTATTCTTGATACTAAACTGCTCAACATTTGAAGTGAATCAGTTTTTTTCCAAAGATTATTATGACAGAACTTTCAAACCAAATAAAATCAGAAAAAAATTCCGAAACCAGTCGATTTGTATTTTTAAGTGTGCGGTTGGTCAGATTATTATTTTATTTTAGAGGTCATTTATGTAACGCTTAGAGACGGGTATAGGGAAATATTAACAAAAGTTGCTTAGAATTTTATGCAGAATCCGAAAATGCAATAACATACAGGGTATTAAATTCGAATTTTCAAAGTTTCTGGTAGAAGTGGCAACGTTGCACTTTTGAAAATAGTTTTAAAAGATAGATCATGACCTATTATGTCTACATACCAAATTTGGAATAGTTGTCTTTTTTAGTTCCCTTGTATTTTTATAGAATAACAATAATCTTGAATCACCCTGTATACGTAACGCAAATACTCAAAACTATTGCTACGACTGATTAGATAATTAAAAAACCTCTCAAAAGTTCTATTGCAACACCTCCCCTTTCCATTAAAGAAAATCATCAATGACGTCATCACGCTTACATAGGTAACCTCAAAAATAAATTAATAACCTGAACAACCGCGCGTCTAAAAATAAAAATCGACGGGTATCGGGATTCTTCTCTGGATAAGTATTTTAATTATGTATGATAATCATGAAAGTTTATATGTTTTAATTCGTACCACTTGATTTTATACTTTTTTCACAAACTTTACTTTTTAAAAGGTCTTAATATTTTTGAAATACATGAAGAAAAAATGTTAAAACCGACAGGTTCAAACGTTCTATCTTTGTAAATACAGAAAGTTATGTTCAATTCTTTTAGATCAAACCATTTAAGATATTTACTTACTCCAATTTAAAATTTTGATAATCAGTTCTGGTAATGCTGTGAGTTACTATCACAATCCTGCTAGCTCCACGTTTTATTAACCATTCAGTTAGTTGCAAACCAAAACCTCCCATGCCCCCACAATAATGTACACTTTGTCAGAGTTGCAGTAAAACCTATTAACAGAACCTATATTACAGTGCACAATACAGTATGTGCAGATTTACTTAGGCATTGCTGCAAACATCTGCGTTTTATTCGTTTCGTCAGTTTTTATTTTTATGATAACCTTTCCAGTATGTTTTCCTGATGCGACAAGTCGAAATGCCTCTCTAACTCTATTTTTTGGAAATACCTGCTTCTGTATCGGTTTTACGTATCCCAAATCCAAACCTTTATACATTATATTTTGGAACTTATGCATCACCTCTAATCGATCATTATAAATATGGTCTAAATGTACACCAGCAAATGTACGATTTTTGCTTAAGGAACTTAGGTTGATGTTACTGTTGAGAATAGAGTCTTGTTTTCCTAATTCTATAAACTTTCCGTTTGGAGCCAAGCAGCGCAAACTGGTAAGTAACTTTTCTTCCCTTAAATAGTTGATGATAATATCAACTCCCTTTCCATTGGTTTCTTTCATTATCATTTGCTGAAAGGTGGTGTCACGACTGTTCCCAATGTGAGAGTCTACAAGTTTTAATTGATTCGTGTAAAGTTAAAAACAGATTTACCTTTTAAAGAGGGATACAGTTGTTTTAGTACGTTTTGCTTAACTGGAGAACCAACGGTGATAAATATCTTACACTTATAGTACAAGGCAACATTTATGGCCGATTGTCCAATACCACCTGATGCGCCATGAATTAATATGCTTTGACCAGGTTTTATTTCCCCTACCTACACTTCAAAAAATTAGTAAGGAAAACAAGATACGAAGGATATAGGAAAAATGTTGTTCTAATTTGCTTCCATTTTAATTATTTAATAGCGAAATTAAGAAACGTGACGTGATCATCTCCGATGTCATTATAGCCATTAATTCACGAAACATTTTACGAAAATTTTTAGGTTGGCAAAGCTTGATCCGGAAACATGTCATGCATGTCACTCTTACAAGACGTGTGAAAAACAGGATGCGTTCAGTAGAAAACTATGATGTGAGCAAATTCTCGACCCTATTTTTAGCAATTTCACGTATTTTAGGGAGCGTACATGCGAGATTATCTTGATTCTGTTCCATTTTCGTGTTTAATTTGGATAAAACAAACGGCACCTAGATCAAATCATCACTATTAAAATTAAGACATTACCAACCGCCACAAAAATCATTGAATCCACTAAAGTAAAAAATTTATTTAAAAACGGCATAGAAAGGGCAAATTACAAAAAACGTGTTTCATAACACCATGAAGCACTCATTCTTTAAAAAATGCGTGTCTACGCCACACGTTTTACACTTGAATCCGTGCTTCAAGACTGGTCTTATGAAACTTGTTTTTTAATTGTACATCGTCTATTCGGCTCACGGCACCTTACCTCGCTTGCTAAGTTTGACAACAATTTATCAAATATATAACTGTATGATGTTTGCCTATTTTAAAAACATTTGTAAACTTGTTTAGTGATTTATTAAGTAGTATATTACATAAAGTATAGTATAGTATTGCGAACTAGTTTTAATAGAGTGAATAATTCAACATACTACTCTATATTGATTGCGGTAGACCTTCTCCAACAATTTTATACTAAGGTTTAATTAAATAAAGAAACAAATTTAGGTGTTAGAGTCAATAGTGCTTTTATTAGGTTTCTTTCTGTTTTCTTTTATGTGTAACGTTACGCCAAAGATCACAGACCTTCAGTGTATTAATACTTTTGTCACTTTTGGCTACATATGAATGCTGGCATGAAAATAGATTTCATTTAGTCAAGCCATTACAAAATTTTATTACGCTTGTTACGTTTATTGAATTAAATGTATATTACTAATCCTATCCTCAGTTATTGTTTATTATATTGTTAAATATTATTTACTCATATTTATACAGAAATCAAAGTTTTGGTTTAAACAAAGGTGAACCATCCGCTGAACATATTAAAGACAATCCTTTCTAAAACGTACGCGTGCGTGTGTATGTGCGTGTGCGTGCGCGTGAGTATGCATGTGCGTGTGCGTGTGTGTTTGTGTGTGTGATGTGCGTGTGTGTGAGCGTGGGTGTGTATGCGTGTTCGTGTGCGTACGCGTGTGGGTGCGCGTGTGCGTGTGCGTGTACGTGTATGCGCGTGTGAGTGTGCGTGTGCGTGTGCGTGTGCGTGTGCGTG
The DNA here is from genome assembly GCA_036346205.1 of Vesta saturnalis. NCBI lineage: Eukaryota > Metazoa > Arthropoda > Insecta > Coleoptera > Lampyridae > Vesta > Vesta saturnalis. The sequence goes on from JARFJB010001449.1 coordinate 70,761, forward strand.
TGCGTGTGTGTGCGTGTGCGTGTGCGTCTGCGTGTGCGTGTGCGTCTGCGTGTGCGTGTGTATGTGCTTGTAAGTGTTCGTATGTGTGTGCGTGTGCGTGTGCGCCTGGCTGTGCGTGTGTGTGTGTGTGTGTGTGTGCATGGCGTGTGCCTGTAAGTGTGCGTGTGCGTGCGTGTGTGCACGTAAGCGTGCGAGTGCGTGTGTGTGTGCGTGTGAGTGTGCGTGTGCGCGTACGTGTGCGTGTTTGTATGCGTGTGCGTGTGCGCGTGCGTGTGCGTGTTTCTTGCACGTGTGCGTATGCGTGTGCGTGTGCGTGTACCTGTGCGTGTAAGTGTGCGTGTGCGTGTGTGTGTGCGTGTGCATGTGCTTGAGGGTATACGTGTGTCTGTGTGCGTGAGCATGTGCGTGTGCCTGTAAGTGTGCGTGTTCGTGTGCGTTTGTGTGTGCGTTTGTGAGTGCGTTTGCGTGTCCGTGTACGTGTAAGTGTGAGTATGCGTGTGCGTGTGTGTGCGTGTGCATGTGCTTGAGGGTATGCGTGTGTCTGAGTGCGTGAACATGTGCGTGTGCCTGTAGGTGTGCGTGTGCGTGTGCGTTTGCGTGTGCGTTTGCGTGTGCGCATTCGTGTACGTGTGCGTATGCGTGTGTGTGTGCGTGGGCTTGTGTGTGTGTGTGTGTGTGTGCGTGTGCGAGTGCGTGTGCGTGTGCGTGTGCGTGTGCGTGTGCAAGTGCGTGTGCAAGTGCGTATGCTTTCGCGTATGCGTGTGCGTGTGTATGAATACGTCTGTGTGTGTGTGTGTGTGTGCGTGTGTGTGTGCGTGTATGTGTGTGTGTGTGTGTGTGTGTGTGTGTGTGTGTGTGTGTGTTTATGCGTGTGTGGGTGTTTGCGCGTACGTGTGCGTGTGCGTGAGCGTGAGCTTTTGCTTAGGCGTATGCTTGTGCGTGTTCGTGTGTGTGTGCGTGCGCGTTTGCGTGTACGTGTGCGTGTGTGAGTGTATCTGTATGTAAATGTGCGTGTTCGTGTGTGTGTGTGTGCGTGTGCGTGTGCGTGTGTGCGTGTGCGTGTGCGTGTGCGTGTGCGTGTGCGTTTGTGCGTGTGCGTGTGCGTGTGCATGTGCTTGTGCGTGTGCGTGTGCTTGTGCGTGTGCGTGTGCGTGTGCGTGTGCGTGTGCGTGTGTGTGCGTGTGAGTGTTCGAGTGCGCGTGCATGTACGTGTGCGTGTGCACGTGCGTGCGAGTCTACGTATAGGTGTTTGCATGCGAGAGCGTGTGAGTGTGAGTATGCGTGTAAATGTAAGTGGGTACGCGCGTTTGCTTTTGTCAATGCGTATGATAGCGCGTGTGAGTGTGCGTGTACATGTGAGTATGTTTGTACGTGTTCTTGAGCGCGTACGTGTTCATGTGCGTGTGCGTGTGCGAGAGCGCGTGTTTGTTCGTGCGTGTGTGCGTGTACGTGCACGCGTGCGCGTGCGTGTTCGTGTGCGTGTGCATGTGCGTGTGCTTGAGTGTGTGTGTGCGTGTGCGTGTGCGTGTGCGTGTGCGTGTGCGTGTGCGTGTGCCAGTGCTTGTGCATGTTTGTGAGCGTGTTCGTGTGGGTGTGTGTGCACGTCTGCATGTGATTGTGCGTGTGCGTATAAATATGCGCATGCGTGTGCGTGTTCATGTGAGTGTGCGTGTGCGTATGCGTATGCGTGCGCGTGTGAAAGTGCGTGTGTATGTGCATGTGCGTGTGCGATTGTGTTCGTATACCTGTACGTGTGCTTGAGCATGTGCATATGTGCGTGGGAATGTACGAGTGCGCGTATGTCAATTCACGGAAGCACAATTTGACAAGATCTGAAAAACTATTGGGTTAAAGAAGAATATGCGGACACTTTTCATTAAGGTAATCAAATTTAGATAATTATTATGTTTTTGTTATGAACGAATAATTTCAAAGGTAAATATGTAATTCAAAATTATTATTAATTTTATTAAATAAAGTTTACCTCGAGTAGGATTTGAACCTACAACCTGTACTTTGCTAGAATACCGCGCTTACCAACTGCGCTCTCAAGATTCAATCCCCAGTCGTAGTAAATTTTGTCTTTATGTCGTGTGTGATCACATCAGTTTTTTAGATACCAGTTATCCATAAAAATTAAATCATCTTACCATTAATAATGAGTACAAAACAGTAAAATATGAAATAGGCACAGTGGCTGCATCTTCCAAGCTCCATTTATCGGGAACTTTCCATGTAAGAAATTTATTCGTTTTAACCAAATTTGATAATGCTCCGTCCGTTACCATACCCATTATTCTTTCGTTTCTAGAAAGCAAAGCTGGGTTAAATATTAAAATAATAATTTACATCTACCGCGAGTTTATGCCAGAGAATTCAAGTCCAACGTTAAGATTACAATTATTGGCATATTTATCTGATTTAACATTTAGATTACCACATCCTATCATAACGTCTTTTGAATTTAATCCTACGTAATGAACCTATAACCAGTTTTTAAATTATGAGCACCATAAATCCATTAACTTACATGCGCAACGAAATATTGATCAGATTTAAGAGGTCCCTGAGCCCAATGAAAACTACTCAAATTACCTTTTGTAACTGTTCCTATAAAGTGCTTGCATTTGAAGCTTTTCTCCATTTCGAAGTTGACGTGTAAATATGTGCCCCATTCACCATTTTTAAAACATTCATAAGTAGTGATTTTTTGAGTTGATTTTGATAAAAACTACTTTCATAATCAAACGTTACTCCATCATCCATGATAAATATGCAAGAAATTTTTAGTTTGCCATATTCAAGTTTCAAACAATTTAAAAACCCAATAATTCCACTTATAGGATTATTTTGTACTAACAAAAGGACACTTTCGTAATTGCGTAAAGCACATTGCAAATTAGGCATCCAATCAAACCCGTTATTGATGGAAATTACGTACGGCTTTACATACTTTCCTACTTTTTTGAGAAGGAAGGTAACACCAGCACTACTATGATGAATTGTAATTACTTTCGCGTCGCTTATATTATCAAAAACCTGTTGCGGGCAATTTTCTTGCTCTCTCAACAAAACATACGAATTTTCCTGAAGTTTGGAGAGAATTTGAGAAAGTCTCTAAAATGTGAAAATTATTATTTTTTTCCTCTCACTCTCTGATTACCTCAACTCTCTTAGACATATCTGAAAGTACCACCAAGTTTGTGTCTTTTTCAATATCAAAAATTGTTTTCCTTTGTACTACAACGTTTGGAACATTAAACATTTCTGAACAAAAAATTACAGTTATGTCTTGTATTACGAACTCTTCTAACAGTAAAGATATTCTAGTAGAAAGCAAATCGTCACTACTTTGAATAGATGCTTCGAAGACTTCTACCGTTTTAGGCTTCTCACTTTTGTATTTTCCAAGATAATTCTAAGGTTAACCCTGAGAGATTCCTTTTCTGTAAGAGTACATGTGTAGGGAATAAATTTATATGACTGTAGAATAGGGGGTTGTAAAACGGTGTTTTTAAGAATTGGAGTCAATGAAATTCCTCTGGCTTCTACTGCAGGTGTTCTAGAAAAGAGAAATTTATAATTTTCGTAAATGCTTAAAAGTATGTATTACCTGATTATGTTACAACCATTTCTGGAATAAACAATAACAGAATTCTGTATTTGTTGCGAAGGATCAATAAGTAAGCGATCTATTGAAGTAGGCACTACAAAGTCTGTGGAGTGCTCCCTTAATAGCTTTATAGTCATTATCTGATTAAGAAAAATGGTCCAATTATTATTCCATTGAATGAGTGCTTGGGTACCCTCAAAGTTTGCCTTTTCTAGTACACGAAATTGGTCCCTTAAAGGTTAAATGTTATTGCGGTTCATTTATCTATTACAATTTTACTTATATTGGTACCGCTGTAGATTTAGTTGTCTGTAGATCTCATCAGAATGAAGACCTTTTGCGATTACATTATCTACATGTTCATATTGCGTAGGTTCATCGTGAACCAATTTAGCTATTTTTATTGAACCACTCGCTAATAACACATTTAAATGTGATATCTAAAATGTGTTAATATGATTGTGCTGTATACGTAAGTAGAAGGGGTTGACTTTTATCCAAGACGCGAACAAATTGTCGGTAAAGAAGGTGTCTGTATTCTGCCGATAAAGAACGATCCTAAATTGTCGGTAAAAAGGTTTCTGCATTCTGTCTATAAAAAGGTTCCTAAATTTAAGGTGCTGTATTCTGATTGGTGGATTTTGTTTTTCTGTCGCTATCTATTGGTGTCTTTTGAAATTAATGAATCCTTTCTGCAATGGATGTTTATCGTAGCTCCATCTAGCGGAATATTTTTAAAAGACTATGTAGATCCCTGTAATCGCTATGGCGCGAATACTTGCAATTTGAAATCATGGGGGCCAGATTCTATCTCGTGGGATAGATATAAGGGTACGAGTCTTCACAACACTGTCAGAAATTCAACACATGTTGAACTGAAATCGACTTTTATCAACTCCGTAACTTGTTCTCAGGACTTCACCCCCTTGTCGGGAGAACTTAAAATTTGAAATAGTATTCTAATAAGTGGCCAGCATACTATCTCATAAGACACGTGTACGTCTTCGGAATTTGTTCACGCCATCTGCTGCTGTATTTTGAGAACTAATGAATGTTTTCTAGAATAGAGTTTGAGCCAAATCAGTCTCAGTCATATCAATTAACCAAATCATCCGATCAAATCAATCTCAATCAAATACATAAACAGATTTTTAATTACAATCCAATTTTAAGTCGTAAAGTAATACTGAAATAAATTCACTATAAAGTACATAACTCTTTCCCCGAATCATTAATATACAGCAATTATTTTCTGATTTCCCGTTATGTAACCACAATAACATCCTTTCAGTATTCAAGTACCTTTAACGTGCTTGGAAAAACCCACAATTAGCTGATTACATAAAATGCAAACAGATCTTGAAAATTCATTTAGGATGTTTACGTTCTTTTTACAAACACTTGATGAAAGTTTCTTTGATTGATGTTACAGCTTTCAAAAACCAACCACCATTTCAAAAATACTGACTTGATTTAACTTACAACTTGGAAAAACCAATTTTATTTCAAAAATTCCGGTTTAATTTTAAGTTACAGTTTACAAAAACCAACTTTCAATTCAAAAATAATGGCTTTATTCAATTTACAGCTTGAAAAACCAACTCTCAATTCAAAGATACTGGGTTGATTTAAGTTACAGTTTGCAAAAACCAACTTTCATTTAAAAAATACTGGTAAGGTTTAAATTACAGCTTGGAAAAATCAACTTTCATTTCAAGAATACTGCTTTGGTTTAAGTTACAGCTTGGAAAACCAATTTTCACTTCAAAAATACAGGTTTGATTTAAGTTACAGCTTGCAATAACTAACCTTCATTTCAAAAATACTGACCTGATTTAAGTTACAGTTTTCATAAACCAACTTTCAATTCAAAACTGCTGGCTTGATTTAAATTAGAAATTCAAAAAACACTGTCTTGATTTAACTTACAGCAAGCAATAACCAACCTTCAATTCTAAAATGCTGGTTTGATTTAACTTACAGCTTGTAAAAACCAATTTTCATCTCAAAAATAGTGGCTTGATTTAAGTTACAGCATGCAAAAACCAACTTTCAATTCAAAAATACGGTCTTGATTTTACTTACACCATGCAATCAACAACTTTCAATTCTAAAATACTGATTTGATTTAACTTACAGCTTGTAAAAACCCACTTTCATTTCAAAAATACTGGCTTGATTTCAGTTACCATTTCCTAAAACCCACTTTCAATTTAAAAATACTGGTTTGATTTAAGTTACAGCTTGCAAAACAACTTACAATTCAAAAATACCGGTTTGATTTAACTTACAGCACATAATTAGGTTGTTTCGCAATTTTGTTTTTAATTATGATTGATAATTAAAAACAAATGGCGAAACAAGTTACATCTAACCGGTATTTTGAGTTAAAATCCGGTTTTTACAAGCTGTAACTTAAATCAAGCCGGTATTTTCGAATTGAAAGTTGGTTTTTGCAAGCTGTAACTTAAATCTAGCCAGTATTTTTTAAACCAAAAATTGGTTTTTCCTAGCTGTAACTTAAAATAAGCCGGTATTTTTGTAATGCAAATTGGTTTTCCAAGCTTCCAACTTAAATTAAAGCAGTATTTTTTAAATGAAGGCTGGTTTTTCCAAACTGCAACTTAAATCAAGCAGTATTTTTGAAAGTGAGAGTTGGTTTTTGCAAAAGTGACTTAAATCAAAGAAACTTCCATCAAGTGTTTGTAAAAGGAATGTAAACGTCATAATTGTATTTTCAAGGTTTATGTAATTGGCTAATTAGAGGGTTTTTCCAAACACGTCCGAGGTATTTGAATAGTGAGAGGATGTTATTGTGGTTACATAACTGGGGAATCGAGAAAAGAATTACTTTATGTTGATGATTGGGGAACGCCGTTAGGTACTTTATAGTGAATTTATTTCTATATTACTTTACCATTTAAAATTTAGTTGTAATTAAAATTTGTGTATGTATTTGATTGAGATTGATTTGGGTTAACTGATTTGATTGAGATTGATTTAGCTAAATTCTATTACAGGAAACGTTCATTACTTAAAAAATTCAGCAATATATTGCGTCACAAAAAATCAGGGGCGTAGACCTGAGAACCAGTTCCGGAGACCTATAGCTGCCTTTTGAGTATGCTGGTCACTTATTACAATACCATTTCAAATTTCAAGTTTTCCTACAGACAAGGAGGCAAAGTCCAGAGAAGAAGTTCCGGTGTTGATAGAATTCGATGTCAGATCAGTATCTTGAATTTCTGACATTGGAGCGAAGACTACGACCCCTATGACTGTCTCACTAATAAGATCGGGCCCCGATTATCTCAAATTGTAAGTTTTCCCGCATAACAATTCCAGGGATCTACATCTACTTTTAAAAATATTCCAATAGATGGAGCCATGATCAACCTCCATTACAGAAAGAATTCATTAGTTTTAAAAATACATCACTAGATGGCGACGCAAACAAAATCCACCAATCAGAATACAATATTTTAAATTTAGGAACCTTCTTTATAGACAGAATACAGAAACCTTTTTTACCGACAATTGGTTAGCGTATTGACTAGAATACAGAAACCTTCTTTACCGACAATTGGCTCGCGTATTGAGTAGAATGTAGAACCTTTCTTTACCAACAATTTTGGAACTTTCCTTACCTGCAGAATACAGAAATCTTCTTTACCTACAATTTGTTCGCCCCTTAGCTAAAGGTCAACTTCTTCTACTCGCGTAAAAAATCATATTACCTCAAACCTATTGGACACTTTAAAAAACTGAATGGAAAATTGTAAGTTTTCTGTAGTTATAAATAGGGGTTGGTAAAACCTAACGTTTTCAAATAATACTGTAGCTTCACACATTAATGATCTTGAAATTTTTAGAAATACTTCCCATACTAGATATATAAAAAGTGTATTTGGTACAAAGCTTTGGTCTGAAAGAAGATTTATGGTCATGCTGCAACACCTAAACCATATATACCATCTACACAGTGACATAACAAGAAATTCCAATCTTCATCGAGACTATCAACTGAAATATTGATTACTTCTGTTCGACTATCGGCATGACACGTGGACTGTACAACAAACCAATCATCTTGATGGTTCCAATTAAATAGTGGTGAAATTAATGGTGCCTTGATGGGATAGTTGGGCATTGGGTACAGTTTTTCTAGGTTTAAGTTTGTACCCATCTCATGTAGTCTAAACGTTGAACTGTGTTTTGTAGAAGTTTAAAAAAATGATTACCATACCTTCCTAAAGCTGTTAGAAATGAATGGAGACTGTTAATGTTGTGTGTAGTGCAATGTAGTCCATCACAAGATGTCACAATACTAAACGGTGGTTGGTTATTGGTTAAATAAGATTCAGATGAAACTTGGAATGTAGACACTGCTGTGGTACGCTCTTTAAAGTTATCTACTAAATATTTTTGAATACGGTGCTCTACTAGAAATAAAATAATCAATTGTTTTCTATACTGTATGTGTTATACCTTGGTTGCCGTTATTGATTTTTGACTCTCTCTAAAAAAGTACTATTAATAAAGCTACATTATTCGAAGACAGATTTACCAAAAATTGCAAAGCTATTCGACATAATTGGTCTAAAGTAATTACATCTCTCGCATAAGCATTCGCTAAAATTCCACTTGATCCACCGCTTACATAGTTTATTGGTATTTCTAAAAGTTTCAGGCACTCAATTAACGTAATCTGTATAGCAAATAATTTAAAGAATAGTGTATGTTCATGGGAAAGAATGCGTGCTTTTGAATTCAAAACGTCATTTATTCTAAAACAAATACTTTGGATTACGTAAACTTTGACAGAAAGGGTACCTTTTCATGGTTTTCGACAATATTGGTATTTTACTAAAGTCGTCTACCATATTAGCGTAATGGTTACTTGATCCTGTCAGACAAATGCCAACACGTGGTTTGACACCTATAAACCTCTTATATGATACAAGATCATCTTGAGTGTCGGATAGAATAGTAAAGCCTCTGTACTGGAAGCCATCTATGTCGTTTCTAAAATAGTTATTTTTAGTAAACCTTAATATCATTAAATTACTATTTTGTTATGAACGAGTAGGTTCAAAAATAAATATATAATTAAAAATTATTATTAATTTTATTAAACGCACAAATAAAAAGTTTACCTCAAGTGGGATTTGAACCTACGACGTGAACTTTCCTACAGTACCGCTATATCCAACCGAGCTGTCGAGATATAAGCCTCAATCGATGTAAAATTTGTCTTTATGTATGTAGAACTTATGTAAATTCTAAATACAGCGTCTTTCATAACTCCGTGATACATTTTAAAAGTTAATTATAAATAAACTGTTACCGCTATGATTAAAATGAATTACATAGTTCCGTAGAAACAGTAACAATAGCAAGTAGCGAACTGTCAATATGGCGTTAAGTAAACGTGAAAAATCTTTTTGCGTTTTGGAATATCCAAGAACATTTTCCGTTGTGACTGTACAACGACGATTTCGAACACAATTCAACAAGGGGCCGACTGTTTACAACAGCATAAGAAAATGGTATAATACATTTAGGGATGAAGGCTATGTATGCATCAATCATCGGCCAGGAAAAGTCCATTAAACCTGGGAGTTTACAACTTGGACTGTCACAAACAAAAATATGGCTACCAGCTTCAGCTACATCGGCTCTCAGCGTTGATGACAAACAAGCCCGTACCAACTTCTACACTAAAATGCAGGAACGGTTTGAAGTTCATGATTTCGCAGAAAGATTCATCTTTTATGACGAAGTTACATTTCATGTGTCCAGGAAGGTACATCTGCACAATGTTCGGATCTAGGGGACTGAAAATCCCCACGCCATAATTGAGTATGTGCGAGATTCGCCTAAGGTGGATGTTTTCTGCGCAATTTCTATGATGGAGGTGTACGGACCATTTTTCCTCATGGAGCTCACCATCACTGGAAGAGCTTACTTATACATCCTGGGGAACTCTCTGATGCCACAGATGAATGAAGATGGTGCAACCTTCCATAATGACGTACGAAGTTATCTCCACACACATATTCCACAACGTTGAATAGGACGTTTTGGACAAGAAGATGTCGCGGTAATGCGTTGGTCCGATCACCAGATCTAACACCGTGTGATTTTTTCTTGTGGAAATTTGTAAACAACACTTTCTTTGTACCTCCACTCCCCGTTAATCTTCAGGGTTTTCGTGGCCGTATCACCGCTGCTATGGCACTGATTGTTCGTGATGTGCTGATACATGTGTGGAATGAATTTGATTATCGGTTAGATGTCTGCCGTATCAGGCAGTGTGGTCACATTGAGCATTTGTGATGTATAAGAAAAACTTGGAGAGTTTCTGGTTATGTTATCATAAGAATTATAATGATGCGTTGTATAGTTTGTTTATAATTGAATTTTTACATGTTTCACCGAATTATGAAACACTCGTTATAATGAGACTGCAGTCAAATTGCTTATATTAATGGTATGTGAGGCTGCAATATTGCAAGGATTCACTCACATAAAAGCAACTTGACTAATATTAAATTAATATATGTTTTGTTATCAACGAATAAGTTCAAAAGCAAATATGTAATTTAAAATTATTATTAAGTTTATTAAATACATAAATAAAAAGTTTACCTCGAGTAGTATTTGAACCTACGACATGTACTTTGCTAGAGTACTACTCTAACCAACTGAGCTATCGAGATACAAACTCCAATCAATATAAATTTGGTCTTTATGTATGTAGAACTGATGTAAATTCTACATTATAATGAGATTACAACCAAATTACTTATATTAGTAGAACGTGAGCCTACAATATTGCAATGATTCACACATACCAAAGCAACTTGACTGATAATAAATTACTATAATTTTGGTTATGAACGAATAAGTTCAATCAATTTTAGTAAATACATAAAATTTACATGGATTGGGGCTGGTACTTCGATAGCTCAGTTCGTTAGAGTGGTGCTCTAGCAAAGTACATGTAGTAGATTCTAATCCTACTCGAGGTAAACTTTTTATTCATGTGTTTAATAAAATTAATAATAATTTTTAATTACTTATTGTCATTAGTTTCGTCTACCTAAATAAATGTTGCAATAAAGAGATGTAATCGGTGTTTTTGCGATTGATGTGGATGTTAGCCAGAATTGTCTTCAGACTGTGCTCATTTCTTGCACTCACGCATACTAAACGTTGCTTAGGTAGGAACCCATTATTATTATTAAACTCTGACTTCATTTTTTTAATTAAAGCGTAAGAATTCGTTCCCCCAAAACCAGAATTGTTAATACCTGTGTTTAATTAACTATAAACATTTTATTGCAATATAAATGAACATACCAATGAATTTTTCATCCTTAATGCACAAATTTTCCTTGATTATTGATATTTTGTTGTTATGAAAAGCTTCTATATCTTTTCTTTCATTTAAGCAATTAATATTAGGTGGAATCCGATCAAATTCCATACCAAGAACGACTTTGATTAATGAGCTTAATCCCGAAGCTGATTCAGAATGTCCAACATTGGATTTAACGGTACCAATAAATAATGGTGTTTTCCGATTTTGACAAAAAGATTTTTCAATCGCTTCAATTTCTATAGGATCTCCCGCTTTCGTTCCTAAATTTATTAATTTAAAAATAGTGATTAAAATAAGGGAGTTTTACCAGTAGCGTGACTTTCTACATAATTAATTTCGGTGCTATCAACGTAAGCCTCTTGACACACTTCTTGGATTAATTTTGCCTTGGATTCTGCTGAAGGATGCATAATGCCTTCTGTCTTAAACCCGTCGGAATTTGTTTTTGTATGAAGAATCTAAATATTAAAATTTATAGATTATCTGATTAAGTATGAAATGTAAATTTTCACCATTATTACACACTTTAAAATAATGACCTTTTGTTTTTTTTTACATGGTGTATTTGTATATTTAAGTTATAATAATATAGTCCAGGCGCTAGGTGTGGTTGATGGTGACCCGACAAAACAGACCCCATGGGATAATTATTATTACATTTAGGTAATTTATATTATTGCAATTATTAAATTAATTTAAAGTTAAATAAAAAATTCCAGAATATGTTGTTAGAAATAATTTAATAATGAATAATTCGCCACCTGAGAATTATATTTCTTTCTATTTTCTATAAATTTTTGGATATGGTGTATTTAATAAACGTTTTATGTCAACCTTTACGTTTTACACGTAAATTGTATGTGTGTGGCATAACCCAAACACCATTAAAACTGGATCTATCGGAGGCTGTTTTGTCAGGGGCTGCTTTGACGGGGGCTGTTTTGTCGGTGGGCTGTTTTGTCGGGACTGTTTCGTCTGGGGCTGTTTTGACGGGGTACCGTAGTTGAGTATGCATGAAAAGAGTCAGAGAATTGGGCTTTTAATTTTGATAAAGGGGGCTTAGATGAGTGTAAAAACCCGTGTCGTTGCCTCCGGCGGTGGTCGGCAACTTGAGAGTGGGGGCGCAAAGTTGCGAAAAACGTAAATCGGCCAAATGATTATAACTTCCATGTTATTGTACGTAAGTTAATGATTTTTTTTCAATATGTAGGTAATGACGTGACCCACAAAAAATGTTATTAACAATTTTATTTCGTATTTATTAGTTTTGAGAAAAAAATAATTTTACGTAATACAAAAGACTGTTAAGGTAAATAGACTACATAAATAATATAGACATTGTTCAATATGTAGTGTAATTAAACATTTATAATTCACTATTCTTACATGAAGACATGAAATAAATAGTCCTAACGAGACGTCAGAATCCACGTGGCGTCTTGGTAAGACTACATGGCAGTCTAGCATGTTATCCAAAATGGTATGTTTTCAACTATCGAAGAATCTGAAAAATCATAACAATTATATTTTTACTTAGCATGGTATATCGTTAAACAACATGTTTTAGTATTATAAACGCATACTTTAGACAGTTTATAATGGTTTAAATTGCTGAATTTTCCTGGTCTTCTTTTTACCGAAAGGTGCCCTTGGTTAAATGCAGTTTTCACATTTTGAGGTAGTTTTTTTTTCATGTCCTCAAAGTAAAGAACACATCCTCGGGTATAATTGATGTGGTTGTATACGAAAAAGTACGGAAGCATGGCTAATACTGTTATCAAGTGTAAGTCCCAAATTCCGTCTCGCTCAGCACGTATACAGTTCAATAATATTTCCACCGTGTAACAGTAATGAGTCCAAAATTTAAGTGTGTCGTTAGTTCTGCACTTTTCGTCCAAAAAACGTTTAAATTGTCCATGTAATTCATCACTTTGTGCAAACAGAAAACCGAATAATGCACCAGTGTCTTCACTTTTGTTCATCAATGACTCTTGAAGTTGTTGCGTGTATGTGTGGGTTTTTTTTTAGTTTCATTTAAGAATACTGACAACTGTAGTCCCTGTAGAGCTTTATACATTATTTTGTTTTCTTTCACACCTCTATTGTATTGCGTACCCCTAAGTAAAGCATATGTTGTATTTTGGCCCTACAATCCTGTCTCCAAAAGTAGGTCTGCTATGCCACTGCCACTTAAGTATGAATCCATTATAGATAACCAATTTTTGGCAAGGTAGAATGATACTATGCTCAGCATTAGCCGTACAAACTCATTGCACTGCATTTGAGTTTTCTTTGCTATTAAGTATACGGCCATATCACAAGACAAAACTTGATTTTGCTGATTGAGCTGTTCGTTTAAGTTTACAAATTCTTCATGGCAGAATATATACAATTTTGATTAGTTGGAGGTGCGGTACCATAATGCTACATTTATAGCCGACAGGGCAGATGTACCTATGACCTGATTAAATGGTGTCCATCCAGGACATAACGCATTTTGAGGGAAAATGGTTAGCTCAGGCATGGTGTGTCTTACTCGGCACAGAACCCATAAAAGTCAATCTTTTCATACCTTCCATAATCAATATTTATTCCTGACCCATTAGACAGTAAACGTTTGCTAGCTTCCTCTACTGATAGTTTAGGTTTGAAGCTTTTGATTTTCTGACAACTCATTTGGGAAACATTTGTCCCTAATTTATGGTTAGCTATACTATTAATAGAAATGCGATCATTTTCAATGGTACCATGCAAAAAAGGTCTTTATTTCTTATTATGTTAGAAGCTATTGGCACAGGTCCATTTTCACTATTGGCCAAAATAGCAGTGGCCATATTAGGGTCAATGCTTATAAGCTGTTTATAGCTTATTACATGGCCTAACCTGTTTAAGAATGTTATCAGATGCTTCGATCTCGTCACATGGTGAACGGTTTCCGACAGAGCAATATGTTTTGGCGTGATTGAGACTTCGATTTGAGAAGGCCAACTTATAAATAAAAGTCAAGTTTGTCTAATTCAAAAAAAGACAACATCGTTTTCACGATGTTAGAGCCGGGTTGCACCAGGCGCTGCTTCCAGCAGTTCCTTGTAGGGCGCGCAGCCCAGGAAGAGCTGTTACCGACGACGTCCCGGGAGTTCGGGATACCTCCAGGGATACCATCATTGCTCGATCTACCGTGCGACAGAGCGAGCAGCGACGCGCCACCTACCGCCATCGCACAAAAGAGGAGGCGGCAAAAGAAAACGAGACCACCACCGTTGGAAGGCAGATGAGTACGGAACAGCAGACATACCGACGACCGCCGCCACAGCCGCCACCGGCACCATCCAAGAAGAGGCACGCCCCGGATCTACCAGCACCGACGACTTCGTGCTACATAAGCAGAATCCCAAGAAGACTCTGAAGGTTCGCCCGCCTAGGCCTCTGCCCACTGACATTCCTGGCCCGTGAACACTTCTCGGATAGCCCTACAGTGATGGAGCAGACGACACAAGAGGACACCAGGGAGAAAGTACCTCCGGTGATCCTTCGTCAGAAGGAGAACTGGGTCGTGTTCTCGCGAGAAATGGACCAACAACGGATCGCCTGTGCGAGAGCCAAGGCTTTCAGCGAGGAAATCCGGATCCAACCAGCCACACTCCAGGACAGAGACAGACTAATGAGGTGTACAGATAAGTGTGGTACTCCGTGTCCGTAGAACTAACCGAGGTCGACGTTAGTTCAGAGCTAAACATTCAAGATAATGAAGTACTCTCTGTTTACAGGAAGAAAGCAGCGAGGGCGCTCGACTCTCATGATAGCAGAACGGAAGAAGACGGAAGTACAACAGCGACAGAAGAGGACACCGGCGACAACGGCGTCTTGTTCAACCCGGGCTGGCGTCAGTTACGCCCGAGCGACGGCAAGCAAGGTTGAGAAGGCGGAAGTATCGAGGGCGGCTCCACCGCTGTCGTTACCCCGCCTGTCAAACCCGCCTTAGAATACGACGCTAAATTGGGCCTCCTCGGAGGTCTCAACATGGGAAGGCCATACCTGTCATCGCAAGGTAGCAGCGATGCTCGCTCAAGCGCAAACTGCGATGGACCTGTGGGGAGCGACCATTATGTACGGTTCAGAGGTGGTTGCCCTTTTCGGGTAATCATACAAAGGTCCGGAGCGAACACTGGTGCCCTAGCTAGGTATACAGTATCATAACTTATTTAATTCTGTTCTGTTAACACCGGCAATGTATTCACACATCTAACACATGTTTCTATTTATTTCAGATATTCATGGTATCAGCAACATAACCCGTAACCCAGCCACAACAGCTACACCACCAATAGCATCACCACTACAACGCTCTTTTTTGGACATATCATAAATGTGAACCCAAAAATGTGAACCGCAATTACACACAACCACGCAATCCACACGGTGAAGAGGATGAAGAATCCTGAGCGGCGCACCAACAACACTAGTAAACACATTATTGCTTATTTTATTGTAAATTATATTGTAACTATATATATATATATATATATATATATATATATATATATATATATATATATATACAGTGTTTCTGAAATAGGGTTCCAATTTCTACTGCATGTAGAACTCATTAAAATAAGACAAAATGTTTCTATAAACATGTGCCCTAAAACGCACCCTAAAAGTTACAGGCCCTTGAAAGGGTTCGAATTAAACTGATTTTATCCAATTATTTCAAAACGATAAAAGATAAAGAGACGAAATAAAGGGAACATACATAACTTTTCACGCCGAGTAACATGAGCTAGGCCATTTTCGTTATTCGAATCATATGCGTCCTTTTCAGGGGATGAAAAGGGTATCATCCTAAAAATTTTGTACGACCTTTTGCAATTTTTTGACAAATTCATAAATTTTGGACAGTTTATTTCTAAATGCAATTTGGCTAAATAATAGGAACGTTTCTGAATTGATTCCGAAGTAAATAACAGTAATTTTATCAAATAATGATAATTTTCAAACTCATTTTACACAAAAACCGTTGCCGATATCGACTTACGCAAAGACGACATTTTTTACGTAAAACTGTCCAAAATTTATGAATTTGTCAAAAAAAATTGCAAAAAGGTCGTACAAAATTTTTTAGGGACTTGATACCCTTCTCATCCCCCTGAAAAGGTCGCATATGATTCGAATAACGAAAAATGGCCTAACTCATGTTACTCGGCGTGAAAAGTTATATATGTTCCCTTTATTTCGTCTCTTTATCTTTTATCGTTTTTGAAATAGCTGGATAAAATCAGTTTAATTCGAACCCTTTCAAGGGCCTGTAACTTTTTAAGGGTGCGTTTTAGAGCACATGTTTATAGGAACATTTTGTCTTATTAATGAGTTCTATATGCAGTAGAAATTGGAACCCTATTTCAGAAACACCTGTATATATATATATATATATATATTAATATATATATATATATATATATATATATATATATTATATATATATACACACACACACACAAACACACACACACACACACACATTGTGTGGAACACCTTGTATATTATTACTTTTTTGAATTCTACACATTGTTCCTAACAAATTCGCAATATATTTCCCTATCCCTAAATATAGGCGTTTTTGAGTTATGTCGATTTTTATAAAAAAATTGAAATTTCAGAGATGGCTTTGAAAATGTACCTCCTTAACCGTTGAAAACAAAAGTTATCTAATTTATATCAGAACAAGTACACAGATAGAGCTTCCTTATAATGCAAAGAAAATGTCACAATTGCATACAGGGTGTTTACAATTGACTTGCCAATCAGACATTATTCCAACTAGTAAAAGTTTACTTTTTCAAATAGAACACCCTGTATATTATTCCGTTTTTGGTTTCTACATATTAACCCTTATCAATTCGATATACAATTCCCTATCCCTAAATATAGCCGTTTCCGAATTATTTTCAATTTTTCAAAATGCATAAGATTATTGTAACATTTTTTTAAATCCATGGCCTCGTATAAATAAAAAAAAAACAGTGGAAAACAATTGTATTGCGAATTAAAAAACGCAACAGAAACTAATACACTATAATTATTAAAATTATTTCTAAAAATACAAAACTAATGAAATAAAAAAATAATAATTTAACGCTAATCATTAGCGATAATGATTTACAATAATTGTTCAAAATGTTGTCCGTTTTCTCGGATGCAGACCTGAAGTCGATCTTTAAAAGATTGTCCAACTCTACGCAACAACTCAGGAGTAATGCTATGAAAAGCCTGTGTTATACGATTACGCATATCTTCGGCAGTGGTTGGTGGTTCCCTATGGACAATACTTTTTATGTATCCCCATGAAAAGAAATATATTCTTGTCAGATCAGGGGACCTAGCTGGCCACCTCACAGGTCCATTTCGCCCAATCCATTTATTTGGAAAGACTTTATTGAGATGATCTCTTACATCTGTAGGGTAGTGAGCAGGAGCGCCATCATGTTGATACCACATTGTGGCTCTAATATCAAGAGTAATATTTTCTAATAAGCCCGGTAAATCGTTACGCAAAAAGTTAAGGTACTTCTCACCATTCAAGTGTCCATCAAAAAAGAATGGACCGATGACATAATCACCAACGATGGCACCCCAGACGCTTAAAGACCACTTATGTTGATTATCAACTTGTCTTAATAAATGTGGATTTTCTGAGGAATAATAATGAATATTATGTGTATTAACAAATCCATTCTTATGAAATGTTGATTCGTCTGTTCATAAAATATTATAAACAAAATTGGGTTTTGAGTGTGCATCGCTCAATTCTTGGTGTAACTGAATATGATAGGGATGTAAGCGATTCTTTTTTAAAAGACGGCCTACTGATCTCTCACTTATACCAACTATTTCACTTATGTCCTTTTGGCTTCTGTGATGATCCTCTCCGATGGCGAGAAGAACCCTCAATTCACTATCTTCATTTGTAGAAGGTTTAACACGTTCATGTTTGGAGTAATTGGCACATGAAGTTGCAATAAATCTACTCATGACTTTCTGAAACGATCTTGTGCTTAGATGTCTTCTATCTGCATATCTTTCAGCATAAATTCTGCTGGCCAATAAACAGTTTCTTTCTGCAGCACCCAACTCGAATATCATATCAACTAACTCATTTTGTGTAAAATTCATTTTATAAAAATCTTGATTACTAACAATAACATTCGTAAATGGTTAACTACAGTTTTATTTATTTACGTCAAACATTCAATTTTTATAAGAAGCACACTTGATTTTAGAATTTTACTTGAAGTTGAAGTAAATATTTGTCAAATTCTTGTTAACAAGCAATGCCTCCAGTACAAACATTGTAATTAGTCTTCTATCATAATATATTAGTTTCTGTTGCGTTTTTAATGTATAATACAATTGTTTGATGATGTTCTTTTTTATCTATACGAGGCCATAGATTTAAAAATGTCCCAATAATTTTATACATTTTGAAAAATTGAAAATAATTCGGAAACGGCTATATTTATGGATAGGGAGTTGTATGGCGAATTGATAAGGGTTAATATGTACAAACCAAAAATGTAATAATATACAGGGTGTTTTATTTGAAAAAGTAAACTTTTACTAGTTCTAATAATGGTTGATTGGCAAGTCAATTATAAGCACCCTGTATGCAATTATGTAATTTTCTTCACTTCATTAAAAGGAAGCTCTATATGTGTACTTATTCTCATACAAATTAGATAACTTTTATTTTTCAACAGTTAAGGAGGTGCATTTTCAAAGCAAACTCTGTAATTTAAATTTTTTTTAGAAAAATCGAAATAACTGAAAAAAACGGCTATATTTAGGGATAGGGAAATATATTGCGACTTTGTTAGGAACAATGTGTAGAATTCAAAAAAGTAATAATATACAGGGTGTTCCTTTTAAATTTCTTTATAATAATTTGGTCCTCTTTAAATAAACAACCTGTATTCACGTGAATAATTTTAAAATATGCACACAACTAAACTATAACTGCATTCCAAATATTATTAATCAAGCTTATATAAAACGGAAGATATAGAACAAGGCGCTCTTGTTGCCGGACCCTGTATATATATATATATATATATATATATATATATATATATATATATATATATATATATATATATATATATATATATATATATATATATATATATATATATATATATATAAACCTTAATGTATTAACAATTCTAAATAAACTTGTAAAAACGCGCGGCTTAATCCCCAGACACGCTGCACGTATTTATGACGTTTTAAATATTGTTCTTATTTAACAAACGAATGTAAGTTTATTGAAGTATGAATAACATTGTATTACAACGTATATTGAACAAATATTGTTTAATTACAATAAAAGTGTTTAAAAAATATTCAAATAATTTGCATCTCGAAAACTAATAAAGATAAAATAAAATTGTTAATAATATTTTTTGTAGGTCACGTCATTACCTACACATTGAAAAAAAATGATTGGCTTACGTTCAATAACATGGGAGTTATAATCATTCTCCCGATTTACGTTTTTCTCAACTTTTCGCACCCACCCCCAAGTTGTCGGCCATCCCCGAAGGCGACGACACGGGTTTTACACTCATCTAAGCGCCCTTTACCAAAACGAAAGCCAAATTCTCTGACTCTTTTGATGCATACTTAACCACACCTAGCGCCTGGACTAATAATAATAGCTTATTTCTCAAGTTGTGGAAACAAAGTTAGTGAGATAATGTCAGAAAAGGAAAAATCATTGCATTACATCAGAAATTACAAACTATAACACTACATTGCAAAAAATTCACTTTTAGACTGTAGTGGTCGATCTCCCCTACAGTGCTTTACATGAATACTTAGCAGCCTTGCGTAACACTAAGTTCTTCTTAGATTTTGAACTCGGACGTTCTGTACATATGGGAAATTCTTTTATATGATAATTGTTGAAAAAACGTTTCCCACAGAAAAGTTATGCATTAACCAAAGCCCAAAATGCACTCATAATAGATATTTATGTATTAAGGGCATAATCAGAAGATTATGGCTCGAGGGAATGTTAAAAGCCCGACGCGAAGCGGAGGGCTTTATATTCTGAGAGCCATAATCTACAATTATGCCCGTGGTACATAAATGTTTTATTTTATTTTGCACCATGAAACTGGAACAAAATATTAAAAAGATTCAGTATTTTCGGCAAGTTTTTAAATGCAAATGCAGTGAAATAAAGTCGACAGTAGGCTAATTTGTTGTTACTAAGATACTGTGGTATTGCTATTATATATCATGTCATGTGTTTGCTGTCAATCATGCTGCTTAGCATCAATGACATTTCCGTGCTATAAAGACCACAGTACGCCCGCATTTGGAGGCGTATAAAGAACATTATGGTGGCAAAATAAAATAAAAATCTAAAAGAATCGGACCATCTACAGGGTAAGCCAGAAAACAGTAATACGACTCAAGAGTAAAGTACCCTTATTTTTGAAAATACAAGAAAAGTTGTTTAGAATAAAAAGTTATACACAATTGTGAAGTAAGAGCCCTCTATTATAATTTTTTCAAAAATATTTTAAAATGCCAAATCTCTTTTTACAATGGACCCTGCACCATTTAAATGGCGAATGGCTGTAGATTTTACGCTACAGCTTGCCAAAACTATGATTTTGACGTCTCTCAATTTACCGCGACTTTCGCAAAAAGTCATAACGAGCATAGCAACACGTGCCTTAACATATGTACCTAAAAAAGTATTGTCATTGAAAACGCCACGTCTTATAATTGTTTCGAAAATCAAATCGAAATTCGTTTGAGCCGTTTTGCCCTAAAAATTATGATTTTTGAAAAGTCGTATAGATGGCATTTAGGTAATCGTTTACCCTGTTATGTCTGTATTACGCTAGTACGACCGGCATTATTGAATAGAATTGATGGCGATAATAATATGGTTAAAAGGGAAATAGCCATTTTCAGAAGAAATGAGAATGAAAGGGCACTGGTAGAAGTCACAGACTTGACCGGAGCTCGCGCATACAGTTTTCGGTTGATCCTTAACCAAATAACTCTTGTTGAAAATGACCCAGCTTGTTTAAGACTAAATGTTTTGAAACAAGCATCAACCCACACTTATTTGATTTGTAATCGTAACAATAATGTGCATAAGATGTCCACATCGTGTAGAATAAATATTTTTATTCTTTTAAACATTTACATACCAGATGTTGAAGACAGCACTTGGATGGAAAGGGTTTCATTTTGGAGCATTTACTTCCAGGGTTGCGATCTGTTAATAGGCCATATGTCATTAAAGGTCAGCAATTACAGCTATTTTTTCAAGAAATCCGACTCGTTAGTCAAAAAAAAGTGATATACGAGGGCGAAGACAGTTTTAGTGAAGAATATTTCATATCCGTAGCCCCCGTTACGAAAAAACAGTTTCGCGAATTGTATAAGTTTTGTGATTCAATACTCGGCAAGGTGGACAAAGGTATGTGACCAAAAAGGACCTCTTGACATTTTTATTCAAGATTCGGAAAGGTTGGTCGGACGAGTTTTTGAAAATTATTTTTCACTACCCAAGTAGACAGGTTGTAAGTGTGGCCATTGCCATAGTTAGAGAATCGCTAATGCAAAGATTCCTACCTAGTTATATTAGACTGGAAGCCATTACAAGGGAGGATTACATTGCCAACCATGTAACAGAATTTTCCAACCAATTATACATATAATCCGCAACCCAATACACCGATAGCATATTTTGACGGGACCTACTCCTATATATCAAAAATTAATAACTTTCGTGGCTTAAGACAGACAATCTTACAACGTGCATAAAAGTCGCCACTTAGCAAAACCGGCTCTCATTCGAGCTCCAGACGGATGTATACCAGCAACCCAAAGTCCTTATTTTTCGGAATCGGGATGATGATGCAATAAGAATATGGTTTCACTAAAGTGATATTTTTGTACTGGATCGGGGATATCGAGATTCCATACCTCTAGAACTGAAGAAGCAAATGGGTGCCGCATAATAATTAAAACATGGTGGATGGTTGAAGCCCGAAACGGTCACCTCAAATCCATGTTTAAGTTTCTTGGTCAAACAATTACAATACCACACATCGAAAACCTTGGCGATTTCTATCCTATTGGTAGAGCGATAATAAACAAGTTTCACCCTCGCGTTCTTATGTTAGGCGCTAACGAAAATCTGGCTCAGCAGTTACTGGAAAAAGCAAGCCAGGTTAATATTAAACAAGCCCGCATAGATGCAGAAAATCTTCGTAGACGGAACGCTCGTTGGGTTCAAATAAATGAGCATGATTTAGGTGACTTCCCTCATCTCACTTTGGATTATCTTCGAGAGCTCACTGTAAGGCCAAGTTAACCTGGTCCCATCTTACATTCAAGATAAGTTGCTACGAGATGAAGAAGAATTCCACATAGATTCTCTTAATAAAGAACCTGGTTTTATAAGAATTAGACATCAATTTCGGATAGTTTACAACCCCAATGAAAATCAAGGAACGGATGTGAATGTGGAGGATCTAATTATTGGTTACTACTGTAAGTGGAAATCAGGTGAAAGAACTCTTGGAACATGTGCACACATTGTTAGTGTTTTGTGGTTCTTGGGGTATGCGCGTTATGAACATGATGTTCACTATCCAAAATCAACTGTGTTGGATAAAATATTGTACGCAGCTAATAGAGCTCAACAATATGATCCAAGCATTGCAAATAATAACAATGCAGTGATAGTGGGTACTGATTAGGTTTGAAAAAGTGCCCTATGGCCCATATTGTTGTAATTACTTATATCGTTAAACTCTTGCACATCACATTTAAAAATAGCACTTTCATGTTCTCAGATTTGGCGAGCTGTAGCGCGATTAGAACCTTACAATCTACAGCATATCAAAAATGTAGCCCAATCTACAAAGGCCATTTGCCATTTAAATGGTGCGGGGTTGTTTAGATTTTTTACCTTTTTTTCAAAAATTCCGAAATTTGTTAAAATTATTGATTTAAAATTTCGTTAACGTGAGCTTTTTAAAATTTATCGATGTAATTGATGTCTTCCCTAACATTTACAGCACTAAAGTTTTAAATATTTAACAGTACAAATTAAGAAAATATAATAAAATATTTATATATCGACTGAATATTGAAGTCTAATAAATTTATGTCTAATATCTTATTGAAGAGCTTTAATCGTGCCAGTAAAATTAACCACTGAAGAAAAAATAGAGATTGTACTAATAGTTGTAGATAACTACAAGAGTTACAGAGAAGCAGCAGAGATTTTCAAACCCTAATAAAGTTATTCACTTCAATACAGTACGTAACATGGTTACCAAATTCAAGGCATGTAGAAGTATTCGAAATAATTGTAAGAAACCACATTAGCATTGGACCACTGATGTAGAAAATGAGTTGCAATGTGTTGTAGAAAATCCCAATACCTCTGTCCGGAAAATTTCGGCTTCAGTGCTTGCCGAAATAAGCAAAACCGCAATAGGAAGAATTTTGAGGTTGAGTAAATTTCATCCGTATAAAATAACATTTACCCATACTTTAAAGCCTAGATATTGTGAACGACGCTTTGAATTTTGTTTGTGGTTTCAAGGTGAGTTGAAAGATTCACCGTTCATGGCTAGAAATATGTTATTTACGGACGAATCCACTTTTACTTCTAATGGAAAAGTAAGCTCCCAAAATTTCCGTTGTTGGAGTGATACAAATCCAAATTCTTCAAAACAGCTCCGTGATTAGTATTCGTTAAAAACTAATGTCTGGTGCGGAATTTACAAGAACAGAATAGTTGGATCATTCTTTTTTCGCAATAATATGAACGCCCAGCGCTATTTAGAATTCTTGGATGATTTATTTCAAAACGTTTTGGACGAATTACCATTAGAGGAAAGACTGCATATCTGATTCCAACACGATGGAGTGCCATGCCATAGTTCAAGGGTCATTCGAGAGTACTTGCAACAACTTTTTAACCATAATTGATTGGACGATTTAGTGACTTTGCTTGGCCGCTTAGATCTCCTGACCCATAACTCCCTTAGATTATTTTCTGTGGGGTTATGTAAAGAAAAGAGTGTATTCCCAGCGCCCTTTCAATAACATAGACCAATTGGAAAGAACGATAAGGAAAGTAATTGAAATTCTACCTGCAGATGTTATTAAAAATGTGTAGCAAGAACTGCAACTTCCATGGAAAGAGAATGGGGATATGTTGAGGAAATAGTTTAGATATCGTTTCATTTCGAATTCTAAAAACTGTTTCTTGTATTATGATCTTAGTTATGAAATTTGAGTTACAATTTTATTGAGCAAGGTTTTTATATTGAAGGAGGCCGTTGTGTCTTAATTAAACTTAACTTTCTGTCTACATTGATCTGTTCTTTTTTTCCCAGAAAATCTCTCCAATTGCATTTAAATGAAGTATTTTCGATAAACAGGCAAATTTATTACATTACTTTGAATATTTAGTCCATATCTTTATCACAAACGCGTTATTGTACAAAATGACAACTATCTCAGATTTTATAATTTTTTTTAACTTGAATTTTTAAATATATGAACCATTACTGGCGTAAACGTAAAAAAGTCATCGATAACGAAGATTACATCGCTAAAATTTAAAAACCTCATATTAACGAAATTTTAAATCAACTGCTTGATCAACATTTGAAATAAAGCTAAATAATATACATTTAAGATTGCAAAAAGAAATTTGGCATTTAGCATCTCCATCTAACATAAACACTTTTCAATATGTCAGTTTTATAAATTCAGATAAGCCTATTTTAGGGTATAAAAAAATGTTCAAGATAGTAAACATAAGCGGCTGTTATTTCACATTTATGCTTAACCTTTCATCCAAAACAACTTTTCTACGTGGCATTTTCTTGTATTTTCAAAAATACCTATATTTTACTGTTGAGCCGAATTACTGTTTTCTGGTTTAACATGTGTATCGTACGTCTATTTTAGATTTCCATGAGTGTATTTTTGGTTTTGGTCAATGCGGAAATTTTCTGTGGGAAAAGTTTTTTCAAAAATTATCATATACAATAATTTCCCATATGCATAGGACTTTATGGGACACACTGTATACGTAGGTGCAACGTTAATATTTTGAAACACCTACCACCCTCAGCGATCCCATGCTTAATATCCATATACAATAAGTGCCTCACCATTTCGTACTTCCTGGTGGCGAGAAAATCCGTCTCGAACGCCATGATCCCTGAAAACCTCTCCGACCTGCCAGAACCCTCAGCCTACAGGCCCATCTTTCTCCTCAGCTGCCTAGGGAAATTCTTTGATCAGATCCTATCCCAATGGCTGAGAGTTTACCTGGCAAATAACCTCTTACCCAACAGCCAGAATAGAACCTGTCATGGCTCATTACTAAAACTCATACTGAAACGTCACAAGCCTTTAACTACTGCTATTGTAATCTAGCCGTGTTCTTAGACACAAAGCAAGTTCTTTACGGCGTCTGGCATGCGGGTGTAGTTCACAAAATCCAATCCTTAGGTATTCCCCTCGAGCTTACGAAGCTCCTACTGCCGTGTCTAAGAGGGAGGATGGTACGAGTCCGACTAGACTCAACACACTCTTAAAGTTTTAACCCACAAACAGACGTACCTCATGGTTCTGGCTTGGCCCCAATACTGTACATTATATTTGTACACGACATCCCAGCGTGACAACGCCTGGAGCATCCCTGGCACAGTTTTCCGACGACACTGCTTTCTGGGCAGCTAATCGGTCAACCATCAACCAAGAATGCCTCCAATAGAATTAAAAATTATTATTAATTTTATTAAATACATAAATAAAAAGTTTACCTCGAGTAGGATTTGAACCCACGACCTGTACTTTGCTAGAGTAATTAATAATAATTTTTAATTACATATTTAACTTTGAACTTATTCGTTCATAACAAAAACTTTTAATAACCTCCAATAGAATGGCCACTACACTACAGAACTTCTACAATTGGGCCAACCAATGGAGAGTCTCCGTAAACCTGACCAAAATACAAGCTATCTTATTCCGACATCACGCTTAACGGAACACAAATTGCTCTCAAAAAACGACACAACTATTTCCCTGCAAGGTGAAAGATTACCGCTTCGTGACGACATTTACCAAGACCCTTAATTGGAACGATGACCCAAACAAGAGTCTGAACAAAGTACGGAACCAATCCAACCTCCTAAGACGCATAGGAGGTTGTCAACGCGAAACCCTGCAACATACTGACAAAACATTCATACGGCCCCTCATAGACTTCCGTGCTTCATTGTACGCTACCCTAAAATCCAGAGACCTAAAAAGGTGTTTTTGTATTTGTCAATCGATAGCTTATGAAAAACTAAGATGGGAATGTGCAAACAGTTTTTCTTGATCTATTAAAGTTTCAATTTTACAGCCTATCAAAGTGTCGAAATGCTCTGTCAATCATTTCGTAAATGATTGAAGATAGGTATAGGACTTCATACATAAGATGTATTTCCGGGAATTAAAAAATTGAATAATATACATGTTGTTCCATTTGTATAATCAAAGTTGCTTTTAATGTTTAGTAGAAACGGCAACAAGGCATCAGTGAAAATATTTTTGTTGAATAGAGCATGATTGCTCATGTAAACATTGTAACCACAGAATCTTTCTTTTTAAAGTTGGTAGTTAGGTTACTTATGTCACAAATCACATTTTCAAACAATGAGGGTGCCAAATCAGAAGAATAGGGGGAATGGCCGAGCAAATCGTACCTCAAATCCCGCAGTTTTCCCATCGCCAACATACAGGTGTGTAGGTGAGTTGTTCTGGTGAAAGATGATTTTTTCTTCTCGAAGTCTGGCTTCTTCTCGCGAATCTTGGAGTCCAGATGATCAAGAAGGTTGGAGTAATATTCGCATGTAATTGTTCTGCCCATCGCAAAAAACGCTGACCATGACCTTTCCGGCAGAAGCGATCGATTTCGATTTCTTTGGCGCTGAACCACCGGCTACCACCCACTGCTTGGACTGCTGTTTTATTTCTGGCGTGTAGTGGTGGACCCTTGTCTCATCCATGGTGACAAATCACCCCACAAGATCGGTCCCTAATGAACTGGTCCAAAGATTGCTGCGAAAATCGTATGGGCATTTGCTTTTATAGAAATTCAGAAAATGCGTCATTCATCTTGCTCAGAATCCCTCATTCAATTTGCAAGATGCTTGGTACGCTTTCTTTGATATCCCCACAGTCTCAGCTATCTCACCCACCTTTACTCGCCTATCGTCCAATACGATATCATTCACTTTTTCAATGGTTTCTGGTGTGGTTGTGATTTTTGTTCGCCCTTCACGTGGGAGATCTTCGAGGGATGTGCGACCACGTTTAAATTCAGATGCCCACTTTTTAACGAAGAAGCAGAGTCCCCGTAAACTTTTGTCAACTCTGGATGAATTTCTTTGGGGGCAATCCATCCAAAACGAAGAATTTTATAACCGCACGATATGCAAGTTTATCCATTTTAACGACAAACACGCAAGACCCTCACTGCAAAAATTCGTGTAAACAAACTACTTGAGAGAATAAGTTGAAACATGTCTTACAGACTAACGACACGTGCACCCAGGTAGGAAACAATTTTTTCCTGATTGAGGCGCCATCTCTGTGTTGTCAGACCGAGAACTATTCACCTTATTCTCGTATACTACAAGCATCTTTGGCGTTGTCAGATAGTTCTTCAGTTATCGCACTTCCCATATTCCGAAAGTTACTGTCACCTAACAAGAGCACCTTACTCCTCTTTTTGCGACCATCCTTTACTTTTGTGGAGATTTTTCCCTTTTCATTGTTACATAAATCCTTATTTAGATCCTCTGTACTATTTTTGACTGAGGTAGTTATTTTGGAAGTTAAATATTTACTAGCAGAAACTTTATTTATTTCAACTTCATCTTTAAGTTCTTCTAACAATCTCCATAATTTGTTAAAACCACATGTCCTCCTCCAATTTTTTTATTTTATTTATTAAATTCAAGTAGTTTTGTTTATTTAGTTGTTTGCTGAAAGTAATATTAGAACCATTCTGTGCAGTAAATTTTCTTGAAACTTTATTATTCACATAATCATCTAATCTTGCGATTAATTCTGATTTTTTACCAGTTGTTTCTAAATTACGTTCAGATAATAAAGTTTTAAAACTATGTTAAGATTATTAATATTAAATATTTGATTCTATTGCAGCCTTTGTTAACCAGACTCTTGATTACTTCGAAAGAGGTGAACATACACGTGCTATTTTCATACATTTATCAAGGATTTTTGATAATGTATCACATGACAACTACTACTACGTAACAAAATTAGAATGAGAAAAGTGTAACATTGATAAAACCTTATTCATCAAATCGGTGTTAATGTGTAAGAATAAATAATGAATATTCAAGTAAATTGCCGTTAACTAAAGGTGTACCCCAAGGTAGCATCCTTGGCCCACTTTTGTTTTTGATATACATTAATGACATGCTTAGTTTCGTATCACAAGGGAATAATTTGCTATTGTACGCAGACGATGCTACATTATTGTTTGGTGCAAAGAGAATTGATGGAGCTATTTGCGAATCTCAACAGTTGTTTAGCAAGAGTTACTAACTGGTGTAATATTAATCAACTAAACATTAATTTAAATAAAACAGAAAACATGTTTTTATCGTTCAGATATCGTGACTCAGCAAACATTCGTCTTGTCAAGTTTTTAGGTGTTTGCATAGACACTACATTAAATTTTTCGGATCATGCCGATTATGTAGGCGCCGATATTTGTAGTAATTTATATGCTCTAAGACGATTATCAAATTGTGGATCACCTATTGTATTAAGATCAGCTTATTTTGCACTGATTCATTGTCGCGTATCTTACTCAATGTTTGTATGGGGCCACTCTGCTGCTTGGAAAACAATATTTAGGTATCAGTACATAGTAATATTATCCTTCAAAATTGTTCCAACATCTTTGAAAGAGAATATTACTACTGATAAAGTGTTATCGAAACGTTTAGATGTATAACTTAAATATACAAATAAATAAATTTTTTTTAGCCACACTATGGGTACTACTTTCAAAATATTTGGCAGTAATATGTTTCAGGACATTCTCTACACTATGGTGATATCAGATTTTTAATTGGACGGATTATTTCAAAACGGAGACTTTCAACTTTTTTTTTTAAATAGAACGCATTTTTTTTTATTATTGAGATCCTAAAAACATTACGATAGTATTTCGTTTTTCTTAAAAATTCATTTCTTTCCCTATCAAAAAGCAAACTAACATTTTAATCTAGTAGCGCATGAATGTTTTACATACGATGTAATTTTTGAAAAGAAACAATTAAATTTTAATCTAGTGGTCAAACGTCAATCAATGCAATTTAGTTGTCAGTGCTTGTTAATAACAATTGTATTATTGAAGATTATAATTGTTAATTTAAAATTAATTCATACGTTTTTCAAATGCCGTTAAGTTATACGAGACACGAGGTAATTGATATGCCCTAATATTTGAAAAAGCGGATGAAGATCCTTATGAAGCAGCCAGACTGTACAGAAATAAATATCCAAACAGAAGACACGCTGAACATCGAACATTGGAGAGAACGAATGAAAGGGGAACTGTGGATTGTAATAAACCGCAGCATGAAAACCCACCTGCTTGCAATGACGACAACGAAAACCAGGTAATGCTTCACATTATTGAGAATATCCATGTTAGTACCAGGGAGATTGCAAATTTGGTTGGAAAAAAAAAAATTTCACCCATTCGAAATGATGCTTCACCAAGAATTAATTTTACACAATGGGGTTTGCAACAGATAGGACAAAATAGAAACTTTTTTAAAAACGTTTTATATTCGGACGAAGCAAGTTTTTGGAAATGATGCTATAGTTGTAAGACATAACATGCATTATTACGATAATGTAAATCCACACTGGACCCGTTAGCGACGTTGTCAACATCGATGGAGTTTAAACGTGAGGTGTGGAATTATAGGACAGCACATTGTTGGGCCAATATTTATTAATAGACTAACTGGATAGAATTACCTCAATTTATTAGAAAATGAAATTCAAAATCATCTAAATGAACTCCCACAAAATATTAGAAATAATTTGTGGTGGCAACAAGATGGTGCTCCAGCACATTATGCCCTTCCAATTAGGGAGTTTTTAAATAATCGATACGAGAACCGTTGGATTCGTCGTGGAGGACCAGTTGGTTGGCCACCTAGGTCACCTGATATGTCACCACTGGATTTTTTTCTCTGGGAGTATCTAAAATCCCAGATGTACATCGTCGAACCAACAACTATTGAAAATGTGCATAAACGAAATTTCTCCGAAAATTATC
This sequence comes from Vesta saturnalis, assembly GCA_036346205.1. NCBI lineage: Eukaryota > Metazoa > Arthropoda > Insecta > Coleoptera > Lampyridae > Vesta > Vesta saturnalis. The sequence goes on from JARFJB010001449.1 coordinate 101,202, forward strand.
CTTCGATCTATTGGCTCCATTGGACGACGTTTCAATTTATGTATCGAAAAAGTAGAAAAACATTTCGAGCTATTTTTGTAAATACCTAATTTTTATTTCATGTAAATTTTTAATTTTGAATTTCAAAAAGTAGATGTTTATTACAAAATGAAGTTTAATTGCTTCTTTTGTGTCTACCGCTACTTGACATTTGGACAAAAGTGACATCGAGTATAAAACATTCATGCGCTACTATATTAAAATGTTAGTTTGCTTTTTGATAGGGAGAGAAATGAATTTTTAAGAAAAACGAAACACTATAGTAAAATGAATGTTTTTAGAATGTCAATAATAAAAAAAAATTATTGAATTCCATTTAAAAAAAAGTCGCCATTTAGAAATAATTCGTCCAATTGAAAATCGGTTATAACCATCGTGTAGAGAATGTCCTGAAACATATTACTGCCAAATACTTTGAAAGTAGTGCCCATAGTGTGGCTAAAAAGAAATTAGGCGCTTACTCTAAAACAGGCTGTATAAAACCCTAAAATGGTTAGTATTTTAATATCTGATTAAGTAACTTACTTGTGCATAGATTCTTTTTGAGTTTCTTAATTTTTGGAGAAACACTAACGAAATTGACTCAGACCTTACGTAACCTTGCGATTCTTCATCAAATATCTTATTTTTTCCAATTCTGTCTATTGCATCTAGCCTAAAGCAGAATTTACATTGATAAATGCCTGCAACTACAGTAGTTATAACAAATAATTGATTATGCATACTCGGTTATTTGTATTGTACATTGTAGACAATTTATTCATGAAAGTATAACAAAATGTTTTAGTGAGCAGTACCAAAAAATGACCACTTTTTGTTAGATCTAGGCTAATATATACATTGGGATTTTTGTTACGGCATGGAATAGCTCATCATTTCTGATCAAAGGTTTGGACATGATTTTGGATAAATTCAGAACAAGTAAGGAATTCAGATATATGGCGACAAACACATTCGGGTTATTTTAGGCATCTGAACATATTTAAGTATTGTAACCAATTGATTGCAATGCAAGACTTACCTGCAATACATTTCAAAGATGTTACAACAAAGAACTAAATTTACACCACCAACTAAAGCGTTTTCACATCTTCCTGACCTAATTGCCATAAAAGCATGCTCTAATGCATATCCACTACCACAACAAGCCGAATCCAAGGTTACAACAGGACCTTCCAACTGGAAATAATAAGATATTTGTTCAGCCAAAACACTTCTTAAATTCCTAAAAACTATCTAAGTAGCAAGAAAGTGTGCACAAATATTGGTTTTTACCCCGTAATACCAAAACTAGGCGAATCAAGTTTTTTATAGAGCCACGGAAGCTCAGACTCTTGAAAATTTGTTGCTATAAAAACACCAGTATTTGTACCTTTCAGATCAAATGGATTTAATCCCGCATCCATAATCGTTTCTGTCGCAATTTCAAGTAATATTCGACATGCTGGATCTAAAGCTTCTGCTTGATGATGGTGAATTCCAAAGAAACCAGCATCAAATTTGCCGTGATCTTTTAATGCACCAATTCTCAAAGGTGCAATACGCACTATCCGCCTCCACACATTAGGAGTTTCACTTAATAAATCTCTTTTGTTCAATAAATTGTTGAAAAACTCAGAAACGTTACAGGATTGTGGAAAACGACCAGAAATTCCTAAAATGAACAGAAGTGTTGCAAAATTAATAAGATGCATTTACTAACCGGTTATGACAATCTCATCTCCTGGGGATGGATTAGCAAGTTCTTTTCCAAAGTCATAAATTTGCGTGCTCTTAATACCCATAATTTTGTACTGTTTAAACACCAAGTAAACCAGAGGTATTTATTGAATGCGCAAATAATAGCATACGCATTACATCTAAACGAGTGGTGCATAAATAATTAATTTATTCATTTTTAATAAGTATTCTAGAATAAATGAATACGTTTAATCATATAATGCCTGCTGTGGAACAACAAACGACCTTCCAACTTGCAAGGGGAAATTGATAGAAATGAATTAAATTGAAATCTCGAGGTCCTCTTTACAATAAAAGTTTCTTTGGTGAAGGATTTCAACCAAAAGAAGTATGGAAAACTGAATGTGTCCTAATGATTTATTTAACAAAAATTTAATCACAAACACTAATGAACAAAGCTTCAATTTATCTATAAGGAAATCAATTATATGTAGATTATTCTTCCCCAGGTTCCTCTACAAGAGCGACAACGGACTCTATCGAAAGAGGATTATTTACTAAGTCATCTAACACCAAATGCTTCTTAAGGAACTGATTTTTGAAATTAAAATGACAGGAAATATTTTAAACAGAAAATATGATCTGCCATGATATGTCAACATTTGTGTATTTGATAGTATGCTGAGATCTATCATTACAACAGATACTCAAATGGTCCTACATTTTCATACAAAAAATCCCACCCGATTATAAAACGCGTTTTTAACTTGCGCGAGTTTTTGGTAAATATTCGTAAAAAATTGTCTCCCTCAAAGAATTGGGTTCTATAAATTTCGTTTTTGAGGTGATCCCACAAGAAGTCACGTGTTGCTAAATCGGAGATCGCGCCGGCCAGTTAATAGTGCTATCCCGACCGATCCAATGATTAGGAAAAGCGTGGTTTAAATAGGTTCTAATATTTATACCAAAATGAGCTGGACAACCATCATGCTGAAACCAGACCTCCCGATATTCATTGGCAACTTCTTCTAATGCAACTATTTCAAAAGGGCCGATAATATTATTATTAAATATGTCTGCCCAAATGTAAATTTTTTGAAGATACTAGCTTCGCGTAAAAAGCTTGATTCGAGCATTTTCTTGAGCCCAATGTCGAGTGTTTTGAATTAACTGAAGGATTAACCAATGATTTCATAATTTTTTAATAATCGGCAATAATATGTTTATCAAACTGTTATACTAATAGCAGGCTTATGCCTACGTGTTGAATTTTTCATATTTCATAAATTTGCGCTTACATTTAAACAATTTTAAAAGATTTTACCAATACAGAAGACGATAACTGTAACATTTAAACCCACAAGATAGATATTTGAAACGATAAATCTAATTACATCTTTAGTAAACCTAATAAAAAAGGTTGAATCAACAATTAGAGCGCTTTTAGAATAAGATAAATTTACATAATACATAGCTGTACAAATAAATTTTCGTCGTTTAACAAAAGTTGTCGCCAGCAGTAAGTTAAGGCTGAAGACACGACGTCCCAAACTCGAATGGCATTGCTGCATCCGTATCTATTTTTATATTAATCTCGATGTTTTCAAATTCCCGTGTCATCACTAGCATGTAGTGTGCATCCGAGAAAACCACACCTTCATGACTCCCGTAACCATAGTTTTCCGAAGTAATATTTATTATACGCATAAGCGGAGATAAAACATAACCCACAATTTGCGGTTCATCGATATCGCAATAAACAAGGATCTGCGTTGGTAATCCTATCCATATACTAGCAGTAGAGCTGTTTCATAGCTATGTTTTGATACGGCCGATAACGCAACTGTAAGGCTAAACGTTGTGAGAATCCGTATATGGATAGAGAGGTTTTTAATTTCGTAGTGACACGCTTAGTTAAATTATGGCATTCGATTGTTAACAATCTACTTATTAGCTCGTGGTTACTTAGCTCGCTGGAAATTTCTTCTATGTTGGCATAATTCCCCGAGGTGAAACGTAACACATACCATCCATCCTCAATGTAAATGATTTTCTTGTTGTCGTGTTGAAAATGTGATCCAGCCATTTTTTATACCGTCTCTAACACACCCTCTTCCCCTGCAGGTTGATCAATTCTATAATAAATTAAATTATATGTCACACTTACAGCGGCAAAAGGACACGGGTACTGAAGTTCCGATATGCTCACAACCCATGAGCCTGTTAACCTTATTCGTTTTGGCAGTTGTTTAATAAAATTTGACATCATATTGTTAGGAAAATGCGTCAATAAGGTAAGATAGAACTATTTTTGTATACATCTCAACTGCGGAGCTAACAACCAACTATTAAACTTGCTATTGTATCCACACCACTTGCGGTCCTTAGCTGGTACAATCTTATCGACTTTGAATAGGGTGTCTTTATCAACCTTAACAACTTGCAATTCCTCGTCGTAAAAGAACACACAACAGGCCTAAGCCTTTCGGGTACAGGTTATTCCGCATTTCCAAAATGTTTTCATCGTTTACAGCTGCAGGGGCCATCTTTATACTTGAATAAAGGCTATTGTTGTAAGCAGCCACAAGTTTTTGAAGCACATCAATATACCTGTAGGGAAAACAACGCCACATCTTTGTTTTCAATGTTTTATTAAATCCTTCAACTACAGATGCTTTTACAACAGGGTTACTTGTTACATAGAAATTGATATTTTGTTTCTTGAAAAAGTTTTGAACACTGACCGCCACACACTCAGCCTTCATCCGTCTGTAGATTTGCCGGTGTATTATCACTTTCCTTAAAAATAACAGTGAATTATTTAATTACAGATGCGGCTGTCTTTGTTTTAAGAGCACTCGCCCAAGCCCTCTTCCTAAACACATCAATAACCGTTAGTATGTAGTAGCCGCTACTGTGTCTACTTACTTACCGCTTACTACAGCACGTAAATCTTGCTCACAATATACCTATTGCGCGGAAACATTTTTCTGTCTAGTTTATGCACCGTATCCTGAGCCTGCAGCCAATTTTCCACTTCACCATAGCTACCTTTTACAGCGTTAATTAAAGGTGTTACACCCGAAAACCCAGCCGGATGCGAGGGGTCATAGTATATAGCATCCATGTTATGTTCGCCATGTATCTCAATCTAGTCCCGATTCACTATCGGCATCGTAATGCTCACCTATAATTGTAAGGGTCCGTTCAACGTTAGGCGATGCCGCAGCAGCATCATGTCTTCGCGTATTTCCGATAAACCCTTGTGGTGTATTTATTTATTTAACGTACATCGCAAACTGTGGCCAACCGTGTGGGTTTGTAGTTTTTCGCTGCCTTAACGTTTCGTGAACCAGATCGATAATGAGGGATGATCTCACCTTTTATTGTGTCAGTACCCCTTTTATCCCAAAATACATCAACGCCGGTATTCAGTATACGTAAGAACTCAGTACCTTTCTTCCTGTATGAAATAAGCAGTGTTAATACTATTTCGCCGTCTGCCAGACCTTTGAGTTTTGGTAAATCTCTAATATCATTAGTATCACCGGTGATTGTTATACTAACGGGTTGACGTAATTGATTGGAAATGTGTAGAAAGGTTTGAAGAACTTGATTGTACTGTTGCCATTTGTCATGGTCGGTCATTCTGGTTTTTAAAACTTTATCCATGTCGTTGCCAACTGCATTAAAATGTAGTTTTGTGTGACATCTGGCGTTTGCAGACGCTATAAAAACTCCAGCTGTAGAATAATCACTTTCTTCAAATTGTGGCCCATAGTTGTTTAACCGAATTACCCAGGATTCAACCAAGTAATGGTCCTAACAGGAGTGGTAGTCATGTGCCGCCTTTCTGTGGGATAAACTGTTTCTTATTCTTTATAGGCCCGCCTCTATGTGCCAACAGCCTTAAAGTGTGCTTATGTTGAGAGTCGATGCTGCTGATCAGCTGACAGAGGTACACGACCTCTTAAAGTGTTATGTGCACACTCAGACATACATTTCACCTGCTCACTATCCAGACATACCAATAAAGCGTCACGTTGACTTTTACTTAATCCGACTAATGCGCGCAGGACATCGGTATTTTCTATTAAAGCGTCATCCATCATATATGATGTAATCTTTATGACTGTGAGGCTTAAACCCTTTTTTCGCTATGTATACTTGGCAAATACTCTGAGGGCCGAATATGTTTGTTTTATAGCGTAGCACATCCGGTATATTCTGTTTTAAATCGAACAATAAATATCCGTGCAGGTTTGAAGTGGCATCCCAGTACGCAGCTTCTAAAAATTTTGGATTGTCAGATGAAATCTGCCTTTTGCGTATGTTGTAAATAATAAACATCTTTCTATATAAGTTCATATATTTAAGGTCGCTCTAACAAGTCTGCGAAGGGGAAAGGTAAATACGTATTCCAGTAAGTGTGATAGAGATAATTAGGTTTGTATATTTACACACTAAAACTAAAAATTACTTAGTGATGGGAAACTAATAGCCAGTTTTATATCAACTATTCATAAGTAAAAGCACAAAACGGGTCTAGTGCTACTAATATATTTCAATATTTAGTTCTCCGACACAGTTATTATTAGAACAGCATAGAAAAACACATCTGAAGAAATGTGTATTATTTTTAATCCATATTTTACTTGATATTGTTCACAAAAATGCCAATAAATGCTTTTAATGTATTATTATCCTTAAAGAAGGAGGACGTCATAAACCAACTCTGCAATTGCGTCAACTGTTATTCTACAAACTCATTTGTCTAGTTAATTAGATGCAGGTGTGAGTGTTACCCTATTTTTTAATTAATTAATAACATTATGCGGGTACGTATTTGTGGGTTTTAAACTTTGTAGTTATTGATCCGCATATAATAATAAACCATAAACTGTAAAATAGCAATTTGGTATTTTGAATTGTGGCTGATTTTGAGCAAGCAAACTGTAATTAATTAATCAGTATTTTTGAACTGTAAGCTGGTTTTGGCAAACTGTAAGTTATGCTCTAATTTTATTGAAATTGAATTGATTGATTGATTGTTTGATTGTGATTGATCTGATTGATTGATTTGATCGAGCATGATTTGCTTAATTAATTGGTTTTGATTCGATTTGAATAATTGATCAGAGAGACGAGAGAAGCGAGAGAGAGGCGTGTATGATCAACTTCTATAAGAGAAAACACTCTCTATTTTAAAAATAAAACACTAAATGGAGCCACAAGCAATCACTAGTTAGTCCTAGACATATACCGCTAGGTGGCACTATCTTTATTACAGAAAATATTCATTAGTCCATGCACCAGTAGATGGCGCTACAAGAAAATTAAAATTTCGCAACAAAGGGGTAGCGACTGCAACGCGCAGGCCCTGATACCAGTTCTGATACCTGTGTTACAAGTTAGCATTATGGCACTTTATTACAAAATTTCAAATTTCTCTCTGAACAGATATTTGACTGTCTTTGGCTAGCCCAAGGACATCGCCAAGGCCACGCCCAAGGTCAATTCCAATGCCAGGCCCCAAGGCCAGCCTGCAGATCAAACCTTAGGTCAGCTGCGAGGTAAGTTACAATGTCAACCTGAATCTTAAGGTCAAAGATACGACCCACATGTGGGCATGTATAAAAAGTGGAGGGGAAGGTATCCCAGAGGGCGGGGCCTGTAACGTCACAAAAAAAAGTAGAGGGGTTTGTCCGGTTACTATTCACACGCACGCACGCACACACGCACGCACGCACACACGCACGCACGCACGCACGCACACCACGCACGCACGCACGCACGCACGCACGCACTCACCACCACACAGCACGCACCACCACACACAGCACACCACACACACATACACACACACACACACACACACACACACACACACACACACACACACACACACACACACACACACACACACACACACACACACACACACACAGCACACAGACACACAGACACACAGACACACAGACACACAGACACACAGACACAGACACACAGACACACAGATACACAGACACACAGACACACAGACACACAGACACACAGACACACAGGCACACAGACACACAGACACACAGACACACAGACACACAGACACACAGACACACAGACACACAGACACACAGACACACAGACACACATACGTACGGAAACACAGACACACAGACACACAGACACACTGACACACGGACACACACAGACACACAGGCACACAGACACACAGACACACAGACACACAGACACACAGACACACAGACACACAGACACACAGACACACAGACACACAGACACACAGACACACAGACACACAGACACAGACACGCAGACACGCAGAGACGCAGACACGCAGACACGCAGACACGCAGACACGCAGACACGCAGACACGAAGACGCGCAGACGCGCAGACGCGCAGACGCGCAGACGCAGACGCGCAGACACGCAGACGCGCAGACGCGCAGACACGCAGACACGCAGACACGCAGACACGCAGACACTCAGACGCGCAGGCACGCAGACACGCAGACACGCAGACACGCAGACACGCAGACACGCAGACACGCAGACGCAGACGCGCAGACGCGCAGACGCGCAGACGCGCAGCGCAGACGCGCAGACGCGCAGACGCGCAGACGCGCAGACGTGCGACGCGCGGACGCGCGGACGCGCGACGCGCAGACGCGCAGACGCGCAGACGCGCAGACGCGCAGACGCGCAGACGGGCAGACGGCCAGACGCGCAGACGCGCAGACGCGCAGACGCGCAGACGCGCAGACGCGCAGACGCGCAGTCGCGCAGACACGCAGACACGCAGACACGCAGACACGCAGACACGCAGACACGCAGACACGCAGACACGCAGACACGCAGACACGTAGACACGCAGACACGCCGGCACGCAGACACGCAGGCACGCAGGCACGCAGGCACGCAGACACGCAGACACGCAGACACGCAGACACGCAGACACGCAGACACGCAGACACGCAGACACGCAGACACGCAGACACGCAGACACGCAGACACGCAGACACGCAGACACGCAGACACGCAGACACGCAGACACGCAG
>JARFJB010001449.1:112500-155000 GCA_036346205.1 Vesta saturnalis
CAAACTTTTGTCAAGATGATCTACTGTCATCCGAAAAACTGAAAGTTAATTCCGTTGTACAGAGTGTTTGATACGGTGGCACAGTACATAACATTTCGATTGGTCATAACTAATTTTTTTAATGAAACACCCTGTATTTTGTAAGTGATTCGATTTCCTATTGCTAAAGTTGACACTTTGTAAATTATTGCAGTTTTAAGAATAACAGGGCCGTGTTATGCGAATTGTAATTTTCTAGAAGGTTGTTGAACCAGCTGCAAAAAAAACAAAAACTATTATCTGTCATATTAATTCGCAGTAAATTAACATTTGTGTATTGTGCTGCATAAGTGCACTATTTTGTGCATCAGAATGAATTTTTCTAGGGAAGAGTGTGTTGATACAATCTATGTTTTAGGAAAATTTGAGCGAAACTGTCTTTTTGGATGCCGAACCTATGCTCAGAAGTATCCTGACAGAAGGCATCCTACTGAAGTTAGCTTCGAAACATTCAGATTGAGGTTTGAAACAACAGGCAGCGTTAATTATACAAAACGTATGCGTGCAAGACATGTAACCAATGAGGAAAACGCATTAATGGTTGTTGTTACAGTGGTGCAAAATCAGTCCACTCCAAAAATTTCTCAACAAATTGTTGATGCAAGTCGTATTTCTGTACACCGTATCTTGAAAAGTAATATATTCCATCCCTACCATATACAAAAACACCAAAAACTTTTTCCACAAGATTTAGAAAGCCGGAGGCAATTTTGTGAGTGGATTGAATGCCGAACCAGATTTTTTGAACTGTGCCCTTCTCACCGATGAGGCGATATTTAGTAACAGAGGCCTCTCTAATCAGCGAAGTTTCCATCATTACGCTACCGATAAGCCCGAATTCCTGAGAGAGAGCAGCGGTCTCCCGCGTGGGCGTGTAAAACCGGAAGTGACGTCAAAATCCAAGATAGCGGCGCAAGTGCCCCCCGTACTACTAATATAAAATGTATTTCCACTTTCTTGAACGTGGATTGAAAGATTTACTGCAACATGTCCATGAAAATGTTGTCCCTAGGTTGTAGTACCATCACGATGTGCACCTCCACATTCGACTTTTTAAATATTAGATCCCCGATCGCTGAAATTGGACGAGGTGGTCCACAGAACTAGTATGCTAGGTTTCCAGACCTATCTGTACTATATTTTTTCCTTTGGGGCTGTATAAAACATTGTGTACCAACTCCTCCAACGTCTAGCGAAGATATGAAAGATATAACTTGTGATGCTTTTCGCAAAGTGGTTCATGACATGACAATTGATGTTTAACGTTTATTTACGAAAGAAATTCTACAACAAAATGGCGGTGTGTTTGAACACTTATTGTAAATTGCTCTGGTATTTCATCTATTAATTTCATTACGTAGGTGTTAAAATTTTTAACAGAAATAAGTCATTGCTTTGTGTTGATGATTTGATCCACTTGTTTTTTTATGATAATCTTGCAATGTGGACAAGTGACGCTCATGGCCTTCTATAATTACAATTCGCATAACCCGGTCCTGTTATTCTTAAAACTGCAATAATTTAAAGTGTCAACTTTAGGTATAGGAAACTCATTAGGTACAAAATCGGAAGAGAATTTATTTCTCTATCTGAATCATTTACAAAATACAGGGTGTTCCATTTAAAAAGATTTAGTTTACCAATTACTTTTGATTAATCCGTCACAATGTGGCCGCTGCAGATTTTATTCATATAATTCGTTCAAAGACTAAAGAACAATTGCGCAGAAACCAATTTTGTTCCGAGTGTCAATACACTATCTAACCAAAAAATATTAGCACTTTTCATACAGCGTTAGAGTCCACATTTATTCCACAAGTTGTTACAAACAAGTTTTCATCTTTTATACTCCTTTATTAATACCCAAAAATGTGCTCCAACTATAAGTAAAGTGTTAGAGGAAGTGAAAAGTGCGGGTGTTGAATTTCAAGGAAAGAAAACTACATTTTGGAAAGCATTGACAAACCTAGGATTTCGTTGGAAGAAAACTGTATATAATAGGAAAGTATTGGTGGAAAAAATGGACATTCGAGCGAAACGAGTAGAGTACCTTCGACATTTAAAGAAATATAAAGAAGAGGGAAGATATTTTGTCTACAGTGATGAAACTTATTTACATAGTTCTCATGTAGTTCCAAAAGCATGGGACGATGGAGAAAATCGTTGTTTAAAGGCTCCCATTAGTAAAGGTCAACGATTAATTATTGTTCATTGTGGTGGCAAAGAAGGCTTTATTCCAAATGCTCTTTTAATATTTAAATCGGGACAAAAAACTGGAGATTACCATGATGACATGAACCACAGCAATTACATGAAATGGATGAAAAAAAAAGTAATACCGAATTTACCAAAAAATTGTGTTTTTGTTGTTGACAATGCATCGTATCATAACGTTAGTACACAAGCCCTACCAACATCAAGCTGGAAAAAAAGATGAAATGCAAGAATGGTTATCTGAGAGGGGCATATTTTACCAGCCAAGTGCACTGAAAATTGAATTATATGAGAGAATTAAACAGCACAAACCACAACAGAAAGTATATATTTTAGATAAGCTATTAGCTGAAAATGGACATGTTGTTCCTTGCCTCCCTCCTTATCATCCGGAATTAAATCCCATAGAAAAAATATGGGCTATTGTGAAAAATCGAATAGTTGCAAGAAATGTTGCGTTTATAATGGAGGATGTTAGAAGATTGAAGAATTTGAAAAATTACCTGGAAACTGGAAAAAACTGTATGAACATGTGGAACAAGTGGAAAGTGATTATTTTCAAAAAGAAGTGATATTGGATAATGTTCCTGAACTCGTAATAAGTATTAACGATGACACTGACGAATCTGATTTGTGGTTGTCCGATGATGAAAATTTAGGTTGTGCAATAGTATTAAGCAATTAACTTGAGTTTTTAATAACAAATTGTCATCAATCGAAATTCATTTATATGATGTAAATGTTGTACGAGGATTTCAGCAGGTAGCAGAAGGCAGTAACCATTTTTAACGAACCTTTTCCAGAAAAGTAATACCACCTAGCATTTATAAACCAACTTTGTTATGATGTAGATGATGATGATGTAAGAAGTGGGTTACAAATTAAACACATACAAAAATTGGATAACTCGCAGGAATGTTTTCCTTTTTGTTTCCATTTTTCTGACAGATAACTTGTAAGTTTACGTATATTACAACATTCGTTCAACAGATACATTTTTATCATTACTTTAAGATATGTTTATTTGAATCAACATGTCTGTATAATGATTGGTCAATCATAAATTTATATGAATGGTACAAGCCTATTATTACGAATCATTATTCATTGAAATAGATGCATTATGTACAACAAAAGTATTCACATTTAACCACAATTAAATATATCACATGACAACTTCTTTGTATTCCTAAAGAACCAATGTCACTATTCTTGTTTAAAGCAATTTTTCAATTTTTTCTGAAATTCTATTTCACTTTCAAACAAGTAACGTTCAGTTTTGATGTGCTTTCCATTGATAACACTTAGCCTCGTATTCATAGTCGATCCTTAAAACTTTCCTTGAGGGCACCTTATTTAAGGCGATCTTGAGGCAAGGCGACATGGTTGATTTCATAAACATACCTTCGGCTTTCCTCGTCAAAGGCTTCCTTCACGATTTCTTATGGTTATAAAGTAGTGGAATTTATTTTTTAAGTATGGTGTTACTGACAGTGGTGTATAAAAAATAAAATAGGTTATTAGTTAGAATTTTGAATTTTACAGGTAATGGTTTTAAATGAAAAACAACGTATATGTAATTAATCCAATACATAATTTCAGAATGGAAAAAAAAGTATACTCAGATAAAGAAAAAATTCTGCTGGTCAGTCTCATGGCACAAATGGGCCAAGTTATTGAAAGTAAAAAAACTGATAACAGTTCTCTATCTGAAAAAAAACAAGGCTTGGGACAAAATAACGACTACTTATAATATACAGCCAGAAGTAGAAGTGCAGAGAAATTCCAAGCAATTAAAGAAATTGTGGAATAATTTAAAACAAAAGTGAGTTAAAATGCTCTTTACAATAAGTAATGCTTCAATGACATATAATTACTATTGTATCAAGGAAACGCAAAGAGGAAACAAAAAAGAAATATAATTATTTGTTAACTGGTGGTGGACCTGCAGAACGAGAAGTTGACGATCCCATAATGGAGCTAATCGACACCGCAGCACCCCACATGGACATTACATTTGACTGTCCTTGGGATAGTTCCGCTGGATTTCAAAGTAGTGTAAGTCAAGTTAATTCAACCTTTTTTGTTTTAAATAAAAGTTATTTTAGAGCAGCTACAAAAACCTAGTAAATTTACCCCGGACCATAATTATACACTTTGCAAAATTCAAATGAAGGTATGCCACATCTTCAGAGAATTTCTCAATAGAAAACAATTGCCTACATTTGATTTTGTATATTTCAGAAGCCCCACATGGAAGTGAGACACAAACAAGACCACAATCACATATCATGTCTGCCACATTAGAAATAGGTTTGTATAATATATTCTCCAAATGCTTGTGATCAAAGCAGTATTTATAATAATAGATATATGACATATTTAATATGGCAAAATGTCTTCAAGATTACAAAAAATGAGCATTATTGCCCTAGATTCTTAGATATAATTAATTAATATATTTTACAGAGCAAGCAGAAAATATTGGTGAATTTGTAGACCATATTACCCCAAGAATAAGAAATAAAAATGTAGGCAAGTACCCCCGATAACAAATGAGGATTTTCTTAAGTAACTTTTCATCTTTAGGTGCATTGACACAGAAATTGCATCTTAAGCAAACTATAGAAGAGCTTCAAGTACAGAAGTTGCAAGACTGTATCAAACAGCAAGTTGAATTTCATCAGCAACGAATGATCAGCGAGAAAATTTACCAAGAAGTCGTATGGAATGTGTTAGGCTTGAAGTAGAGCATCAAAAATTAAAAGTAGAAATAGCGAAATTAGAATTGCAAAAAATAACAAAACTATAACATGTTACCCTTTATTATTACTAAATACATACATATTTATACCTGTTTAAAAGTGTTGTGCAATAAACTGTCTCCGAAACGCCAGCCCTAAACCGTTATTTAATACATTGTTATTTGGCAATGGTACGTTTTCATCCAGCATGCCTTCATCAAAATCAATAAGTTCATCCCTTTCATTTAAGCTTATGTTATGCAATACTGCTGTAGCACATATTACAGCTTGAGATGTACGTAGTTTTGCATTTAGTCCTAGCTGAAGACAAGGAAATCTTCTTTTCAAAATCCCAAAGACTCTTTCCCACTAAATTACGAGTTCTTTTGTGAGCTCTATTATAATTAATTTCTTATTGACCTGCTGGCTCTAATAATGGAGTCAACAAATACGGACGACAAGAATAACCATTGTCACCTAACAATAAACCTCTTACACTACGTTCCTCAAAAACTGCACGAGCTGAACTTCTGTTGAATATCACACTGTCATGTGTTGATCCTGGGTGACGCACAACAATGTTTATTATTTTCAGTTTTGGTCCTGCAACAACCTAAAACATCAAAAATATAATTACTAAATTATAATTAAAAATATAATTATAATTATTTATATATTATAATCTGCACCTGAACATTTAAAGAGAAGTACCCTTTTCTATTTCTAAATATCTCTGCGTTATCTGCACCAGCGCTGCAAATGGGTATGTGTGTACAGTCAATACAGCCAGCTACAGAAGGAAATGCTGCATATTGGTAAAATGCTGTAATGTTTTGTCTCTGCTCTTGTTCTGTAGGTGGAAATTTTACAAAATTATGTAAATTTTGTGCTAATAAGATTGACACATCTCTAATTATTCTGCTTATGCTTGGTTGACTACATCCACGTAAGTCACCAGACACAGTATAAAGAAATAAAATAACTATTTATTATGTGAATGTGAAAAGTGTATGTTTAGGGCACTTATAAGATGACTATTTTTGCAGTAGTACAAGTACTGTAAAGCAGAATTAAATTGGTGAAAATAGGGAGAATTGAGATGCTTATTGATAATTTAAATTGTTTTTATAGAAATCGAATTTACCTGAAAGTTCCCTGTAGCATAAAACCGTAATGCTATTAATAGTTTGATAATTGGCCTCAAAGGTAGGCCACGATTTGAATTCTTCATTAAAGCCTCATTTACCAAAGGCAATATAGAATGCACTACAGTTGCTTTTTGAAACCTATATCTGCGCCTAAACTCAGTTTCTTCATAAAACTCCATAGGTGTAATTTCCTCTCTGATATATCGTTTTGGAAGACGTTGTGTCTCATCTTCATCTTCTTCGATCCCTTCCAATGCTTCAGCAGCAAATTCATAATACTCGTCCATCACACAAAAGTTTAAAATGATTTTTGATATAAATAAAGTGTAATGAACTGTCTGGTCTGACGCCGAGATTCCGAATTTTAAAACAACTTCAAATACTAATAACTATAAAACTAAAATTACAGTTTACTGGAAAGATACACAATAAAAATTTTACAGGTATGAACAGTCACAGTTTAGAAATAGAATGATGAAACTTCTTGTGGAAATCAGCCCTCCACCTAATATTAACGATAACTATTTATCTGCGAACTTAATTATAGTTAAATGCATGCTTCAAAGGGCGGTTTGCCTTTACAATCGTCTGGTGAAACATAAATTAATGGTAATTTAATTGTGCGGAGATGACTAGTTTGTGTAAATAACCTAAAAAGTGTTTATTTGCGGTTATGGGCAAACTCGGGAACGATAAGGAAGCCTCAAGGGTGGTGCGAAGCTTCCTTAAGAAAAATGCCGCCATCTTAAGAAAAGGAGGGCCCAAGGAAGGTTTATGAAACGTAAATCTGCCATTTTTTTCTAACGCATCCTCAAGGACGGACCATGAATACCGCCCTTATTCCCCTAAAAAGAAGGTAAAAATGTTTGTCTTTTTTTGTTACGGTTGATGTTTCGGAAGATCACAGTCTACAAAACATTTATCACATTACCTACTATTAAACCTAAAATAAAACATTATTAGAATGAAACTAAAATCAGCTATCTATTACCTACCTAATTATAGCTTAAAAAACAGCAAAGATTGTTGGCATAATAAACATAACCCCAAATATGAATCACCTATACTATTAGGGGAGAAGGAGGCACCTTTGAACAGAGAGGCAGCTTTGAACATACGAGTTTACATACGCTTAAATCAATTTTAACAAAACTTCTGATTTTGTATCGGCAACACTGTTACTCAACACCGTCATATGGTATTTGCAGCGCTTGTCGCTGTTAGAACAAGATAACCTCTATGTTTCGTTTTAACCTTGGGGAAGTAAACATTCGTCCCGCTAAGTGTAAGCCTGTTTAGTTCGCAGTGGTAATTTGTGGTAAGTGATTTTGTCATAACTATATTGAATACATATATAGGCACTTGTGGTAGTATTTATTTTTAATATAATTCATGTTTTTTTTTGTGATAAATATATTTGTTTAAAAAAAAATGCGTGGGGCAGATTTGAACAAATCAAAGGGGGCACCTTTGAACTGTTTAAAGGTGCCCCTTTGAACTGTTCAAAGGTGCCCCTATATATTCTAAATTCTAAACTAATTATTGATTTTTATAAAAATTGATAAACTTTGAACGGGCGTTTTCTATTTTTGAGTTAACCTAGAATTTTCTTTTTTTGCAGCAAAAATGGTTAGAAATTACATAAAAAAGCGCGAACAAAATGTCAACGAGAACGACATCAATAATGCCGTTGAAGCAGTTGTAAATGGAGACATGAAACTCAGAAGGGCTGCTACCGTTTACAATGTCAAACCGAATACATTATTTTATAGCATAAAAAGATACAAAGAAAATAAATCACCAAATAATAAAAAATTTACGTCCAAATACACAGTTAGTCAGATATTAAATAAAGATGAAGAAAAAATGCTCAAAAATTATATGATAAAGAGCTCAAAAATGAATTATGGTCTTATCTATAAACAGGCAAGGGTTCTGGACTATGAATATGCTACAGCCTTAAACAAATGTCCAGATAAGTGGACAGAAAATGAAGAAGCAGGAGTAGAATGGTTAAAAGGATTTATGAAGCGGCAAAACGACCTTTCTTTGAGGAAACCAGAAAATACCAGCTTGTCAAGATCAACGAGTTTTAACAAGCATAATGTGGCAGAGTTTTATGATAACTATGAAAAGGTGCTGAAGAGGAAAAGTTTCAGACCAGAATGTATATATATATATATATATATATATATATTTGATGAAACCAAGATTATGACGGTTGTACAAGCTCCCAATATTATAGCTGCAAAAGGAACAAAACAGGTAGGGCAATGTGTTTCTGCTGAACGTGGCCAATTGATAACAATGTGTGGTATTGTAAATGCCATCGGAAATGCATTTCCACCCGTTTTTATCTTTCTCCGTGCTCGCTTTCATGATACTATGCTTTTTGGGGCACCTGTTGGTAGCATCGGTTTCACCAACAGCCCTACCAGTGGCTGGATGACTGGACCTTTGTTTCTAAAAGTTCTGGAACACATTAAACGATTGACAAGATGCTCAAAAGAAGACCCAATATTGTTACTTATGGACAATCATGAAAGCCACTGTACATAGGATGCTGTGATAATGGGATTGTTGCGCTTACTTTTCCACCCCACTGCACCCACCGCATGCAGCCTTTGGATGTGGGCGTTATGGGTCCTTTCAAAGGAAAATTGGCCGTTTCACAAAACGATTGGCTCTTATCCCATCCCAGAAAAACAATAACCATCCATGATTTGGCAAGCATAGTAACACCAGCATATAATGCTTCGTTCGTTTCTCGAAATATTCTTTCAGGTTTTGCTAAACCTGGAATAGTTTCAAGAAATGCTTTTTCCGACGATGACTTTGAATGTGCAGAGGTAACTAATTGTCTTAAATCAGTAACCTCCAGTGAGTTTAACACTGATGTAGCTCAGCAAACCATAGAGCTACCTGTTACGCCAGAAGTTCTACCTCAAACAGTAAGTATAGTCCAAGAGATGACTGAGTTTGAACAACAACTAGAATTGGAGACCCCATCTACTGCGGCTGTATATGACTTTCCATGTATAGATGAAGCTCCAAGTATGCCCCTTGTGTCGTCCACAGCTTCAGAAGTCAGTAGTCTTATATCACCTGAAGTTTTGAGGCCTTTTCCAAGTGCTCCACCTCGAAAAGGATCGAACAAAGGAAGGAAAAAGGGAAAATCTCGAATAATAACAGACACCCCAGAAAAAGAAGAAGTTGAAAAAGCATTTCTTGAACGCCAATCTCGATTAAACAAACATCAAGAAACAATTTTAAGTAAAAGGCGTGGAAAGCCAGATTCGAAATGCTTGAAACCTAAACCTTTGAAACGTAGAAAGACTAAAGATGTGTCTTTTTCTTCGGATGAAACTGATACAGAATTGAACTTGGAATCAGAAGAAGAATTAGTGATGACTGATTGGGATGATGAAAATTTTAATGATTGTGAAATTGTCGACTATGTAAAAGAAGTAGACTGGAATACTATACAACCTGGAGATTTTCTGCTGACTCTACTTTCATCAAGCAAAAACAAAAGATCATTGGCTTTCGTCGGAAAAGTGGTTGAAAAACATGACAACGCTTTTACTATCACTTTCCTTAAAAAGAAAGCAGGGTTATTTAAGTTTTTCTTCCCAGAAAACGAGGACAAAGCTTACGTTGGTATGTCAGATATTTTACTGAAACTACCTCCACCAATTGATGTTGCTGGCACATCACGCACTGCCGCTATGATTTCGTTTAAATTTAATTTTTCAAAGCTTAACTTAGGTTAATTATTTATTTTTGAAGTGTTTAATTTTGTTTGTGGAATTTTTATTATGTTTTAAGCCGTTTGGCAGCATGAATAGTTTAATTTGAGTCTAACTTTTGCTATATTTTGATATTGTTAACAGTTACCCTTCTTCTTAATATGTTATCTTTAATTTTTGCTAGTAGAAATTATCTTTGGGAGTAAGAACTTATTTATTATATAGATTCAATTCAAAACTACCCCAGGTATGTTCTAAAGTACCCCAGGTTGGGGCAGTTTTGAATCTTTTACACGCCGAAATGAAAATGAGAATCTCATTTTAATCTTTACTTTTCTGTTTATTGAGATATGATAATCTTCTTTCTAAATGATCAGAAG
This sequence comes from Vesta saturnalis, assembly GCA_036346205.1. NCBI lineage: Eukaryota > Metazoa > Arthropoda > Insecta > Coleoptera > Lampyridae > Vesta > Vesta saturnalis. The sequence continues at coordinate 122,775 of JARFJB010001449.1, forward strand.
AACTATTCATATAAAACAAAACAGTGGAATTACTTAATATATCGACTTATGAGCTAAAGTTTCAAAATGTTCAAAGCTGCCCCCCTCTCCCCTACTTTATATACAACTGTAGAATTAATTCTGATTCTAAGTAAAAACCATTTCAGCAATAATAAAGTTTTCATCCTTTTGTAATGCATTTATTGTTTAGTTAAATTAAAGTTAAGCACTTACATTAAGTTCACATTTTGTTTACAGCTGATATTTTTAGTTAGCATTTATTTCGTATGATCGTCAAATTCCGAATTTATCCGACGCGAACTCGGTGTTCTTTAGTGATTGAATGAAGTATACCGTTTGCATACGTCACATTTTTCCTTAAAAGTTAAATAACGCTGTAACGGCTGATCCTAATTAAAAAAACAAAACATTACCAGACACGCAATTTATGACAAAATAAGAATATTTAAAAATATACAGGGTATGCAATTTAAAATAATTAAGTTGGATACTAGTATCCGAAAATGCAACACCCTGTAGAATTGTAGAAATTTTTAGGTTACTGAGAAGAAGCAAATACACAACTTTCATGTTTAAATATTTTCTTTATCTACATTGTGACAATGTACAAATTATGTATGAGCTAAACATAACGGTAAATCTGGGTTATCAAGTATGACAATGACTATCTGTTAAAATTAAGGTTCTGAAATTAATTATAATTTCAAAGCTTTAATTGACACGAGGTTAGGAATATCTCTATACGATTTGGAATTTACAATGACTTAATTTTGACAATGGTAGTTCACAAATGGGATATTAAGGCGTCGATTTTATTCGTGTATTTAACTACTATCGGTATTATGGGTTGTATTAGTGTGGTCCTATCGCATTAATTTTGGATCTATTATGACGGGTAAAAGAATAAATCTTTTATCACTAGGAAGTGTTTTATTTTCTATAAGATTAATTTATCGCGATTTACAGTAGTTCAAGTATGACACTTTCGAAATTATTTTTGCTCCTTAGTACATTTTTTAGCAAAACTAAAGACTTGAAATAGAAGCATTTTGTGGTGTTATGTCAACTTCACAACGGGTTGAAGGCATGAACGTCAACATTCGGTTTATTCGTCAATGCTTCTCTTGTACCCGTTAGTGATTCAATAAATCTGTTCGCAAAACCATTTTGAAGTGGTCTGCCAATTTCACATCTTGTTGAAAGCACAAACATCGAAAATGAGTTTATAGTCCAGTATCTCGTCTATGCTCCTTAGTGATTCGATACATTGTTTGGCAATACCAAAAATGCTCAAACAAAAACATATTGGGGCGTTTTGACAACTTCACACCTTGTTGAACGCACAAACGTCGAAACTTCGCTTATAGGTTAGTACCTCGTTTGCGCTCCTTAGTGCTTCGATAAATTTTTTGGCAAAACCAAACATTTGAAATAGAAACATTTTGTAGTGTTCTGTCAGCTTCACAACGTGTTGAAGGCTTAAACGTCAACATTGGGTTTATCGGTTAATGCTTTGTTTGAATTCGTTAGTGCTTCAATAAATTGGGAAAAACCAAAGGATTTTAAAATGGTACCATTTTGCGGTGTTTTGCAACTTCACATCTTGTTAAAAGTATACCCGTCGAAACTGTGTTTATAAATTAGTGCCTCGTTTGTGCTCCTTAGTGCTTCGTTAAATGTTTAGGTAAATCCAAAGTCTTTTGAAATGGAACCTTTTGAGCAGTCCTGCTATCATCTCATTTTGTGGAAGACTCAACGTCAATGTGAGATTATCGGTTAGTAATTCGTTTGTGCATTGCTTTGATACATTTTTTGGCCAAACCGAACGGATTTGAAATAGAACCACTTTGAGGCATTCCACCAACGTCATACCTTGTTGAAAGCACAAACGTTGAGAGTAGGTTCATAAGTTAGTGCTTCACTAGTACTCGGTAGTGCTTTACGTCATTAAATTCTCATTAGGTATTCTTTGTTATATCTATGCCTTATCAATTTTTTCTTTAATTGTGTAACTTTGTCTTCATTTTGATTTAGAACAATGTAACTGCGACATGCATTGCACTATTTATATTTTATTTATTACCTCAAATAAATTGAAACAAACAATGTGTGATACTGGCAGAATACTTCAATATCGTTCTATTTCGAAAGACTGCCAAAAAATTCCACTTTGTAACATTTTGGTTTGATCAAAACGATTATTGAAGCACTAACGAGCACAAACGAAACACTAACCGACACACCCAGTTCCGACGTTTGTGCTTTCAGCTAGTTGTGAAATTAGCAAAACATCTCAAAATGGTTAAATTTAGAAGGTATTTGGTTTGAAAAAAGATTTATAGAAATTATATACAACTCATTTAAAATACAACTAATTTTCAAAATACAACTCATTTTTAAAAAGAAGGCTTTCTTGTTTATTAATTATACATAAAACGTGTAAAAAATTAAGCACATAATATTAAATTAAAAATTTTATTGAATACATAAGGAAAAAGTTTAGCTCGAGTGGGATTTGAACATGTACTTTGCTCGAGTATCGCTCTAGCAACTGAAATATCGAGATACAAGCCCCCGTAGATGTAAATTTTGTATTTATGTATGTAGAACTTATGTAAATTCTAAACACAATAAAATTACAGTCAAATTACTTATAATAATTGAATGTGAGCCTGCAATATCGCAAAATTCACACATACCAAAGCAATGCGATTAATATTAAATTATTATAATGGATAGGTTTTGTAATGAACGAATAAGTTCAAATGTAAATATGTAATTAAATTACAGATATGAATGAATGAGTTATAGACAAAAAGTTACCGAATTATTAATTCATTTTAAGCCTTTTTACTAATGTTTTGGAAATTAGGTCAATCCTATTTGATTTATATTGCTCAGAGAGTTAGAAGAACTATTTAAATAAGGTGTACCATGGCAATAAAAAAAGTTCTGGTAATTTCACAAAGACATTTATAAATATGTTACGTTTTCCAAAATTTAATTAACAAGAAGTTATTTATTATTTTTAGTTGAATTAAATTTGACGAGCATATTCATGTAAGTTTAACTGTACTGTTGAGTTTATGGTAAATATTTTAAAAAGACATAAGGAATTGCAAAATGTTTACATGTTTGAGCACAAATACTCAAACACGTAAATATTTTGCAATGACCAAAAATATATAGAACGTACTCTATTCTATTATATTCTATTCCAAGGTACCGCAGGGTATATAAAAAAAACAATCATAAATACGTATTTTTAACAGTAGTATAAAAATTCAAAACATGTCGGACGTGATTCAAAAAACAAAAAATGAACAGCTTACGATCGAAGTAAACAGTCATTTCCTACTTAATGTTATATATAACTGCTATAAATTCTCTTTCTATTACAACACACAAACATAACCATAGTCATGAGATTTTGTTTTGTTAGCTGCAATAAAAATAAATAACTAGACCAATTCCGAAAAAAACATACATATTGGATTAAATAAGCAAATAGCTAACTCTAACTCGGAAGTCTAAATTAAGGTTATTTAAATTATTTGGTCGCAAATAAATAGCAGCAAGTCCGGCAAGTAGCCAAGAACAAAGAATCACGTAGGGAACAATCTAATTGAAACATAATGTGATTGGAAATTACGTAAGTAAAATATATATATATATATATATATATATATATATATATATATATATATATATATATATATATCTATTGTGTGTGTGTGTGTGTGTGTGTGTGTGTGTGTGTGTGTGTGTGTGGTGTGTGTGTGCGTGGTGGTGCGTGCGTGCGTGCGTGCGTGCGTGCGTGCGTGCGTGCGTGCGTGCGTCGTGCGTGCGTGCGTGCGTGGGTACGTGCGTGCGTGAGTGCGTGCGTACTGCGTGCGTGCGTGCGCGCGTGCGTGCGTGTGTGTGTGTGTAAATTTATGTGTATATTTATACAGTAAGTATACACACTGTGTTATTTATATCTTTCATGACTCTGTCTATATTTCTACTTCTTATTTCCTTACGTGTCAGAACAGTAGGCAAATAATTGTCCGGTAGTAGGACAATACGTTAGTAGGGAATGACTAATCGTCCGGTGCACGATTTGGCTAGTAACCAGCCTGCCCGCTATGGTATTATTCAAGAGAACAATACAATTGCCTCAGTTCTACCTGGATACAAGGAGTGGTCAAGGTCGAAACGAGAGGCCCCGTTGCTGACGACTGTGCAAGGAATGAATGGCGAGTGGCGACGTGGAGTGCATGGTAAAAATTTGAAATTGCGAATGTAATGAACGAAAGGCAGCTTGATATTCTGTGTGTATCGGAGACAAAGTGCAAAGGAAAGGATGCTGTCGAGGTAGAGGATGACAGTCCAGCACTATCGTCAGGAGTTGAGACTGAAGTGCATGACGCAAAAATAGTTGTGGTGATAGTAAGTGACAAAGCGAAAAGATATGGTAAAGAGTACAAATTGGTATTTCGCCGGGTAATGTGGGTTAGAACGAAAGTGGTGTTTCGATTAATTTTTGTTATTGCATGCTATGCATCAGTGAATGGAGAAGGAGACGAAGGGTGTGGGAACTTCTAGAATTGTGTTGAACGTATGTAAGCCATACGAATGTGTGATGATATTGGGAGATATGAACGGATGGGTGGGTGTACAGAGAGAACATACTGAACGCATTCTAGGAAAGTTCGGAGACCAAAGAGTCAATGAGAATGGCGAACGCCCAGTGAACATCTGTGTGGAGAAGTCTGTTTCTATCTATTACGCGTTTAAACATAAAAATCTGCATACGTATACGTGGCAAAGAGGTGAATCTGAAAGTGTGATTGACTTGATAGTATATGATGAACGACTTAGAAACCTGGTGAGAGACACAAAAGTAATTCCCGGATCGTAGTGTGGATCGGATCAGTGGGTCCGGAGAACGAAAGCAAACGTAGTGTGAACGTCCAGAATTAGGGTAGACAAACTAGTACATAATGCTGCGAGAATGAAATACGCAGATGTTGTGAGTGAAGAGTTGAATGTGAATGAAACACTGTGGTACGAACAAATAAAAGAGACTGACTTTGAAAGTGTATGGATAAGCTTGAAAAACTGTGTTGTCAATTGTGCCGTGCGGATATATGGTAGAGCAACTGTAGGTAGTCAGATAAAATGTGCTTTGGTGGAACGAATCAGTAAAAAAGGCAGTGTGTAAGAAAAATATGCGTACATGGCAATGATTGCTGCAAAAAATGAGACTGGGAAAAGGCGATTCTATGAAGTGTACAGATTAAGAAACCAAGAAGCGAAGGAAGCAGTGAAAATAAGTAAAGAGGAGGTGATGGCTGTGGTAGGAGGGAAAATGCCAAATGATTTTGCGGGAAACAAAAAACTCTTCTGCGAATGGGTCAAAAATACAAAACGTGGCCCAAACCAGAATGCTACAGGAATGAATGCGAGCAACGAAATAGTATAGGACGATTGTGAAGTGAGGAAATGCTGGCAAGAATATTTCAGAAAGCTGTGAGGAAAGTAAGACTAGAGAACTTAAAACGAATGGTGAATAAAACTGAGAAGAATATGGGGATAAATTAGGTAGAGAAAACGGTAGAAAGAATGAAGAACGGCAAGGCGTAGATGAAATCACTATTGAAATGCTAAATTTTGGAGGTGCAAAGCTTATACGAAGATTGCGTGAAGTATTCAATGTATGCCTCAAGTGTTTGAAAAGTGCCGACGGATTGGAAGAGCGCGATCATTGTATCGTTATATAAGGGTAAGGACAAGAGTGATTGCAAAAACTACAGAGGAATAAGTTTGCTCAGTGTACCTGGTAGAGTATTTGGAAGAATACAGATTGAAAGAGTACTAGAAACTACACAAACTAGGATTTGGTATGTTCAGGATGGTTTCATGCCAGCGAGAGTTCTCCAGCAGGTGATCGAAAAGTGTTTAAGTGTAAAAAGGAAGCTGTACTGTATAAAGATCCAGACTGACTTTACGAAAATTTTGTCAATTAATTATTTGTTAATTTCCCTGAAGTACCAAGTTACGTAAAATTTCATAATATTTCAACAGATTGCACAATAAATAATTATTTTAATCCCCCTCCGACGTGGATATCAAAAAGCATCAAATGCTCTTACGTCAGAGAACCCTCAGCCAATCACAAACGGAATCCCCGTCAAAAAGAAGCCGTATCCTGCTTTGCGCATTCTCTTTAAAACTGCGACGGGATAGCGAAACGAGAGATCCCGATCTAGTTCGCGCGCTTAGCCTGAACCGTCGTGTACGCCGTCTGCCGATCACCGCTTACGATTATCCTGAAACCGTCGCGCTACTAAGCCGTCTGACTACCAGCTCCTGGTGATTACCTGCATGCCAGCGTATTCCGAGATTGAAAATACGTGAGTTGAGTAGAAACACATTATACCAGGCACCTAGATCGACAACGGACTGTAATGACCGAAAGCTATCTTACATTCACAGTACACATATTCGAAGTGGCTTCGACAGGCTGTAAAGCCTGACGACCTCTTCCCCATACATACACCTATATTTGAAGTTACTTCGTGAGGCTGTAGAGCCTGGAGTCACCTTCTACACATACCTACACCTAGTCGAACGGTGGAAACTGGCTTAACGGTCTGGATTCATCTTTTGCTTACTTATGTGACAAGAAGCGCCATCGCTCTATTTCTATCACACCCCAGAGAACGCAGTCCAACAGCACCACTCGGGTTAGTCCCAGACTTTGGACTGTCTTCTCATTTACACACTCAGCACACAACATTACTCTAACCACATCCAGCACACCTGACCAGAAAGAGACACCTAGAGGTACTCACAGACGCGATCGTTTACCTGAAAAGCCGTCCCCGCGACCTGAATAAGAAGCGCTTGTTAAATCACGCCCGCCGCGGTGACAATGTCTCCGACCGACAAGAGTTTGTGTAGAACGATTAAACTTAGCTCTTACTAAGAACGGAATTAAGTAAATACTAATAAACCGTTAGTCCATTTGAAACAATTTGCATAATTGTTTAAACTAGAATCGCATGTAAGTAGACACTCAAGTTAGTAAATACAAAACGTGTTCAAATTACAAGACCCTTTACTTTTACTTTGCGCAATTATTAAAACTAACTTGTGTACGAATAGGTAAACTTTTGGATTAACAGCTAGACGCGTAAAATATTCACTATAGGGAACAAAAACACACGTGTACGTTTGGTTAAATTGAACGAAACTCTCGATATTAGATCCGAACTACAATAATTAGACGAATACGGAAGAACCTTCGTAATCCTCCTGCCTTGAACTTAGTAAGAATAAGACGTGTTTAAATTAAGAAACGTGGTGTCTTTACTTTAATATAAACCCTTTCGTCTCATAGAGATAAAAGTATCTTTTAACCGATTAATGCGCTCTTAAGTAATTAATTCTAATTGTTGCGAGTATTAATAAATAATAGGGGTAAATAAAATAATCCCGCAAGGCTAATTGGTGCGCTCTTAACTAATTAATTCTAATTGTTGCGAGTATTAATAAATAATAGGGGTAAATAAAATAATCCCGCAAGGCTAATTGGTAGTTAAAACGCGTACAATAAATCCTGTGGAGTAATACACTCAAACCAACATTTACCTTCATACTGAACACCGAAGTCATCCAACGTGAATATGATCTGTGCGGTGACGCTAATAATATCGATTTTTTTCGATGGCCTACTTGTAAACGCACGCCGGCCGTTGACTTAATACTTTATCTAAGAACGATTACGTGTTCTACTGGCGCCCTATTCCAGCTTCCGTTAGTCAGGACCGTAATAGAATTTTCCTAAATAATTTTAAAGGGTCCATTTTCGTCCTAATTCGTTCATAATCTGGCTACAGTCAAATAACTTTAACTTATACGTCTACAGAAACGTACCAGGACGGACCTAGTCGTCCAGAGAAGCCACGCAGTCGGAGCCCAAGTTCCTTAGTATATATATAGTTTAATTTATAATTCGTCTTAGGCTAAGTTGCGATATTTTTAGTTTTATAAATATGTCATTAAACTATTTTGTAGGCTATTTATTCTCTGTGAACAGCGTTGAGTTGACTTAAATACCGTACCCACCTGAACCCACTCCCGGTTTTTAGACAAGAGCTCGATTGAATCTAGTCCGGGGTAAAATTAAACCGCGTTTAATTATTATTGATACAAAAGCAGCTTACAACTGTGTGGTTGTAGATCTGGAGAAAGCAAACGACAAAGTGAATAGAGAGAAGTCGTGGAACGTATTAAATGAGTATGGCGTAAATAAAGGTCTAATAAACGGAATAAGGGCTGTATACAACGCTAGCCGGTATTATACGTGCAAACCGCGCTAGGCGTCGTGTATCCTTACCGATATAAGCGGGTTGCCAAGCCAGGACATGCGTTTAGTAACGAAATGGGATAGGAGCTATGGAGCTCGATCTTATATATCAAAATCAAATTTTCATAGTTTTAGAATATTTGATAACGATATGCTTATCATTCAAATGAATAAGCCTGTATATGCAGGATTCAGTGTTTTAGACGTGTCAAAAACGTTTTTATACAATTTTCACTACGGCTACACACTACCGAAGTTTCATAATAATGCTAAGCTCTTGTACACGGATACGGACAGTCTCATATACGCGTTTTCAGTTCCCGAGATCTATGAATGCATTAAAGAAGACATTGATAAATTCGATACATCTGATTATAGTCCTGACAATATCTTCGGAATTCCATTAGTAAACAAAAAGTCCACGGTTTAATGAAAGATAAATATCATTGCGAAATTTGTTACACGTCCAATCCGCACTAGGCGTCGCGTATGCTTACATTACTAAGCGGATTGTCAAGCCAGCTACAGTGGAAATGGGCGTGGTAGATATAAGGAGTAAAATGATTAAAAAGTAGTTCAAACACGTTACACTTACCATTAATCTACAACTCACAAAGCTGAGTCCGGGAAGAATTGTCTCTAACCGCTACCACAATCTTAAATTTTGCTAAAATAAATAGTCTTAGGCGGGATGGTACATTAATCCTATATGACTGTGGAATACAGGGTTGCAGCCTACTCAGTAAAAACATTCACCGTTCAAATTCAATCACACTTCAAAGTAAATTGATCCAAAAGCTTCAGAAAATTCTGGAATACACGGGTCATAGTAAACTTGTTGAACACACCCTGTACAAATGAAAATTCCCAAAGCGTAAGCGTTAACTTGAATACTTTTTAAGTATCCCTCGTATAACTGTAAATTTATATTTCTAACTGTCAGTACTTTGAATTAAATAAATATCCCAATTTAGAAAATTCTAAATAAAATAAACGAAATCGGTTTAACAATGTTGATTGCTGAATAATTCAAACATAATCGGTTAGTGCTTGTATCATCATTAAATCGTTATATTTGATTAATACTTTATCTTTAAAATCGTATTTAGACATTCATTAATAGGTTTAACACTTCAAAACTGTAATTTATGCTGAATAAAAAAAATAATAAGTATTTTGTTAGTAGTGTTCTGCATTAATATTTCAAAGCTAAAATGAAATTTTGTAATCGATCTGGCTCATTACGCAATTTCCAATCGATCCTTAAATTCGAAAATATGCAAAGACTAATTTCACTTATGAGAAGGTATAACTAGTTAGGCACACAATTGACACAAATAAACGACAAAATAAATTAAACAGTGGATATATATTGACAAACTTCGCATGTAAATATATACAGCGACGTGGTTTAAAAAAAACCACCAAACACATCAATATGTTAAGACTAAAATTACCAAATTCCTAAAACTCAAAAACAGCAAAATAACCAAAGTTCGTTTACCTTTTTTTTTTAAATGAAGCGTAATTAACGCAACAATAAAACAAATGTACTTAAAAGATAATCGTACTTGTCTTGGCTGAATAAAATTTAAATCTAGTACTTACGTATTACATTAATTAATCATTTTTCGGTGCGGTAGTTGTAGCCCATATGATCTGCTTTCGGTAATTCTTTTTAAATTCTTAGATGCACTATGCACAGAACACAAGAGGTAGCCGTATTCGCCCTACGCACTCGGCTGTAGCACTCACTAACGCAGTGTCTATGGTTTGTTCACTCGCGTACCTGATATAGGGGCTCTTTAGCCTACCATCACATCACCATATACTGTGATGTTTGCCCTTCAAAACGTTTACCACAATGAAAAATGGTTACTTCCATATCCACATTGAAGTTATTATTTGCTTTCATACAATCAATTTGGTATTGATAACGATTGTACACATTGAATGTCAATGATGATCACCAGTATCTTAACTAAATTTTACAAACTTTATGTCGGTCACTTAAATGGTTACTTTCACTTTTATTTATAATAATCTTAGGTCACGCGTCCCACAATTGAACACTGATAACAAAATATTTGCTGTGTTAACTTCTAATCCGCCTAAGCACTTTTTTTCCTTGAAGAAAATCAGTAATGTTTTCCTTCAACTCACAATACATTAAATTATTTATTTGTGAATGTCTATACGATTTATCCCCTTATGGGTTAATACATGCTCTGCTAATACTATAATTTTAAACTACAACCAATAACCGTTCTAATAGTTATCACACGCGCGCGACCTTTACTCAAAACCTCTAACCAACTAACTAACCAACCCCTCAAATTTGACACTCCATTATACACCTTCTGCCCGCCATATTGCGAATACTTCACAATAAATTCGGGCTAAGACCAGAATTCACCTATCCCACTTGAGTGTTTCGTGTGTTTATTTGCCAACGCCAACGATGGGAAATAAACGTACCCAACTTGAATTACTTTGTACATTCACTAAAAACTTTCCGAAGAAATCCATTGCAATTACATTCACACTGTAGATTAACCAGATTATCCCTCAACTTTTTATGCAAATCTCGTATGTGCGCAAATTATATTTCCGCACAATCTAATGAACTCCCTCACATTCAATCACTTCATTCTTGAACACGCATCGATTTGCCATTATTGCACCATATTACAAAATTTCTACAAACAAAAATATGCATACATATTCCTTACTGCACCTTTATAGAATATCAATATATCATAAACTCACTCATTCATAAGTCTACAACCATTTCTTTAGTCCAAATTCCTCGATGCACAGTAGCAAAAGACCAGTAATTTTACCAGTGCCGTATCAATAAAAATTTACTAAAAATATTATTTCTCAAACCAAAGTTAATGCTTTCAACACGAAAATTTCTCTACAGCATTCAAATATTCCTTCACACGATACCCAATGCCTCACTAAATATCAGTGGTATATCAATTATAACAACTTACATTACGCATACACAAAAAAATTCTTTTCATGCAAACTCACTTCAGGTACATTCAAAACACGTTACATACGTTATAAAAATACTACACATACGCGGTGCATCAAAATAACCTTATACCGGGCATGTGTTAGGCTGAGAGGAGGTGTGAATACTTTAATATTGAGCAAGGAGTGCGGCAAGGCTGTGTGACGTCACCGTGGTTGTTCAATGTGTACATGGATAAATGTGTTAGGCAAGCGTGTACCGATACAAATGGTGTAATGGTTGGTGACGTAAATGAACGAGTTCGGCTGTATACAGATGGCACAGTCTTATTAAGGTGCGGGCGAGCTACCTGAGAAAGTTTGATACAGTTTGTGAGAGCATGGACCTAAAGGTAAAAGTAGTAATGAGGCACCTTGGCCGCCATCTTGGATTTTCTGTGGAAAACCCACCTTTCACTTTTTTATACGCCAACGTGGGAGACCGTATTTTCCACCCCTATGGTTTCCTTTCGGAGGCCTTTTTCAACTCCTAATTATGGCCGCCCACGTGTGAGACCGTATTTTTCACCCTATGGCTTCTTTTCGAAGGCCCTTTTCATCCATAATTATTTTTTGTTTTTTACTCGCCCACGTGTAGGATATGTTTTTTTACCCCTATTTTATGGCCGCCCACGTGTGAGCTGGTATTTTCTACCCTTATGGTTTCTTTTCGAGGGTCAACCTTTGATGGAATTTTCAACCCTAATTAGAGCCTTTTTGACAACCATACCCTTTTTGTACTTGCTCACGTGAGAGGCAGATGTAGGGGCTGGTTTTGGACTTGGGGTTGGTCTTGGAGCTGGGGCTAGCTCTTGGACTTGGGGTTGGTCTTAGGGTTATTTTTTTACGGTCTTCTTATTAAGGTCCTTTTGGCTATATTAAGGGCAGTACCCTGGAGGTTAGGCAAACGAACACGCACAGAATGTTGGAAATTGCATAATTACCCTAATAAGATATTATTAAAATTATCGATCCTATCGTTTTAAAATGATCATACACTATTGGGTACGTTCGGATGATCTTTTACCTATACGAGAAATTTATTTATACGTTGTATTTATAAGGAGGTTATTGTAAGACACGTGTAGGGCTTCGCAACTTGTTCTCGGACCTTCGCCCCCTGGCTGGAGATGGTATAGGAACCCTAACCTTATAAGACAAGTGTAGAGCTTAGTCCCTATCGTGGCCCCCTTGGTGCAATTGTATGTGGTTCTAACTTAGTCTTACAGCTGTAGGCCTTCGCCCCGTCGTACAAAATTGTATTCTAATAAGGACACCCTAGCCTTGTAAGACAGGACTTGTATCATGGTCTGCGTCCTGGCCCCTTTGAGTTGAAATTGATTTTAGTGCCATCTAGTGTCGTATAGACTAATGAACATTTTCTATAATAGAAGTTGATAATGCACACCTCTCTCTTGCTCTATCTCGGTTCTCTCTCTCTCTCCCTCTCTCTCTTTCGGCTCTTTCTCACACACACACACGCACGCACACACGCACGCACGCACGCACGCACGCACGCACGCACGCACGCACGCACACGCACGCACGCACCACGCACGCACGCACGCACGCACGCACGCACCACGCACACCACACGCACAGCACACGCACACGCACACGCACACGCACACGCACACGCACACGCACACGCACACCACACGCACACGCACACGCACACGCACACGCACACGCACACGCACACGCACACCACACGCACACGCACACCACACGCACACGCACACGCACACGCACACGCACACGCACACGCACACGCACACGCACACCACACGCACACGCACACACACGCACACGCACACGCACACGCACACAGCACACAGCACACGCACACGCACACGCACACGCACACGCACACGCACACGCACACGCACACGCACACGCACACGCACACACACGACACGCACACGACACGCACACGCACACCACAGCACACACACACACACACACACACACACACACACACACACACACACACACACAAACAAACAAATCAATTAATTAATTAATCAATCAATCTCAAACAAATCATGCTCGATCAAATCAACCAGATCAATCTCAATCAATCAACCGAAATTATGTCTTACAGTTTGCCGAAACCAGATTACAGTTCAAAACTGAATACATTAAAGTCTAATTAAATATAACGTGAAATAACAAATAATTTCTATCCTAATGCAGTGATGCTTTATGTATAGACAGATTCTTTCTTTCTAAACAGGCACCACCTATTCATTCGGAAAATTATATCTGATTTATTTGCATGTTCAATTACATACACACACAAAATTGTTTGATAGTAACGTGTTCGTTAACTGTTATAAAAACCCCATTAAAAAGACCGCAAAGTAATAATTACTTATATATAACATAGAGTTAAATTAAATTAACATGTTTTAAGAATATCAAACCTTTAGAAGTGTTTTTTCCTTCAGTTGTTCTAATTATGATAACATATGTTGAACAGAAATATTTTTTATGTCCACATGTAATCTCACTAAACACGATTTGTGAGTGGTTCGATATAAACTGGCCATTACATTCCGATCATTAACTAATTTAGAAAGTAATACACAAAACCTGATTACTACTACTCGTATTTAGCAATTATGTTGGACTTATAAAATTTACTTTCAAAACACTTACAAATATTTTAAAAATTTTGCTAACACACTCACACTCACACACACACACACATATATGCACTTCACGTTATATGGATTTTTACCAGCTGAGATTAATAGCAGTGTTAACTAAACGATTTAAAATTTCTAATCTGAAATAAGGGTGACGTAATCTAATATAATTTATTTGAAATTTCATAGAGAGCATCACCATCATCGAGATTTTGAGGTACATTAACCTCATCGTCTTCACCTTGAACGATTGTATTGTAACAACCTATAAAGCAGCTAATATCCCCTAACAGTTTTATCAGACAATATTATTATATGGACATGGTTATCCCTAAATTAACTGGTTTCAGCATGGCTCTGGAAATGCTGTACACTCTTCAAATCTTCCAGTTCGTTCGGAGAAGTTGTACCGTATTCATTTCCTTCAATTTTATCTACATTCTATTTCGAGACTGTAGTACGTTTTCTAATACATAAACAGAATCTTCAATACTGTGATGCGTGTAGCAGCAAAACACGTTAGCTAGCTAGTTTCACTTCTATATTATTTTACATGTAAGCCTGACCCTATCATAAACACATCTGTCAAAAAGCTAATTAAACATAACACCACGGACTGGGCATAGAAAGCAGCGCTTCCAATTATGGCTTTTAGTCAACACAATATTGCGTACAACTACATACAATCGACTATCATTGCTTTAGCACGAGGAGCAAACGAAAACACGCACGCACGCATGCACGCACGCACGTACGCACGCTCGCACGCACGCACGCACACACACGCACACACAGACACACACACGCACGCGCGAAAACGTGCAAACGCAAAACATACAAAACACGATAACACACCAACACAAAAACACGCAAACACGAAAACAGGTAAAACGAAAACACGCAAATACGAAAACACACAAATGAAAGCATGCTACGCAAAAACACGCAAACACGAAAACACACAAACAAAAACACGCTAACACGAAAACACGCTAACACGAAAATACGCAAACGCGAAGACACACAAATGCGAAAACAAGTACAACGAAAACACGCAAACGAAGACACGCCAGCGAAAAACACGCTAACGCAAAAATTCGTAAAGCTGCAAACATGAATCAAGACGGTGAGGACCGTTAGGAAAAACAAGTTTATTAATAAAATTGAAGGAAAGCTTAGCGCTTGAAAATATATTATTATTATTATAAACAACAATACTTCACTTTTATTTAATAACAACCTTTATCGGTCTTCTTCTTCTTCTTCTTGAACCATGATTCGTCGTTATCATCATCATGGTTTTGAGATTCGTCCTTCTCCTCTACCTCATCGCTCTTCTTCCTCCTCTTCTGTGAATCATCACCATTACCTTGGATGTGAGATACATTCAGCTCATCCACGTCACCGTTTCCATCATTATCTTGAACGGTTATGTTGTAATAGTTTATTAACAAGTCAGTAAAATCTCTAATGTCCGCTGATGCTGGCTCATAAGCAGGAGAATGCATCATAATAATGCTCACTCGATGACAGTTACACTTTAAAGAGCTAAACACACGAGAAACGAGAACGCTGCTAGCCTAGGGTCTTGTGCGCTGGCGCACTCGACAATGTTTGGGTAGAATCGGTTATCATCGAGGGAAGTTTGAAGTATTGACCTAATCACACTCTAATATCTTCCCTAGGGGCAGTTTAGTGAAATTTCTCGTATAGGTAAAAGATCATCCGAACGTACCCAATAGCATATGACCATTTTAAAACAATAGGATCGATAATTTTAATAATAATATCTTATTAGGGTAATTTTGCAATTTCCAACATTGTGTGCGTGTGCGTTTGCCTAACCTCCAGGGTACTGCTCTTAATGTAGCCAGAAGGACTTTAATTAGATGACTGTAAAAAAAACCCTAAGACCAACCCTAAGACCAACCCCAAGTCCAAGACCTCAGCCCCTACATCTGCCTCTCACGTGAGCAAGTACAAAAAAGGTATAGTTGTCAAAAAGGCTCTAATTAGGGTTGAAAATTCCATCAAGGCTTGACCTTCGAAAAGAAACCATAGGGGTAGAAAATACCAGCTCACACGTGGGCGGCCATAAAATAAGGGTGAAAAAACATGTCCTACACGTGGGCGAGTAAGAGTAAAAAACAAAAAATAATTAGGGATGAAAAGGGCCTTCGAAAAGAAGCCATAGGGTGAAAAATACGGTCTCAGACGTGGGCGGCCATAATTAGAGGTTGAAAAAGGCCTCCGAAGAGAAACCATAGGGGTGGAAAATACGATATCCCACGTGGGCGTATAAAAAAGTGAAAGGTGGGTTTTCCCCAGAAAATCCAAAATGGCGGCCAAGGTGCCTCATTACTACTGGTAGCTTTGAAACGAGCAATCTATGGTAGCGGGTTTGTCCCGTCAGTACAGTATGGAAGTGAGACATAGATATGTCACAAAAAGCACGAAAGAAAAATAAATGCCCTGGGTATGAGATTCCTGAGAAACGCTTGTGGTAAAACGAGAAGAGATAAGATAAATAGTGAATATATAATGAAGGAGTGTGGCGAGGAAAAACGATCAAGGAGTACACTACGTTGGTTTGGTCATATTGAGAGAATGAACAACGCAAGACTAACGAAGCAAATATATGTAGGTGAGATTGGAGGTTAGGCCGGGCCTGGTAGGCCGCTTAAAGCTTGGCTGAATGTAATCGACTGTATGATAAAAGAAAGAAAGATGAGGAGTTTTAAAAATAAAAGTACATGTCCGATACAATGCATGAATCTTGCGGAAGCTAAGGAGGTATGCAGAGATAGGAAAGCATGGAGAAAGATCGTGAACGAAAAATAAATAAGAGGCAGGGATTGGTTTTGTCTACCCCGCAAGGCAATGGCGTAAAGGTTATATTATGTTACGTTATGTTATAAATAATTTATTGATGCACTATCGAGCACAAACCGAGCAGCAACATATGTGAGTAATTTGAACATTAATGGTGTTTATGTTATGCTAACTTCACGACCTTATTCCAAGTATATGCTAGGACTAGGCTAAATAAAAATATAGTTGAGGTGAAACTGCAATGGAGATCTACTATAGTTTATCCATCATCCTGTTGCTAAATTTTCAACTGGTTACGTACTTTGTAATCAACAATTTTGTTTTTATTTTCATCTTCTTTTAATCTGAAAGAAAAAATATATTAAGAACTACTTAAGTTTAATCATATTACTGATGAAGCGTAATATTTCGAAGTTCCGGAATACTTTTCATAATTTCAAATTTATCCTCTAAAAACTGTTTGATTTCTACGCTTGCAATAGAATCCATTCCTAATTGTGATAACGTAGAATTTAAGCTCACATATTTTAAGTTTAAACCTAAAATTTTCTTTAAATCAAAGAACATTTAAAGAAGTATCTACCCAATATGTTCGCTATTTCTGTGTATAGATCAATATTGGTTGGTTCACTACTGTCCATTGTGGCAGGTACACTACTTGAAACAATTGCGTGGTCTTGATTTAATAATACATCCAAAACTTGAAGACATGATGTAACTTTTTGCTTGGAAATTACCTTAATAGCACCAAAGGCATTTGATTTGCCAGGTTCTTCACTTAATCCAACCTAGGTGAAGTAATTAGAAATCGAACATTTTAGTAAGCACTTACGTCGGCTATAAATCCCCATTGAATTACCAAACTTGGATAACCATGTTTTTTACGGATTTCACAAATACGTTCCATTATAGAGTTAGCCATACCATAGTTGGTTTGCCCAATATTTCCTCTTCCACAAGTGAACGAAGAAAATGCAACAAAATACCTAACACACAGATCATTAAAATACTGAACGAGATTTGGATACCTACTTTAAATCAGGACAATGCTGGCGTGTGACTATATCTAAGTTTTTGGTTAGTAGTGCTTTAGGAGCGAATGTAGAAATGAATTTGTCTTTTGTTTGATCTTCAAACAGTGCGTCACTGATAATGGCGGCTAAGTTAAAAATTCCATCAATTGCACCTAATTTGTTGGATTCGTGTAATAATTTAGTGCAGTTTTCAAGTGTGTAAAGATTGAGATGTGATACTACGATGTTAACACCAGATTCTCTCCAAATTCTGTTAAAATGTAAGAATTCAATTACTGAGTAATGCATAACCTACTTACGTAATCTTAAAGTTCTGATAATCGTTGAGAAGTATTCGCCTCGTTACTAATACCACTGTTCTGGCCCCACGCTTTATTAGCCAATCCGTTAACTCTAATCCAAAACCTCCTAAACCACCTACCAGAATGTATACCTTATTAGAATGGCAGTAAAACCTTTAAACAATGGTACTAGAAAAGTGTAAAAGATTTCTTTAGATGTTTACCTAGGTTTGGCTGCAGGAATTTTTGATTTCGGTACTATGTTGTGGTTTTCTTCCTCTATTTTCATTTTTATTACTACTTTTCCAGTATGTTTACCGGATGCCATTAGTTTAAGAGCATTCTCCACCTTATGATTCTCAAAGGTTTTGAACCTATGAAGCGGTTTAACGTAACCAAATCGTATGCCGTCCTCAACTAAATTTCGAATTTTGTTTTTTGTCTGGATATCAGTGTTAAAAATAGCATCTATGTGCACTCCAGTAAATTGTTTACAATTACTTATACTCAAGTTTTCGTTTCTTAGCGAATCGTACTTTCCTATTTCTAAAAATGTTCCGTTTGCAGCTAGACATCGCAAACTTGTTTGCAATTTTTCTTCTGTTAAGGAATTCAGTATTAGATCAACTCCTTTACCGTTAGTTTCTTTCATAACCATTTGTTCAAATGACGTATCACGACTGAATCCAATGTGACTATCTGAAATTAGAAGTTTGCATTCAAAGTATAAACTTTTATCATTATTACACATATTCAAAATACTTATCTTTTGAGTTTTTTAGCGGTGTGTTTTTGTATTATGTTACATAAATCTAAACGTTTCGATAACACTTACAGTTATCTTCGCCAGTAGTAATACAATCTTTGAGAACTATTTCAGATGGTGAACCAAATTTATGAAATTTCAAAAAGTGAAAACGCAAACGTAAGCCTGTTATCCATATAACAGTTTGATAAATGAATAAAGCCAACTATGGAATACAATGTTAGTAAATAACAACTAAATCATTAATAAATTTAATATTGTTAAACTGCCTTAAAGATGACATATCGGAACACCCTCTAATGGTCGAAGGCTAACAGTGAAAAATGTCATAACCAAAGAACGCATTTAATAAAATTAATCAAGTAATGATGTAAGTGCAAAGTTGAGAAAAACTTTAACTTGAAATTAATCAAAGTATTCACAAATAGAAACTTCACATCAATTAAAGTAATTCAGTCAAATCGAACGAGGAGACCTATTATTTTACAGTGAAAACACAATTTAGTACGTTTTATACAATTTTTCATTTTAATTTTAATTTCAACTAAATATGTTAGACTATAGTGCTGTGGTAATTTAACATATGATTGGTAATTTACTACCTAGGCATAACAAAATGTAAAATTAAAATTAAAATTAAGACATACCATCGTGCCAAGATGCCAAAACCTACTTAAAGGTAGATTTTCTTTCTACCCATTGAAGCTATTAGGATGTTTATATTTCAATAGCTTCACCTTGTAAACGAACAAAATGATGAGTGATATTTGCATGTTATCAGATTGAATGTCATGACTTAAATTAAAAAGCATGTTCAGCTACCGCAGATTTCTCTGGTTGACCTAATCTACAAAACCACATATGTCCGTCATTCTACGTTTTGTGGTTTCAATGTATACTTTTTCACATGAATAAGATAAACACCACGGAAGATAATAATGGATTTGAAACATCTTTAGGTGACATTAAATGTTCTTTCATTTTTCTTGTAGGTTAAAAAACAGTATTAATGCCTTGATTTTCTTCAATTCTACCTGTAAAATTAGTTATAAAAGGAGGAAAATCAATATCCACATTTCGAACTCGTTTTTCTTTATGGTTATATCTAGCAGGTGTAATGACATCATTAATATACTTACGTGAATATCCATTAACTTGTAAGAATTTGTTAAATATTTATATTTCATCTTTCAAGAATTTGATAATTTATGAAGGTATCTTTCAATGTGTGGCGGGTTTCTGTAAACATTAAAAGACAGAATGTACACTACCACCAATGTACACTGGATGCATTCATAAAAATTAAAAATAGATGTAACACTTCTTCTCCATGTCTCCAAATAACAAATGTGTCATCTGCATACCTACACCAAATTAAAGTTTTTTGAGTGCATTTTGAGACTAATGTTCAAATGTTTCTATGTAAAAATTAGCTATAACAGGACTACCCACTGGTACACCATCAAGCTGTTCTTAGAATTTATTATTCCACTGAAAATAAGTCGTAGTAAGACAGTGCTGAAAAGAATGTTTATATCTTTGGGAAAAATATGATCAATATATTCAATAGTTTCTTTTAGAGGGACGTTTATAAAATTATGTCACCCTCTTCAATTTTGAAACTATGTATTTGTTCAATATAGTCAACAGAATATTTAATATAATGGGGTGTTTTACTTATGTGAGGTTGTAGTAGAAATGTAAGATGTTTTGTAAGAATATATGTAAGGGAACCATTGCACTAACAATAGAACTTAAAGTAATACTAGTTTATGGATTATTGGTAAACTATATAGTTTTATTGGAAGAGCTTCAGAGTTAGTTAGTTTCTTTTTATTTTTTCTGGAATTACTGATAATTTAATAATTTCTTTAGAGTAACAAAAAAAGCTTTTTTGTTTGATATTTTGGTAATATGTTAACAGTTCTGATGACTTGTTGTTTGATGACGTGGAGAATAAGCACTACATGAATTTTGTATTTCTATTAATGGTATACCTCCTAGCATTCTGTTTACAATGGAAATGGAAGTTTATCGTTTCTTGAAATACTAATATCTAAAACTAATGATGCACTATTTTTAAAGTTTACAGAAAGTCGGTACAACACTGATAGATACCGTCATAAATCATCAAACTACCATCGACATCAAAAATTGGTGTAATTAAATCTTTAGAGGATCGAGCAAGACGAATTTGTGATCCTATAAATATTTATCAAAATCCTTACAAGCTAATGGATATTGAATTAATCACATTAATAATGTTATTACACCTGCTCGACATAACCAGTTCTTAATATTGGTACTGCTTTTTTTCCTTTTATAATTAAAGATACCGATAGAATTGAAACGATCCTAATTAATCATGGTATTAGGACTGTTTTTAAACTTACAAGAGACGTTTAAGAACATGTAAGGTCACCTAAAGATGTTTCAAACCCACTATCATCTTCCGTAGTGTATAAGTTATCTTGTTCACTTAGAAAAATATACATTGGAATCACAAAACGTAACTTTCATACAAGAACATATGAGATTTTGTAGATTATGTCAACCAGAGAAATCTGCGGTAGCTGACCATGCTTTAAATAATTTAAATCATGACATTAAATTTGATTATATGGAAATATTGTCAAGACAAACTTATAATTTTGTTCGTTTACAACGAACAACTTCAATAAAATCTCTGTTTAAGTAAATTTTGGCATCTTATAATTAAAAAAAGACTCAATGGTACGTCTTAATTTTAATTTTAGCTTTTGGTATGTCTAGGTGTTTACCTGTGTGTGATAGTATTACTACTGCTGAAGGTAACTGTAAGTGTTATCGAAACGTTTAGATTTGAATGACGTAATACCAATATACACCATAAAAAACCTAAAGGATGCGTATTTTAAATTTGCAATCAAAGATTTTGTAAAATGGGAAATTACCTGAAAGGGTTGGATAAAGCATTTTTAGTACATCGCGCTTTTCAGATGTGCCGACTGTAGTAAAAATAACACAGTTAAAATGTAGCGCAACGTTTATTGCGGATTGTCCTATTCCACCACATCCAGAATGAATAAGGATAGTTTGACCAAAATTGATCCTTCCCACCTATCCAGAAATATTTGCATCAATTGAATTAAAAAGATCAGATGTTTAAGTTAGTAAATCGGACCATTATACAGTGAAACATTTTAGAAATAATGAAACCTAATTGTGTAACAATTCTTAACATGTCTTTTAGAAAAACAGTATATATTTACTAGAATTGAAACTTTCACCATTTGACATGTTAAATAACGATTTATTTGAGAAAAAAATGGTGTGAATTATTTATTTATTTATTCGCAAGTTTTCAGACAGAAACCCTGCTCTTCGTCAGGCGTAATATCAAAGTGGCAAATATTAATATGTTAACTAGAGAATTAAGACTAGATTAATGTTGTAGACTTTGTGATTTTCAGTTCCTGAAAATAGACACCCAGGTAACGGACAATTCATATCCATTATCCCAGTTCAAGTTGTTAGGCTGTTTCCATTATATACATCTAATGTCTACATTGGTGAAATTGAAAGAAGCATTAGCACCAGGTTAACAGACCACAAAAGACACTTACGTTTACTTCATCCTGCTAAATCAGCATTTGCTGAACATGCCGTAAATATTCCGCAAAATTCAAAAATATGAAAAAACAAGGATTCTGGCTAACAATAGAAATTGGTATACAAGGAATATTCGACAAGCTGTTGAAATTCTGAAACAGCCTAACAGCTTGAACAGGGATAATGGCTATGAACTGTCCGACACCTGGGTATATATTTGTCAAGAACTGAAGGTTATACAGTCTACAACAGTGATTTTAATTCTCCAGTTACCTTATTAATATTTGTCATTTTGGTATTACGCCTGGCGAAGGACAGAATTCCTGCCTGAAAGCTTGCGAATAAATAAATATATAAATAATTTACACGATTTTTAGTTATTTAGTGTGTTTACTTACAACTATTAAAGCATAGAGAACCGTACTGTACGTTAATGGTACGGTAGCAGCATCTTCCATTGTCCAATTATCGGGAATTTCCCACGTAAGATACTTATTGTATGCAACCAAATTAGACAGTGCGCCTTCTTCCACCAATCCCATAATTCTTTTACCACTAAAAATAAAAAAATTATCAACATTATATACTTTTACACTGCATTTAGTAATTACTAATTTAGTAATTACTTATTTCTAATTTTACGTTAATAAACTTACTAACCAGGCTGTTTGTTGCGTGTATAATATAAACTGCAGCAACATTCCTTAAGAACCATCCGGTATATAGTACTTTGGCGTACATGCAAAATGCGCATCGACCCACACTCTTAAGTCAACCTGTCAGAGCATAACGATGTAACTTTTGTAGCGTTCGTATATGTTTGATGTCAAAAATATGGTTCATTTAACAGAAATGCACAAAATAAAAATTCTACAGATGATCGGTTATGGAGATATCACACGGACACGAATGGAAGTTTTCGCTTATTTCATGAAAATTTTCCATATTTGCGGTCTATATCCCAAGGTACAATTAGTAAAGTAGAAAAACAGTTTCGCGAGCTCGGACATGTAATGCAGATAAAAAAAGCAGCTGCCAATGCAAAAAGTGATGGTACCAAATTTGGTATTACGCTTGTGTTTGAGGAAAACCCATATACTTCTAGTCGAAAAGAAGCCCTAAGGTTCGATGTTAGCAAATCATCGATTATTTGAACAGTAAGAGAAAAAAAAATGCATACCTATAAAATGATACCAACTCAGGAACTCACGTGATCCAATTAAAACATGTTTTGTTTTCTCATGAGTGCACCTTTACACTTCACTGTCATGCTGATCGTCAAAATTGGCGCTATTGGTCTAAAGAAAGTCGTCACTGAACGAGAGAAGGGCATACTCAATACCCTGAAAAGGTTAATGTTGGGCAGGAATTTGTTGGAGATTATATCATAGGTCTCTTTTCATTGATGGCAATTTGGATGGCGATAATTATTAAGCACTGCTCCAAAATACTGTCGAGCCCAGTTTAACAAGCTTATATCCTGATCCATCGAATATGATATGGTTTCAGCAGATGGAGCACCGCCCCATTATCAGACCAATGTCCGGCAGTACCTCAACCGAATAAATCAAATCCGCGGATAGAGAGGCTAGCACGATCATTAGACTTCTTATGGGGATATGTCAAAAGTATTGTATACAAAACTAAACCCCCCGACTTATTAAAGATTAGGATGTTGCCAATACGTTCGCCGACAGCATTTAGAACATCTCCTACATTGACATTAATTTTTTTGTTTTTAAATGACCCACTTTCTGTAATCAAATAACTTTCTTTTATTAATTTTAATTTTTACTATAATTCTGAAATAGCTTAATATCTCCTAAACAGTTGAAAATAGGTAGAGGACATTGTGCATGTAATATGTCTATAACTCTCTGAAGAATCCAAAAATTGAATAATATACAGGCTGTTGCTTTTAAAATAAGAAGGTTGGTATTCGTCACTGTGATATCACACCTCTGTGTAAAAAGTTTTTGTTGAAAAGAATGCACAACTAAAAATACCAATCGACATGCCAGAGCGTTTTTCTTGAAGACGCCCCCAATTATTTATTACCGAATTTATTCCATTTAGCTGATACAGTATATGAAAAGTCGTTCAGCAACATCCAAAAATATAGGTTCTTAATGGGCTATTTACCTAATCCATTGAATATTGTGGAATCGATCCATATTTGTGCATAAAATTACGCTTTATTAGATAGGTACAATAATAAACGCATGGTACCAAAAATGTATTGAAATTCCAGTAATGACTTCTGTATCTTTTAGTAGTTTGACAAATTTACATAGAAAAATTCGTGTAAACTGTAAAGCAATTAATTGCTATTCTACATGTAAAGCATTCAAACTTAGATTTGACAAAAGGGTATTCAACATTTGTTAAGTGGACATTGTTTTCCGTTTGAATCTTTGATTTTTGTTAGATAACCATGCTTCACTAATAAATTTACTTCGATTGTCAAACCGAACAGATTGTCGTTGAATCATGCTTCTAAGCAACCTTTAGCAAACGCCACATTTGTTAGCATTTCATCATACAATACCAGAAAATGCATTTCTTTTTCTGCAAATTACATGCGTTGTTTGGCTATCTTAATTTAAGAGGAAGGAACCTCAAGAGCGTTTAAATGCTTCAAGCGTATGACTTCACCGTTTGTTACCAAGGTACATCGTCACAAATTGTTCCTCGGAGGTGTCAAGTGTGTCACATTAAAGTTTTATATAATCTTGTTTGCATGGTTTGGTATAAATATTATTTTCACCATGTAGTTCGCGCTTAACTGGTTTCTTCTGGTTTCCAGAGATGATATACCCCACTCACAGTATAGGCTTTCGGTCGTGTCAGTAGGGAATGCATCAATGCAATACCTTAGAGCTGTATTATGCACCACATTCAAATATACAAGTGCTGATTTACGTGCCGATGCGTATGCAACGCAACCGTATTCAATTTGTGACAGTATCAACGCTCTATAGTTGTGTATCAGACATTTGGAATATGCCTCCTTCAGTATGTTTAAACTTTTAGATATTGTAAGTACGTCTTCCATACATCAGGCCTACAAATTTAGCAGTGTCAAAACATCTAATCGGATTTTCATTATCTATAACACAGGATCGTGATGCAGTGTTCTTAGCCTGCAAATGTGGACGTATTTGTTTTTTTCTTCACAAAAGTCTAGACCAATCTTTCGACCAGTTTGCACGATTTGGTTGATCCAGGTTGCAATTTCTTCGTAATTTCTCCAAAAGTGTTTCCACTGCAGAAAATGGAGTTATCAACGTACATGCATTTGGATATTGAATCAGCTACTTGCATGAAAATATCATCAATAGCTATTGAGAAAAGGGTGCAGCTAAATGTTGATCCTTGTGGTACCTCATCTTCAAATGTATGGATGTCAGGCATTGTATTTCCGACCTTCACTCGGAATCATCTAGAATTTAGGAAAGACTTGTTACATTCATCGCAATTTTTGTGTAATGCCAACTCAGGTATTCACCCTAGTGGCTCTAGAACAGTTTCATATTTGCTGATCTCGTGGAATTAGATTGGCGAATGATTTTTGGTATCAATCATGTACAGATCAAATATTATTGGCAACTTATTGCTCGCACTAGCCGAGTAAACGTTCGCATTGCACATTATCCATTCCTTCGTGGAACGGTATTTGGTCAAGCAGTTTTGGGGTCCATAAAACTTGTAAAACCCCAACAAGTACTACAATCGTTATCATCACTTTGGTCACCTGTAGATCAAGATATCGAACAATTGTGGAATATCCAGGAAGTACCTTTTAAACATTTAGTCGTTCCTAAAGAGGAACTCCTTCATGGTTTCCGAGCCTATCTTTGAATATTCCATTGACATATCAAATCGTTTTCTTTTGTTAGAAAAACGCCTCGTACTACAACCGCACTTGAAACCTTTCGACATGTACTTCGTGTGTCATTACTTATATCTGAACTACTTGACCAAAGTGACTACATACTTCTTGTGTCTTCAACTGGTGAAAAACATGGACAGCCGAGTCGTGCTTGATGCGTAGTCGGCAAAGTTTAAATCAGTAATCTCTTAATGATTAGGCTAAAATTATAAAACGTTATCGTAAGATTGCTACTACTATAGCTTAGAACTCATCCAATAATTACGTACGTCTTAAAAAGCAGAAGATGACCCAATGTCTACCATCATTTATGGCGTGTCATCTACGCCTTATTTAGTTGTTCGAAATCTATTGGAGTTAGCAGAGTTGCTACATGATCCATTTCCTCTGGCCTATTTGTATCAGATTTTACCTGTTTAGGTTATTTTGAGCTCCATAAACGGGTATCTAATCGCATGGAGGTTCTAGTTTTGATTCTGACATCGACAACTACCAACTCGTTCGACAACGAGTTGGTTGGTTTTTATTAATTACACGTTGGGTAGTCAACAGCACAATTGTCATTATTTTGCTATCTAATTGTTCGTCGTTGCCTAATAACTAAGCTATCGCGGCATACATATTCAGTTTTTGTTATAACATGGAGCATTCTGATGACCCTCCTCATCCCAGTAACACTTTGTTGTTTATTATTAGAAGGGTTCAAAAACAAGTGCTCTGATTTTTCGGAAACTTCGTTCCTGTCAAACCAATCTGGCTGAATCGCGTGATTATCTCTCAAGATGAGCCGGGTCAACTTAATTCGTGTCGGTGGATGTTTGTAAAATACGTTGTATTCTTTTGACTTTAAATATCCCATTATAACGTAGATTACATCGTCTTCCTAAACTCTTGGTTCTCCAAGTTCATAAAAAACACTTAGTTACAATCGTTGGAAATCAAATCTTCGCTTTGGTGGATTTGAATACCGTTATCGCCAAAATTGAAGCTACACTGAACTCTAGGCCATTGTCTCCAATTAGTACCGCTCACAATGACCTAAGTAGCATAACTGCTAACCACATTCTGGAACTCTTAATCACCACTAAGGATGACACTACGACCCCACTGCTATATTAAAAAACTATTTTCGGACTCGGACTGAGTCGTTATAGAAGCTTCTGTTTAAACCAACCTCGGAGTTCTAGTTAAATTCTGCGTTTCACCGACACAATAAACTTAAATGTAATTACAGTTAGTTATCATTGTTTGTTTTGTTAGATATGTTTGGAATGAATTTCTTTAGCGGATGTTGCGTGCATAAGATAAATTACAACAACATTTCTTAAGAACCATACTGTAATTAGAGCATATTTGAACCGTATTCAGACCCCTACTTTAGCTTACATGCAACTGCGCATCGACACACACTCTCATCTCAATCGTATTTGTTGGACAATGTAATGATAATTATGGATTACGTTTAAAATGAAAGAAGTTTTTGCATTTCACCTTATCGTAAAAATAATATAGCTACTCTAGTCGTCATAAATAATGCATAATAAAACATTCTCAAAACAAGTTGAATCGCAAGAATGTGTATCGTATTTGTAATTGCAATAGCTTGTTTTTACGGCATAGAAGAGGTCAACAAGGATTAAAATGTAAGTTTCCTTTCTTTTTGCATTTATATACTCTTACCATCGTTATTTGTTTATATAAGATAATCGTCGTTATTCCCATCAAATGAGACACATTTTTCGTTTTTCTTTTAAAATAAAATATTCACTTCTTTGATACATTTCTGTGAATGTAGTTATGTAGTTTATTACGTTAAAATTAAAAGAACCTAAAGTAAAACATACAGTTCACATCATAGAAGAATAATAATTTATTTGTTTCGTGGTTAATGAATCAGAAAACTCGTTCGCATGTTTGGTTAAAAGTAAATATACCAAACGCAATCGTGTACTTCTCTTACCTTATCGTTTTACCGGAAAACTCAAATCCTAGGTTAAAATGTTCGGATTCTGTACCCCCATAATATGAACCAAGATTTATTCTACCAGACGCAACCATTACATCTTTAAAATTTAGTCCAACGTAATATACCTAAGAAATTAACTATCACATCCCAATGTACCAAACAATAAACCTTACAAACGCTAATTCTTGTTCAGTTGGCACACTTGCAATAAGTGGTCCTTGAGTCCATTCAAAGCTGTTAATCATACCTTTTTGAATCGTTCCCTGTACGTGTTCACATTTTACAGTCCTGGTCAAGTCTAAATGAAAATGCACGTACGTACCCCACTTACCATCCTTCAAAATGTTCATTAGAAGCGATTTCTTTAATTGATTTTTAAAAAACTCATTATCTAAATGGAATTTTCTATCATCCATTATAAATACACATGATATTTGCTTGTTGTATTCGTATTTTAAACAATTTATAAACCCGAGCACTCCACTAGTTGGGTCTTTATGTGCTAGTAGAAGTATGTTTTCACTGACTCTCAAGGCAATTTGAAGATCGTGCAACCAAGTTAAATCACTGGTGATAGAAATGACGTGTGGCTTAGTAAATGTACCAATTTTTTTTAGTAGAAACACGACCTCGGAAGAGCAATGATAAACTGTAATTACCTCCGCTCTTGGTATTTGGTAAAATTGCGCTATTGAACAATTTTTGTTTTCTCTTATCAATATATACGCATTGTTGTTTAACTTGCTTAATAACTTTTCAAACATCTGTAATACGTACATTAATACAAGTTATCCTTTCTGTAATTAGTTTACCTCAACCCTCTCAGATGCATCCGATATGATAACCAAATCAGTGTCTTTATCAATACACTCAATGTCTTTATTTTGTACTTTAATATTTTCATAACTAACGGATTGAGAACAAAAAACAGTAATATCATTCTGAATCACCAATTCCTGTAGTAACAATTCTATTTTTGGGGCTAGCAACTTGTTACGTTGAGAGAATTTGTCTACAACCTCAACCATCCTAAGATTACTTTTTTTCAGATTTTCCAATATAATTTTGATATTAACGCGAATTAATTGATTCATTTCTAGCTCAGCAACGTAAGGGATAAATTCATAATATTGTAGAACTGGCAAATCTATAACAGCTCGTTTGAATATTGGTGTCATGACCAACCCTCTGATCTCCACTGCTGAACATCTGCAACTAAAACTTGAAAACTTGTTTTGTAACTAACTATAGTATTATACCTAATAATATTACAATCAGGTCCACAGTAAGCAGTTTCAAAACTTTCTAGCTTTTTGGTAGGATCTATAATCAAACGATCAATCGCCGTTGGAATTGTAAGATGTTTAGAAAGCTCCCTTACAAATTTCATTGCAATCATATGGTCAATAAAAGTAACCCAGTTATTATTCCATTTCAACAATGCTTGAGTACCCTCAAAATTTATTTCTTCCATTCCGCAAAATTGATCTCTAAAAACGACAAGGTATTACAATTGATATTGATGTGTTTCCATCATACCTGTAACTAAAGCGTTGTAAATTTAGTTGTCTATAAATCGATTTCTTAAGAAGGGGTTGGTTAATTTTACAAGGTATCTGTGTGTACTCTAAAGGCTGTTCATAAAAGAATCTTGGTAGTTTTACTGTGCCGCTTACCAGTATTTCGTTGGAATGGATTAGCTGAAATGTACTATATAAATAAATTTTTATTACTGACTATGGTAAAAGGGAATTCGTTGATAAACGTTTTATTTAAAAAAGTAGTGTATTCGAGTAAAATTAGAACTTTGTAAACTTCTCTGGTAGAAGAATGAGCAAAATGTCATGAAGAGGTTCGCGATAGCTTCGTAAAACGTTTAAGTCAAAGAAGGACAATAAAGAAAAAGCTGTTAAAATTCATTAGAGAGATGTCGAGTAGATATCTAGCACAGTCCTAAGTGGGAATTGACGTTAGAGGTAGTAATAACTGAGTCTAATTATGATTTAATTAGTTTTCTCCAAGACTCATAATCCCTCTATTATTCGCACATGTACATCTTTCAACTATATGAAAGAGCAATAACCCTGACTGCATGTCACACCAAGAAAAGGAATACAATCACACAAAGAAATAACATTCTAAAATATTATCCAAAGCAACTCCATCAACACAAAATAAATCAGAACAATTCCTAAAATTTTCACGCAAAATTAGGATTTCTTATCAAAGGTTTCAAATATTGTCCTTTTCTGAAAGTCACTAACATAATAAAAAGAGATATTAACAATAGAATGCGAAACGCATCTTAAAAATAATCATAAGAATTATATCAAATTTCAAATTGCTCTTTTCTTTGAAACTGGTCAATACTTAGAATAACAATGCTGACAGTGATTTCCCAAAAATCAGTTAATTACAAAATTAACAAAAATAATCCAATTTCTGTTAAAGCAGGTAACAATTTAGTAATTATTTCAAGAAATATCATATGCAGAAAGTTAAGGATTCTATTAACGAAAATGTATAAATTTTTAATAAAAAATTTCAAACACTGCAATATTGGCTGTACACACACAACAAATTTGGAGCAAGAACCCACAAGCGAGCGCATGTATGAGTGTGTGTGTGTGTGCGCGCGCGCGTGCGTGCGTGCGTGCGTGCACGCGTGCGTGCGTGCGTGCGTGCGTGTGTGTGTTACTCTTTAGGAGACGAGATTTGCAAATTTTTACATTTGCGCGTATGTGCCTCTGTGTGTATGTATGTGTGTATGTGTGTGTCATGTTTGTGTGTGTGAGTGGAAGTATGTGTGTCAGTGTGAGTGTGAGTGTGAGTATGGGTGTGGGTGTGAGTGTGAGTATGAGTGTCAGTGTGAGTATGAGTGTGAGTGTGAGTGTGAGTGTGAGTGTGAGTGTGAGTGTGAGTGTGAGTGTGCGCGTGTGTGCGTGTGTGTGTGTGTGTGTGTGTGTGTGTGTGTGTGTGTGTGTGTGTGTGTGTGTGTGTGTGTGTGTGTGTGTGTGTGTGTGTGTGTGTGTGTGTGTGTGTGTGTGTGTTTTGTGTGTGTGTGTGTGTGTGTGTGTGTGTGTGTGTGTGTGTGTGTTTGTGGATTGGTGCGTGCGTGCGAGCGTGCGTGTGTGTGTGTCTGTGTGTACGGGTGTGTATGTCTGCAGCCAAAAAACGTAACCAACCCTAAGGACATTTTATGTTTAGCGTTATCTAAATATCTCGGTAAAGGTACTTTATAGAAGACGAGATTTGCAAATTTCTACATTTGCGCGTATGTGCCTGTGTGTGTGCGCGTATGTGAGTGTGTGTGAGCATGTTTGTTTGTGTGTGTGTATGTGCGTTTTAATAAAAATTTCAAACACTGTAATATTGGCTGTACACACACAACAAATTTGGAGCAAGAATCCACAAGCGTGTGTGTGTGTGTGTGTGTGTGTGTGTGTGTGTGTGTGTGTGTGTGTGTGTGTGTGTGTTTGTGTGTGTGCGTGTGTGTGCGTGTGTGTGTGTGTGTGTGTGTGTGTGTGTGTGTGTGTGTGTGTGTGTGTGTGTGTGTGTGTGTGTGTGTGTGGATGTATGTGTGTGTATGTGTGTGTGAGTTGGTGCGTGTGTGCGAGCGTGTGTGTGTCTGTGTGTGTGTGTGTGTGTGTCTGTGTGTACGGGTGTGTATTTCTGCAGCCAAAAACGTAACCAACGCTAAGGACATTTTATGTTTAGCGTTATCTAAATATCTCGGTCAAGGTACTTTATAGAAGACGAGATTTGCAAATTTCTACATTTGCGCGTATGTGCCTGTGTGTGTGTGGGTGTGAGTATGGGTGTGGGTGTGAGTGTGA